>MU122176.1:258164-350453 GCA_014904905.1 Wilcoxina mikolae CBS 423.85 | reverse complement strand
CACCACCACCACCACCACCACCACCACCACCACCACCACCACCACCACCGCATAAAACAAAGAGGAGTATAATGAGATAAGAATTCCTATGCTCCTGACCCCGACCACCCCCCGCCTTCATTGAAAGCCTGATGTTCCTTCTGGTTTCTAGAAGCCGCCCCATCGTTCCCGTGTCCTTGTGTCCCTCAACTATCCAAAAACCCATTATACTACCCAAAATTCCGTCGCAATCGTATATCCCCTCTCCCGGTAAAGCGTAGCAATTCTATCGTCTCGTCTCGCAGTCAGACGTGCACCATGGTGGCGACATCGTGAACGAACCGATCCCCAAATCCCTTGTTCTTCGACACATTAGTTCTTGATATCTCAGAAAATTGGAAAGTCTTACATCGCTATACACCATTTCCGAGTTTCATCTGCGAGGAAGTCGAACGTCATCTCGAGTGAAGCTGTCGAATGGTTGTGAGTGATCGCCTATGGGGTAACACGAGACCCCCCCTACTTCCACTTCCTTAGCTTTGCCTTTGACGAAGAAGCCGAACTACTAACTTTTCGTCCATTTCATCCATTCAACTTTTGTCATCCGCGATAATTGCTCGAGCAATCCGATATGCGTCAACAACTGTCGCTGTTTCAGCAATCTGCCAATTCATCTGCCATCGAAGACATCCCCGGTTTGGAACAATATTCTACTTCGCCCAACTTGAATTAGCTAGCTTCAGTTTCTGAGTGTTGTTGGAACAACGTACCTTTATATCAACACCATCATTCCACCACAGTATGTCCCGCCAGATATGATCCTGGATCCTAAAAGTTTTCCGGTTCCAGAACACCTATATCCGCCACTATCTCTATCCATAAACGATAAGGAAAATATATATACAAGTGCGTCTCCAATGTCGTTGTTCCTATCCTACAGGCATTCGATTGCGCTGTCCATCTCGAAGGTAGCTGTGAGATCACCGGAATTTAGCGACCGAAACTGGGTACCTGGAAATACTCTTTCTACGAGTTGCGGCGGGTTTTGCTGGGATGCGAAAGATTGCGAGACCGATTTATCGGTTAGACTGTTGAATTGGCGTACAAGGGTTGCGTGGACGATTCCTTTCGTTATACACTGAGGTTAAGGTGGGCCGGCATGCCAAAAAACTTACGGTGTCGGGCACTGAGGAAACTAAAGATGCTATAGTCGACTTAATCGGTACGGTGGGCGTGGGCGGTTGTTGTCTTTTTGTCCGAATCGAGGGTAGGTTCACATATTCGACATACGGCAGGCAGGTTCGTTCGGGGCGAGGGTACCATACATTGGATTGTATCCTATGAGCTTAATTAACCGCCAGAATGTCAACTGAAAACCAACGTGAGAGCGTCACACCATCTTTCATATCATACGTATTGAAGCCATTGGGTTCGGATGAGGTTCGAGTAGATTCACGGAAGTCATTGCTCTGGAAGATCGAACGGATATCGTGCGCCTCATGAAGAGTCAGCCACTGGCTGGTAATCCGGGAAGAATTGCGGAGTTGGAAGTGTCCGGTATGTAAATGGCTCGTCCGATATGGCTCCGGGGATGTTATGTATTCCATTGCTCCGACCTTTGATGGGATCCGTTCCAACCGACTTCCCTCCACTGCTGAGGACAACAAGCTATCTTTGCATGGTTAATGGAGTTGAGAGGTATGCCTGTCCACCTGTTCCTAGTCCATGACGAGGCTGCTGTGCAATTAGCAGATACCTTCAACCCCCCGTCCCCATTGCAAACATCAAACGTCAAAATAAATACAAAAAGCATTACATTTTTGATAAATTGCCGCCTCGAATTTCAGGTCCCATTTTGTCCTCATTTCAATTCAATGTGATGCGACATCTAGCTAATTGGTCAATGGGTGAGTAACCCCACACTCCCGCTTCAACACGTCCCCTGAATTTCTGCAGTTCTGATCACGAAACATACGCCATCCGTTTTAGATCCATTATAGTTGCCGAGCGCAGCTGACGTCCTCATGGCTTGTCGGTCGACACCAAGGCGGCCTCACATGACGTCGGTGTTCTTCAATCACTTCAAGAGCCTAGCATCGAACAATGTCGTGCATGATAGGAAGAAAAAGGACGCGAGCGGAACACAAAGAGTGAGAGAAACGGAGACAAAAATAATGGTACATCCGCACCTTTTTTATACACATCGCGGCGCCCCAATTTCGCAGCGGACGAAACAATTATTACATTTCTGCCACCCTCCACCATCCTCCACGGAGCTTCGTGATCACACGCAACAATAACGTCAGGGCAGACTTGGTGGTGTGAGTGAGCCAATTTAATTCGTTGCACTCGCGAAAAGCTTCCCCCGCGACGGATGAAGGCCGACCGATGCAACGCTGATAACAGGGTTCTGGTCTGCTGCAATTCACGCAACAGGTAATTGAATTCAACCAGCCCTGTCGATGAACGTTCGGTCCTTGTCGTCGCGATCGAGAGATGAAGGGCTTGCAGCTTTACCGACGGTTAACTGTTGTGGTACGAGTTGTCACGCGGGGAAGCACACCAAGCACCCCACTCATGCATGGCTTGATGCAACAATCCTGTTCTCTGGAAGACCAGTTTTGCCGTGCCGTTGCGGATATCCCCAAGTTATTATTGAACTCATCCATGAGTACCGGTAACTTTTGCTGAAGCTATAGCTCCCATAAGCTATATTAGCCTGGAGCATTAAGAGAGGGAGATCTGCGCCGCCATGCAGCCAAGACGTCGCGGGTGTTACTCCTTCCAGACGATATGCCCCGAATTCTGCCAATTTGATGCAGGAATTGGGTACCGAACAGGTTTTAGAGAGGTAATCGGGATTCTACCCCGCATTTTGTCACACGACATGGGATGTGTGGGAGTGCACGGCCGTGGGCAATTAACCACCATCAGCCAATGACCACCATCAGCCAATGATCAGCCAATCCCCTCCAGGGGAGCTCGGCGAAGGGCGGCACACCCTCACTCATGAGGAGGCATCAAGGATTCTGGACTCCCTTTTATACCATAGACCATCCACATCATTTACTTCTCTTCTCTTCACTTTACGATACGGAAGTACGTATTTGATCATCATACCACATTTCAAACGCATTTATTGTTTCCCCGAGTCCGAAACCAGCAATCAATTATCATGGCCCCCTCCAAGAAATCCGCAAAGGCAAACAAGACTGAAGTTGCCACCGAACCCCCAGCCGCCGCGGACGTTCCACCATCCAGTCCAAAGGACGCAAAGAAAACTCGCCGAGGAAGCCAGTCTGCTGGGGATGTACTGAAAACCGAGGAGCCAATACTGAAACCGCAAGAACTTAGTGAGTTGCATTGTGCACTGCCAAGCTGCAATTAGAACTAACTGGTCTTCAGAGGCATTCCTCGGAGAGGATAAAGATCTGGTAATTTCGAAGGAGGTTGCAAAGCTGAATTGGTATTGATTCATTCATCGTACATTTTATCATTTGGCAATTCCGCTAACCTGGAGTCTCTTAGGAAAATGAACACGTCTCCCGCATCTCTAGATGAATCGAAAGCAATGAAAGAAACTCCCATATCAAATCCCAAAGTCCGTAAACTCAACATCTTTTTCTCCACGGGGATCCACGTAACCGCACGAGCACCTTCAACATCTAAACATGGAGTCACTGTCCATGACGTACTCATGGCGATACATAAGCTGTACAAGAAGAAGGTACAGTTCCCCGATCTTCATTTATCAACGAACTTCAATCTAAATGGCACTTTCATAGGCCGACGATGAGCTGGAACTCCCCGTATTGGCAAACATTGAGTGGGGCCGTGGTGCGGATCTGCAGGCAGCTAGCGACGAATGGCCAGCTGTTGTTTTGGCGACGCAGAAGAAGGAGCAGGCGGTGACTGGTAAGAAGAAGAAGCAGTAAATCTGCTGGCCCTCAGACGCGTGGTTTAGAAGCTTCAGCTCTACCACTCACGTTGGGTATCTTGGATTGGGGGGATTTTTTGGAAGCCACTGAGGATGGCCGGCGCACATCGATAACTTTTGGATTGGGTACATATATGAATAAACCATCTCCCTTCGGGATTGAGAACTCAAGGATCTTTTGATACCGGTACCGTCGTTATGTCCTTATGCAAGACCCTCTGAGAGTCGGAGTGATAACTCCCGTAACTCTTGTTCAACCTTAACCTGGAAGCCAGAGTCGAAACTCTGCTGGACGAGCTGGAACGGCTCCTCCCCCATCATTTCTGTTTCAATCTCTAGATAAAACGCAGTATCTTCCTCTTCATGTGTTTCCTTCAAGTTTTCTAGCCATGTCTCCACGTCCTGGACCAGCTTTCTACTCTCTCGTTCACAGCTGACATCGTAAACTGATTATGAATAACCCTTCGTGCGCCTGCTAGAGACGACACCACCTCTTCTCTCGCAGTAACATCCTGCAACCCAATCCAATACCCCAAAGACGACGCATTACTGACTCTTTCGTAGAGCTCCCGTGCTCGATCTCGACACAAGTTAAGGTTATCCGCGCTGGCGATATTCGCTTCTTCTAGACACCGACACAGCTCCTCCACCGTCTCTTTCCAGTTTTTCCACGACAGTATTCTTCCCGGTGGTGGAGCCGCAGTGTCAGAAGGATATATCTTCGTCCAAGCCAAAACATCAAGTTCATAATCCATCAACCGGTACGAAAACAACGCCGCGGCAAATTCCCATTCTTCATGCGTCGCAAGACTACTCGCGAGCTTCCCACCAGCGTCGCCATACCCCGTGCTATCGTATTGGGCCGCCTTCACTATGTGTTTCCGAATCAGACTAGCGGCCTGGAGACTATTTCGTGCGTATAACCCTTCGGCTTGTGCTCGTTTTCCCTCTGCTTCGAAGGCATGGATTAAGGCGTCGACGTTGCGGAATTTGTCGGATTGGAATTGTGATGCGAGCTGCTGAGTTTGTGGACGTCCGAGTTCGCAGAGACAGTCTGCGAGGTGGGAGGTACTTTCGTCGAGGTAGAGGTCTGATTGTTTTGTTACGCCTGCGGAATTGAGGAGGGATATTGCTGAGCGGAGGAGGAGGGCGGCTTTTCGGTGTTCCCCTTCTTCCATTAGTATTCGACCGATTATGCTGTGATTTTCGCCAGAGATTGTTTTAAGGGATGAGGGGACATCGTGGAGTGTTTGTGAGCGGAGAGTGGCGAGGATGGTGAGGAGGATTTGGAGGGATTCGGATTCTAGGTCGAGCATTTGGCAGGTTTCGTGGATTTGTTCCAGTAAGCGACTGTGTAGTGCGGCTGGACCGTCGGGGGAGTTCCAGATTATGGTTGCTGATGCACGGCGGAGGATTTCTAGGGCTTCTTTCCAGAGGTTGGAATATTTGTTCTCGGAATCAAGGATGTGGTCGAATTGGAAGATGATTTTGACCATGCATAGAGCGATAAGGTCGCCTGTGGTAGTTTCTTCCTTCCTTTCCGAGATGACGGAGTCCATCATGGATAGAAGAGCCTTTTTCACTTTTTTTCGAAGAAATAAAGCGGTCTGGTGCTGTCAATAACACAGTGGTGGTTCTGTGCGAGTAGATTTTGCTAGCTTCGGAGCGAATGTCGTCAAGGTGTTTACTGCTCTCGATGAAAAGATGGAACGTTGGTTCCGTTGATTTCGTTGGAAAGATAGCAAAACTCTGCGCATATCCGATCGTTTCAACGGCGGTGACGTTCCAGAAGAATCGATCAAGCTTAGACATTCGGAATCGCATCCATTGGTGTACCAATTCATGTACCCACACCGTTTTTCCCGCCGCGTTTCGGAGCGATAATGAGTCCAAGGCATCGAGTGCCCTTGTATAATGCTCGAAATCATCGAATTCTCGCAGCTTAGACTTCAAGTTTTCCGGCGGATTTGGAAATCCATTATATGCTGGCTCCGCAACACGGAATAACCCATTCCCAACAAAATTCTTGCTCATCGCCTCGTTGTCGAAGAAAGACAGTAACCGGAAAAGCTGGCCGGCCACCGGAAATTTGTCATCGATAAAGCTGATCGATAACTCCCAGGTCTTTGCCACATTCGTAGAGTACTGATCAGTGTCAACACTAGATTGCTGGAAACTCTGATCCGGTTCTGCATCTACTTTGGCAATATACTCGGCCAGTGAGACCTTTGCTTCACGCACATATGATGCCGTCTGGTCGATGGCAAGCGGTAGAAACCCCAGTTTGGTGTTAATCTCACATACCAATCTTTCCTCTCTAGGCGACGAGAAATGTTCAGGTCCCACCCAACACTCAAAAAACAATGTCTTTGCATCGTCCTCTTCCATCAAACCGAGTTCAATTCCGACCTTTGCCACCCTTGAGTTTTGCGTCCTTTTATCCCTCGTCGTAATCACCGAACACCCACGATTTGGAAGTAACTTTGCAATCTGCTTCAGCAGCGGCGTACCCCTATCGTCGGTAGAATCGAGAGCAGATTCGAAAACGTCGTCACCGTTGTCGAAGATTATGAGCCAATTCCCGGACTCGCGTGCTTCGAGCCAGCCTTTGACTTTGGTTATTGCAGCCTGCTGATGCCCGGGACTTGTGATATCTTGGGCAAGACCTGTCACAATGGCGATTTCGGCGAAGTCGGCGCGGAGAGTACTGGTGCGTGAGGCGCGGACCCAGTAGATCGATGAGTAGCAACTGCGGTAGCGATATACATATTCTATCATCAATTGAGTTTTCCTGGGTTTTCATCAGTAAATTCTCTGTGGATAGAGAAGTCATCGATATATCTTACCCTACACCACCCATGCCATGCACCGCAAGCCTGACTGGTTCCTTTTTTGTCAGCTCTGTGTGCACCTTTTCCAACTCCGCCTGTCTCCCCGTGAAACTTAAGTTCTGCGGGAAAGGAACAGAAAACGCTTTGTAGTTTATCTTATTCTCTAACGTCGCGGATTTCGACGGCAACGGCAGAATCTCATATAAAGCCTCGTTATATTCTCTCACATCCTGTATCAACTTCTCGCTCTTATCCTTATCCAATACTGCCCACCGAATCCTCGACATCCCCGGGAGTGCGGTTTTGAGCGCCACAGCCGTTTCACCTAACCGCACCATCTCCGCTGCAATATCAGGGTGCTTTATACCCTCCCCAAAAAACGTCTGATTCTCCAAGGTTGCCAGGTTCTCCTGTAGTCCAGGGACAGTCGGAGGTTTCTCGGCCACTCCAAAAAAAGCTTTGATTCTTCTCCTAAACTCGAACCTTTTCTTATCTCCCACGACAGTCCCGATATACCGTAGCTCGCCCTCAAGCGATCTACATCGAGGAGAACGCCAGTAAGCCGGGCGAGAGTAACAACGACTAGACGGTATGTCTCGTCGGGGACTTTTGTTCCTGCCGTCCCTCGGCACCGCTGATGTTCCATGTATCCCCCCATTTCTTGAGACGTAGCTGTTCGGTGCGAAGGAGCCAGGTGAATTTTCCAATGTCGTCGCCGATGCTGGAGGCTGTGTCGAGAAGCTCGTACCCGCGGAGGGTGGAGGTATAGAGTTGCACGGCAAGGCCGATGACGCCAAAACTGAGGCCTGCTACATCCATTGTGTAAAAAGTGCGTGTATGAGGACCACAAAAAAGCAGCAGAGGACACAGCAGAGTACAGCTATTTGTGCTTATTCGCGAACTGGGATGTGGAGTGGAGTTGCGCGTTTGAAGTACGGTATTCGATCGCTGACACCTGGATTGCTATTCCAAGCCCCCAACCGCGAGTACCAGGATGAATGGCTGCATTGCCTACGCGTTTTTGGTGCGACGCAAGTCAGCGGTTAATGGTGCGTTTGGATTCGGAGAAACCAGGCTGACTGCTGCAAAGTAAACTGGGGGATTCTTTGCATGATTCATGAAACACTGGTGCTAGGTCCAGTCAGTAGACAGACAGATCGCGATATGTAGAGCTGTAGTGGCAGGGGGATGAAGGGAAGTGTCGGTGAAAGGGAACGTCCCGACCCGTATGTAACGCGTCGCGGTGTCACATGATACCCCACAAACATCACTTGCGACCTGCGACTTCACCAACGTGAGGTGGTTGTCCGGGATCAAGCACATTCCTCCTTTTATCTTCTCCCCAAAACTTGAAGCATCGTCGCTTTAACCCCCACCAATGCCCTGTTTTCTGGCTATTTCGCTGTGTCTGCCACTGACCGTCGATGACGTCACAGGATTTCCAGAAACCTGCAAACTACAATTCAACCACAACAACCACGCAACCTCATAAAATGTCGTCCACCGCGTCCACCCTTCCTCTAAACCACCATCACCACCATGGCCAGCATGTTCTCCTGGCTCGGGTTCGGACGCTCCATGAACCGCGACGCAACCGACCTTGAAACCACACCTCTCCTCGACCCCGAATCTAACGCCGAAACACAACTACAAACCCGTATCTACGAAAAACTTCACACATATCTCCTACTACGGGCTCTCTCAAAGGGCTACCTCCCATCCACCGCACAAATCTGTGCCCACCTCCGCTCTCTCCTCTCCACAGATGTTCTGAACCCATCGAACACGCAGCTCACCCCGGCGGGACGGAAGCTGGTGCGTGATATGCGGCGGTGGATTACAATCTTGGTTTCGGTGTTGGAGAAAAAAAATGGCGAGGACCAGTTACAGGATTTCTTGTGGTTTACAAAACGGGCACGTATGGGGTTTGATGGAGGGGAGCTTGTTGAGGCAGCATCGAATATTGTTGATGGTACGGGTGGGACTGCGGCGGATATGACGACTGGGTATGATGCGTTGCATACCGTTGCGGATCTACTCATGACGAATGCCGATTTTCGAAAGTTGATGGCGGATGTTACGGTTATTGGACGACAAGTTTTATCGGATACGGCTATGGTTGGTGGGGAAGTTGCGCAGACGGTTGCAGAGACGGTGAAGCCGGCGGATGCGGAGTTGGAAAGTATCAATGATGTTACGCCGGCGAATGCCAAAGAGCCTATGGGATATGAAACACAGAATGGGGACTCGGTGAAGCTACCAGCAAGAGAGGTTGGTGAAGTGCTAGTAGAGGGTGTGCAGGAAACTGCGGAGGCGGCGATTGAGAGTGCACAGAGAGAACTACAGGATGAGGGGAGAGGTAATGCGTTGTTAGAGCGTATGAAAATGGTGGTTCTGAGATTGCGGGGGAGGGCGGATTATACCCAATCGGTCAACATCATTTCGATCTTGCTGAAGCGTTATGCGCTCATCTACTCTCGCTCTGTCTCCACGGCTGTATCAACGGCTGCCGATGGCTTCAAGACCAACAGCGAGCTTGACATTGCAGTCAAGAAATTCTGGCGTCTCATCACCTCATTCGGCGACGAATCTGAGTGGAACGCGCTCCAAGAGCAATGGTACCGTCTCCTCCGACATCTCAACAACGACAAAGAATTTGAAGCTCTGATGGACGAGATCGGCGGTACGATTCAAGACGTCCTAACCGACCCATCCTTCAGCGAGCCAGGAAATATCGAAAAGAAACTAAATCGCATCCGCTCCCTCGTTCGCGGAATCGGTGCAGATTCGACCGCTGCAGAGGATCTTGACCTCCTCCTATCTCAAGTCGAATCCACCCTCACCTCCGTCCTAAACGACACCGACATCGCCGCCCTCATTGTCACCTCAAAAGCCATCTTCTGCAACATCTGGCCAACACCATACACCATCAACCCCGCTCTCCTCTCAGACTTCAGCCACGTCCTCTTCCCCCTCGCCTTGCAAATGATCCAATACATCCCGTTAATCCGCCTTACCGTCTCCACCCCCGAAATCGACCTCCTCGTAGAAAACCTCATCCTCGAACCAGGCGACACCGTCAACGCCTCCTCCTTCTTCCCCCACAAACTCCGTCTAGAAACCCAAAACGACTTCGAAATCCGCAAGGGACTCCACCGCTACGGCTCCTCCGCCACATCCCTAGCCACCATAAAACTCTCCGGACTCACCGTGCGCGCAGACGAGGTGGGATACTGGCTCAAAGTGCACACGGGCATGTGGCGGTTCTGGGACGAAGGAATAGTGACCTTAATGCTCGATCAAAAAGGCGTAGACATCGCGCTCGACCTCGAATTCGGAAAGGAACGTATCGAGAACTTGATTGCGCTCCGAGCTGCACACGTTGTGATCCACAAGTTAGACTACACACTCAAGCGCTCGCGATTCCGCTGGCTCGCATGGCCGTTCAAGCCGATTCTTAAGCCGATTCTGAAACGTGTGATTAGGAAGCAGATGGAGGCGCAGGTCGCGGAGATGTGTCATTTTGTGAACCGAGAGATGGTGTTTGCGAGGGAGAGGTTGAGGGCTACGAGGGTTGCGAGACCGGAGAGTTTGTGGAGGTTTGTTAGGGCTGTTTGTGCGCGTCTTGGGGCGAAGGAAAGTGAGGATGTTGAGGTGGGGATGGGAGTGAGGAGTAGTAAGGAGGAGGGAACGATGTTTGAGGGCCGGTATGCTCCCGGGAGTATCGTTAAGGTGTGGGAGGAACATGGTGAGACTGTGGGAGAGGTTGTGGATGTGGCGGCTGAGGGGGGGTGGCGGAATGCTGTGTTTGATAGGAAGGTTTGATGAAATGGTATCAGAAAATGGGTAATTTGGCGCCGGATGGGTTTTCTTGTAATCTAGGTGGGTGGTTTTGTGGTTTTGTGTATTTCTAGCGGGAGTAGATGTTCTTTGTACTCTAATATCGACTTATTTCCTGCAGCAAATTAGTGACGATTTAAATCTGTATATGGTTGAACCATCAAAGGAGGAGGGGTGGGTCTTTTGGCTGCAGATATGCACTTGCACCTGTGACTTGCTGTCTCCCCCCCCCCCCCCCCCCCTCCCCACCTAATATATACGCAGTGCCTGATATCCTCCACTCTCTTTCTCTCTTCCATCATCAAGACACATCAATACCAGCACACGATATCCTCCTACCTAATTCCGGTCAACCCCGAGTGATATCATGTGAATGCTTGTTTCCTTGGTTGTGGATGGCACTTCAATTCCACCCCCCATTCACTAAAGACATTTCTGCCGGGGCGAAGGTGTTGAGGTACTACCGGGAAGTAACAGCCCATCTTTGACCGTGGAGATATGGGTACTACTACTTCATCGTATTCCATCGACGCCATCCGGATGGTATCCCTCCCTGATGTCAACTGGGGAGGTATTGAAACCCCCACACCTCCCATCCCCCCACCTCCTAACGATTCAGTCATGTCCCAATGAGCAACCCTGTAACTCGGTTAATCTGCCCACTTAGCTTGGTTAGCTGAGTTAATATGGTTAGTCATGGCTACTAGTAAGCGTGTGAGTAAATGTTTTTGTCGTCGTATGCTCATCCCGTGTGATTCTACAATGCATCGCGGTGGATGTTGAGGTGTCTTGTATATGGAACCTTTTGTGGTATTCAATGGGCTTCATATGTGTCGGTCCTCAACCTGGGGGCATATCCAATTTTCTCTATTTGCGCGGAATTCAGAACTGATGGATCACATCTACACCGTGGCTGAAAACAATGTGCACAAATCGACCTCCGCGTCTTCCGGTTCCTCGGCTACCTCTGTAGCCATCTCTACGCCAACTCACTGGTCATCCACCCGTACCCACCACCCATCTACTCCAGATCAAGCGATCCCAGACAACCAGCAAAACATAAACCCCAGCGAGGCGGGTTCGAGCGGCGTCACTGTGGCGGGTTCTTTCAGCACGCTCACACTGAAGCGGTTGGTTATGTTGATCATCAATCAAGATTCATCACTTGACACCATGAACTGCCGCGTACTTGGTTTTGCAGGTCTGCATCTATAGCTCCTGAGCGAGGAATGCTAAGTATGGATCGTTAACTGTCTGAATGATAGATCATGATATATGTTTCTAATAAGCAAAAACAAAACAAAAAAGCACAGAAACCCAAACTCCAACATCGCAGTATATATACAGAAATCCAACCCTCTACTCTTTACCAGCCCATCTACAACCTCGAGTTCACGTTCGTGTCTACGCACGCGTCAACACACGTACCCCCCCTCTAACTTTTCCGTACACAAACTACTGACCTTTTTTATACACCTCCTCGAGCTGTGTCCACGCCTTCTCCGCCTCACCAAATGCATCATATGCAAACAGGAACTTCTGGAAAACCAGGTCTCTCCAGCGGTTCGGGAATCCCTCTGTCGGCTTATCTTCCAGCATGATCCGATCACGTTCCTGCTGTGCGGGACCGTCTTCCATGTGGAATACGTTCTGGAGCGCGGTGCTACCCTGAACCACTGCTGTTGTCCGCGCCTTTCGCAGCCGCTCGTAGCTGTCAAGGAGCGGACGGAGATTCTGTTTGTCGTCTGCAGAGACGTGGGAGAGGAGCCCACCAAGGACGGCGCCGTCTTCGACTGCTTGTGCGGCTCCCTGCGCAAGGTAAGGAAGTGTGGCGTGGCAGGCGTCACCAAGGAGGGCAAATTTACCCTCAGGATGCACCCAGGAGGACATTTCCCGTGAGTTCTGTGGGGGTTAGCGGGATATTACCAGGGAGAAAGGGGGAAGGCGGAACAAACCTGGAGCTTCCATTTAAACGTCTGCTGCACGAGTTCCAACAGCTTCTGCAGTCTTATATCCCAGGTTGCAAAGATACCGCGCAATTCATCGAGGTCTGCGTCCTGCAGCGCCACGCCTTCGGGGAGGTTGTCAGGGCAGATCAGCACGATGTTATACAGCTCGCCGCCCTTGAGGAGGTAGCACACGGCGTGCGCCCCGGGACCCATCCAGTAGTTGATCACCGGAACCTCCGTCAACTGTGCAAGATCCGGGTCCTTCCGCATATCGCTCGCCTTGACGAGGATACGGTACGCAAGGTCCCCGGTGTTGTGTGGCGGGTCCGCATGGCCGAGATATAGTTCCCGGCACTTTGACTTCAGCCCGTCGGCAGCGACGACGAGGTCGCAGTTGATGGTCTGTCCAGTGGCGAGGGTGACACTGGGCGCAGAGAAATCGATGGCGTTGACGAAGGCGTTGAGGCGGACTATTCCACATTAGCAAGGAGAGCGTATAGGAAATTGGGATGGGGAGCATACTGTTCACTCCAAGTGCTTCGGCACGCTTTACAAGCACGCTGTGGAAGTCTGCACGGTGGATGTGGAGATACGGCACGCCGTATGTTTCCTCGCAGTATGGCAGCATTGGTTGCCGGTTCAGCTCCGGGCCCTTGTAGGAGCGCATCACGAACGCATGTGGTAGCACCGAGAGCTTCTTGATCTCATCGAGGACACCGAAGCACTCGAGGATGCGCGCAGAGTTGGGTGGAATCTGGATTCCGGCTCCAACCTTCGCTCTGTCAGTAGCTATCAATGGAGGAAAGAGGGGGGGTCAGCTTACCTCGCCGAGTGCGGGAGCTTGTTCGCAGATGGTAACATTGTGTCCGGAGAGACGAGTTGAAATGGCAGCAGCAAGACCACCAAGACCGGCACCGACAACGACGACGTGGAGGGGGTTCGCTTGAGCCTTAATGTTGGTCATTGTGTTGGTCGTAATGTAGTGGCGGCGGAATAGGGATCTGCTGAGCGAGGGAGAACCGAGCAGGCGTGGAAGGAGGAGACGTGGGCCTGGAATTGTGTTGGTGGGTTGGACAATGAATTGGATGGTTTGATTTACTTTGATAGGCGTTTTTGTCGAATGAATGAACACCAGCAGCGGGATCAAATATATAGCAATGCAGAGCGTCAGGAACGCACCGCAGGGGGATGGAAAAATTACATTGTTCACGGGGGAACTCTTCACCCCTGCGTGTACAGAACGTGATGGCTGAGGTTGCAATTCTTGTTCACCGGGATGGCGATGCGGGGAAATATGGCTAGAAGAGCGGACGATAGGGTGGTGGGATGGCGTGAATCGGCCGAGCACACCGAGGCAAAATTGTCTGAGATTGGGAGAATATTGATGCCATTGGCGGAAAATTCTCCTCCGAAATCGCCGTAGTTTAATGCGGCTCTGCAGATCCTGGTGATGATAAGATTGATTGGATTGATGGATTGATAAGATAGCGGCTCATGCCGGTGCCGCTTCTAGCCGCACCGTTAGTTATCTCTATCGCCGGAGGTGACTTCCCCTCATTACTCAACACCATGGCTGATCACGATCTTGACCTCGACGAGCTCTATGCCTTCGCCATTGACCTCTCCAAGCGTGCCGGACAGCTTCTGGTCGACGCTGCCACGAAGCGGCGTTCCGAGCATGCGGGACAAGTTACCGCCTCTGTGATGAAGCTGAACGCAGTCGACCTAGTGACTGAAACCGACGAACGTTCGTTCCCCTTCCATCATATAATCACTCATTACGATTACTCACACCACCGCAGAGATAGAGCAATTCATCAAATCCGCCATCGAAACCGCATACCCTTCCCACATTTTCATCGGCGAAGAAACCTACTCCGCCGGCTCCTCACGCGAATACCTTATCACACCAACATCTCCACCAACATGGTGCATCGACCCACTCGACGGAACCGTAAACTACATCCACCTATTCCCAATGGTCTGCATTTCAATTGCACTACTAGTCAACGGCGAGCCAGTAGTCGGCGTTATCAACGCGCCTTTCATGAACTCATTATTTTCCGCCCGTCGTGGTGGCGGATCATGGTTTAACGAGACAACGCCACTCCCATTTCTCCGTCCCCCCCCGCCGCTTCCCTCGAACGCTCCCTCCGGCTGCATATTCTCGTGCGAATGGGGAAAAGACCGTCGTGATGTGCCAGAAGGGAATTTGTACCGCAAATCCGAGAGCTTTCTTAATATGGCTGCGCAAATCGGCGGGAGAGGCGGGAAGGGAGGGATGGTGCATGGTGTGCGTAGTCTTGGAAGTGCGGCGCTAGATTTGGCGTATACCGCGACTGGCGCGTTTGATATTTGGTGGGAGGGTGGGTGCTGGGAGTGGGATGTTGCTGCTGGGATATGTATACTCCATGAGGCGGGGGGGTTAGTGACGAATGGAGCTCCACCGGAAGAGGGTGATGAGGTTGGTGAGGTGAGGTTGGGTGGGAGACGATATCTGGGTATTCGAGCTGCGGGGGATACGGATGCGGAAAGCGGCAGCGAGGCGCAGAAGAGAGTTGTTAGAGAAGTGTGGAAGAGGGTTGTGCCGTTGGATTATTCTAGGCCCGGCGGTTGATGCTGCTATATAGATAGTGTAGATTTGGACTGCATTTTTGGTTTTAAATTTCGCGGGTGTGCTTGGTGGATGATACCTAAATTATAAACTCCTACTAGAATGAGACAGTTACAGGGTACTTCAAATATCTTTTAGCCATAAGTGCTCAAGTGGGTGAATGTGTCATGATTCCGAGCATCAAAATGATTAACTGAATTGCTATATACAAAACGGTGCAAAATGGTAATTACACAAAAAAATATCCTACATAGAAAAAGGTATCAAGAAGTCAAAAGTCCAAAAGGAAACAACGAATTTTTCAGGTGAACCCAGAGAACCCCGCCCCTACCCAAGGGAAAGACATTTGAACAAAAAAACGCCTCCAAAAAATACACCACTCCACCCATATAAACATATCATCATAACTCCTACTCCGAGCGGTGTCCGCTCCTCCGCTCCTACCAACAGAGTGGGTTCCCTGTTAGTTTTCCTCGCCCCCGCCCATCCATACATCCTCGCTACCCCCTTCAAATCCATCTCGCTCTGCCATCTCAGCAAGCATACTTAATAACGGGTCTCTCTCCGGCTCCGCCATTTCCTGTGCTACATCCTCGGCAGGCTGTTGATATGCTTGAGACAAATAGTCTTCATACTCGTAGTTATGGCCCGGAAACGATGTCACCGATAAAAACTGCAGATCCTGCGGTGTGGTAGGAGAAAATGGGTAGTCTTCAACATATTGTTGGGGTGGGAGAGGAGGGGGTGGAAGTAGGACGGCCGCCGACGGTTCGTAGGATCCTGAGGGGACGCCGACATAGGATCTGGTAAGCATTAGCCTTACCCCCACACCATTGTAATTGGGGGAATGGACAATACAAATCAGTATCCTCATCCCTCGCTTCGAAGAACGGAACATGACAGGCTTCAAACCCTCCCCCGTACCGATCAAAGAAGTCGTCAAGATGGAACACGGACGCGGGGCGTTTCTGCGGAGAGTACGAGGAAACAAGCTTCTCGTGACAGAGATAGAGCTTCTTGAGCATACATAGTTGCTGACGCATGCAAGACCAAACACCAATGAGTGCTCGGACTTGCGTTAACACCGTCACCAGGTTCTCTCGACACCTCCGAAAAGCTTCCGAGCCCTTATAGAAGACGCCATGCACTAGAACGCTCGCAGCTGTGATGAGACTGAATCCAGCAAATGCGGGCCATTCGATGGCTGGAGTCATCGCGCCAACGGAAATGAGGTCGACCAAGGCGTTGGCGTGCTGGAAACAGACTTTGGTGGCTTCCATTTGCCAGGCTTGTTGCGTCCCGTTACCATCGAGTTCAGCAAGGTCTATCGGGAGAAAGTTGCGGTACATGAGGCAGTGGATTACGTGCCAGACGCTGCGGGCGAGGAATAAACTTGTTGCGTCCGGAGTTGGAGGTACTCCTTCTCTCAGGTCGCGGGTTGAAGCCCATGCATTCAGCTCGTTGCGAATGCGACTCAGGTTTGATGAAGTATGCCATGGAAAGTGAGAGTCGCCCTTTACGCCGCCAGACTGGGTATACCGAATCGTGCGGCCTAGGATTCGGACGACGTCAATAAGGAGGTTGCTATTAGGGATTTGTGTACCCAGTCCAAAGCTCATCCCAGTTTCGGAAAAGAGGGGACATTCGGAAGGCATCCCACGACGAAACGAGTCTTCCGTGCAGGGGAGGCGGAGGTTGATGGAGCGGTCGGAGAAGCAGGGAGGGCGTACGGATCCGCATACAGTGAAGCGGTCCATCATGTAGCAAGTCCAGAAGACGCGACGGCGGACTTCCCGCTCAAGAGGGGTAGCTGGGTGGGAGGCTGGTAGTTCGCGGTGGAGGTCTAGAGCAAGGGTCATCCTTATTGCGGAGCCTGTTGAATTTCTATCAGCCGTTTGTTCCGGAGAACAGAGGGAAACACACCCATCTGCATGAAGCTTTTCTTGCCATTACCCATCGCAAAATACGTCATCGATAGCAACAACAAGGATTGTAGATGCTCAAGCGTGGGCTCGTCTGAGTCTACGTGTTTTCTTGCGCGCGCTGCAAACTCCCCACAGTATTCCTGCACCGATTTCGAGCCCAGGTCGTGAGTGGTGGCATATCTGTAGATAGAAAGTTACTTCTGGCGTAGTAGAAGACCCTCACCATCACCGAACCCACCTGACTGAAACCGCGCAAACTGTGTCAAGTATATAGCTCGGAACCCTCCCATCCGCCAAATCTTGACGAAACACACCTTCGTGGAATAGTGTATACGGTTTCCCATTGACGCGCTCAAAAAAGATGTCGACAAGACGCGATATCAATCTTTGGTCTTTTGTTGCGGTGAGTGCGGGGGAAACATCGACTGCCGGCGATGGTCCGGTTTCGAGTGGGGGTGATATCGCCTCTTTACCCCGAGAAGCAACACTGCTCGCATTACTTCCTTCAGCATCTGGTGATTCTTTGGAACCACTCCCGCTCCCGCTATCGTTTTCGCCTAGCCGTTTCTCCAACCCATCGATACGCTTCAGCAGTTCCTCCAGCACTTCCGTCTTCGGTCCCCGCTTCTTGGGCACCGCATCTGCTAGTCTCAGTATGGCACACTAGAGAAATAAGGGGAGGCAAGGCGGCAATAAGTACCATAGACACATTCACAGCGAAACACATCACAGGCGTTACATGACGGTCTGGTTCTCGAGCACTTGATCTGCATTCACAATACGCCGCAAATCAGCGATCCATTCTAGTCTCATCAATATCGTGAGACTTAAGGCATACCGTACCTTTCGTTTCCGACAACTTTTGCAGTTCATGTTTTCGCGGGCCTCGGAGGTGTAGCGGCGCGCAGAGGGCAACTTAGCGATTGGCAGGGTGCCCGCCGGCTGCTGCTGCTGCTGAGCAGTGCTGCCGGCGGGGGACGGAAGAGACATGACGACGATTGTATTATTGGTGGTGGTGATCCTTCTTTAGTTGAGGGGGTATCTGGTTGGAGGAAAAAAAAATAAGGTTGTAGTGCGTCTGTGGATCAGATGGACCTAGACTGAAACCTCGGGTATTCCCGGATTGTGGGGTGATGGAATGTATGTGGTTCTGTACGCTGGAAAAAATGCGAGCGACTGGTTCTTTTGGTGATGCCTGCCACAAGGAGGATATAGGCTTCACGATGGAGATACGATGGAGTTGGAGGATGGGTTGGGGTTCTTGTTCCTGGTTAATTGGGATGACTTGCTGAATATCTAGCGCGCTGCTGCTTCCCCTCATCTGGTTTTACCTTGCAAGCTTGCTTTGTTCGGGACTATAGGACGGGGAGCGGGGAGCCAAGGAACCGTCTCCACACACACCGCAATGTAGCCACGCGAGAGCGTATAACACCCGTTGCTATTGCTGTCAGACGCCGAAAGTGCAGTCATTGTGACGGCGAGGCGTTTCTGTGGGACGGTGCTAAATAGATAGAGAGATGTGCTTCGACCACTCACGATTATCTTGCACTGTTTTCTGTTTGTTCTACATGTATACGTGTGATTCCCTGTTGCTGATCACTTCGCCAGATTGCCGGTCACTGTCCTCCTCCTCCTCCTCCTCCTCATCGTCAAGATCTAATTGAGAATTCCTGGTTTCTCCAACAACCTCCTGCATCTTTAGCCGTGCTTGACACCTGCATCCTTCCCCTTCAGGTCCTTATTTCCATCTCCTGCATCTCCATCATTTTCTAGATCCTCAGCCATATCCTTCTTTCCATCCGCCACTACCTGCCCCGGGACTTCCCCTCCAGCATCATCCTCCTGTCCCCTCCGCCCAGGAACCCCAAACAGCAAATCCATATTCTCGAGTGTGATTCCCTTTGTCTCCGGGAGCCAGCCCCACACCCAGATCAGCATAACGATTAAAAACGAACCAAACACAAAATACGTGCCCCCTCGAATGCCTATCAACATATACGGCGTAGCTCTGGCCACACCAAACTGGCCCACCCACTGCGTGGCGGTAGTTAGACTCACACACAGGGTCCTCAGCCGATTCGGAAATATCTCAGCACAATAGATCCAAGGAACCGAGTTCCAAGCGATGCAAAAAAATACGGCATACACGTAGACGCAAACAATGGCTACCCAGGCAGCTACCGTTTTCTCTCCGGGATGCGAGGGATCGATTTTTGCCGCCGTAATGAAGCTACCGATATAGAACATTGTTGCGGCAGTGCCGCATGCACCGATGATAAGGAGCTTGCGCCTCCCTAGTCGGTCGACCAGGAACAACATCGAAAGGATTGTGGCGGAGGATTTAACAACGGCCCAGATTCCGGACGCGAAAAGGGAGACGGAGGTGCCGGTGAAGCCGATGGAGCGGAAAATTGACGGCGAGTAAAAATTCATTGCGTTGATACCGCTGGGTTTCTGTCAGTACACCTAGCCAGCCAACTATGGAGACAATGTAGGAAAAACCTACGTCAAGTTCTGGCATAGCATCAGTACCACCCCAATTGCCAGCCTATTCCTATTTCCTCTCCAAAACAGCTCTCTCATCATCCTCAGCTTCGACGGGGCCTGTACATGCTCGCGATCGACTTGCTCCTGCATTGCGCGAAGCTCTTCAATTATGTATTCATGATCCTCTGGCAGATGCCTCAGCCACGTCAAAGTCTTCAGGGCTTTCTCAGGTTGGAATTTTTTGACATGAAACCTGGGACTCTCTGGCAAGACAAAAATACTTGCGAGGAATAACAAGCCACCAGGAATCAATTGTATTCCCAGGGATACCATCCATTGGCCCGAAGAAGAACTGGATATCGTATTGAGAACCGCAAAGTTGGCCCAGAAACCTATCATCGCCGCTATCTGACCCCCAATCTCCCACATTCCTACTAGGAACCCGCGGATGTCTGGAGGGGACAACTCGCTGAGATACATAGGGACGAGGAGGGAGACGGAACCGACGCCTAGGCCTCCAATGAACCTTCCGGCGTACATCATTGGTAATGATCCATAAGAGAATGTCTATTTGCCCAACATTAATTATCCGACTTGGGGAACAGTCTCCTGTGCAGAACAAAAGAAATGCAGCCTTCCGGTCGCTTATCGCGCACCATAATTGCAGAGCCTAGAAAGAATGTAAGGGCAGCCACTGTCAGAGCAAGCCGTCGACCCAATTTTTCGGTGATTGGGAACGTTCCCAGGGAGCCGAAGAACGCGCCACCCTGCATGGCGGAAACAATATTTGCCGTGACATAACTGTATTCGACGGTATCGAGAGGCGGTAGATTGAAGTCTCTGTGGAACGAAGGAAGCGCAATACATCCGCCGATGACACCCATATTATATCCAAACACCAGGGATCCTGTGCACACACATGTGCCTACAAAGTAGACTAGGATGATAGTTTGAGGTCAGCCGGTGACTAGAGGATGGTTTAAGCACTATCAAAACTTACTCCGCCAATTATGAACCTCGTTCGGAGCAGTAGCGGGCATTTTGTCTTCGGTAGTCGATTATGGATTCGTTTGGTTTGCTCTGGGCAATTGTTTGGATGGAACATACGGTGAACCGGAGAAAACACGCCCGGAAGAAATATGGAGGGATTCTAGGGGAAACAGTGGGTTTTTCTTCCAAAGTGGCACTTTTGAAGTCCATCGGCAATTGGGGTATTTGCGGCTTAACTTCCGGTAAAATATTAATTGATAATCAATGATAGTTGGGCTTGCCTTCATTCGTATAGTTGCATGAAGTAAATCTGCAGGAAACGTTGTGAGTTGAGATGGGACTCATCAACATCTACATCGCGGGTTTTCAGATGGGTTCTTCCGACGGTTCGAGATGATAGGTGGATTAATCCTTGCTCACCCCACATTTTTCCCCACTATTGTGTGAGCCGCATCTAGGTTTATCCGGGTCGCCTCACGACTCTTGCAGCCTCTCTTCTACAAATTCGGCGATATATTATTACCTGCCAGCTGTAGTTGTATATGGTCCATACGTTGGAACGCTGAGAAACGTTGCACACCTCTTCATCACTGATCATCGATCACTACTTCCTTGATTCCCGAACGCTAACTAGTGCACGCTGTTCCACCCTAACAACTTCCACGTCCCAACAGGCGGAGGCGCATCTCTCTCGCTAGCACAGTTATGAATCTGATCTCGAAGCCTCCGGTTCTCCCAAAGAAACCCAGCTTGCCCCACCGAACATCGATCGCGACAGTATGTGTATCAGGACACCTTCTTGACAAGCTAGCAGCGATTGCCGAGGCAGGATTCGATGGCGTTGAGATCTTTGAGAACGACTTGCTGCATTATCCCGGTTCGCGACAAGACATCTACAATGTTTGCCAGGAACTCGGGTTGAAGATTGAGATGTATCAGCCATTTCGGGATCTAGAAGGTGCACCAAATCCGGAAGAGTTGAAACGGAGTTTGGACAGATTGGAGCGAAAATTCCAGTGGATGGACGAGCTACACACTGATTTGATATTGCTGTGTTCAAATTGCTCGCCCAGCTCCGTAAGTGCCCCTGGTTGTCTCTGGTACTACGAACAATATAGGCTGATACTAGTGTAACAGGTGAGCGACAGAGAAAAGATTGTTTCAGATTTACGGGCTGCTGCGGAGTTAGCTGCGAGATACAACAAACGCATCGCATATGAGGCGCTGGCATGGGCACAACATGTCTACACGTGGGAGTACTCATGGGAACTCGTGAAGGAGGTGGATCATCCAAACCTTGGGATATGTTTCGACACTTTCCACATCTTCTCGCGTCAGGGCGATATCAACCCAATCACCGAGGTTCCCGCAGAGAAGATATTCTTTGTGCAGTTAGCAGACGCGCCGATACTGAAGATAGATCATCTCAGCTATTCCCGACATCACCGGAACTATCCCCTTCAGGGCGCCTTCCCTATCATTCCATTCATGGAGAAACTGATAGAAGCCGGATACACTGGACCACTTTCCCTGGAAATTTTCAACGACGAGTTCCGTGCAGCTCCAGCGAAGAGAATTGCACAGGATGGTTTCAGAAGTTTACTTTATCTGCAGTCAGAGCTATATCACGGGTCGATTCTGCCGCCGTTGCCGGAAGTCGAGAGAATAGAGTACCTTGAGTTTGCTGTGGATGAAGCCAGGATCGCCCAGCTTGAGGCGCTTTTCTTGGATATGGGATTGAAGAAGGTTGGAAAGCACCGATCGAAGAATGTGACGGTTTACCGGCAAGGTAAGACAACTCTCTTTCTCTTCGTTGTATATTGTTTGTGCTGTGCTTACACATTTGTCTAGGTGGTGTATCGTTTATTGTGAACGCGGAGCCGGAATCGTTTGCCTCTGCATTCCTGTTGCTACATGACACCTCAGTCTGCGCTATGGCAGTACGAGTAAAAGACATCCAGGCGACTATCGACAGAGCCGCCTATCTTGGTTGTCCGGTTGTTCCTCCGTCGAAGCTGGGCGAAGGAGAAGAAAGAGTCATCGCCATCCAGGCGCCGGATGACACTTTGATATACCTAGTCGACAGTGACGAGTTCTGGAAGAAGGATTTTATATTCCAAGAGGATTTTCCGACTGCCTTGTCTCCTAAAGCTACGTATGCTGCGGTGGATCATATCGCCCAAGCACTGGATCGATTGAGCATGGACCGGTTTGTCCTGTTTTACAAATCCGTATTCGGAATGATGCCTCAGCAAGTCATTGAGCTTCAGGATCCATACGGCATGACAAAATCGCGAGCAATGGTTTCGCCAAACCACGCCTTGCGATTCCCCCTCAACATATCCGATGAGAAGGATACGAGTATCGGAAGGCTTGTTCGAGAAGCTGCCGGCTCCGTCGTCCATCACATCGCCTTCGAAACCAACGACATCTTCGAGACAGTCTCGTCATTGCTGAAGACATCTTCACAGGACCGATTTCTTCGTGTCCCACAGAACTATTATGACGATCTCCAGGTTCGATATGATTTGTCTGCAGAGTTCGTTGCGAAGATGAAGACTTTCAACATCATGTATGACCGGGACGACAAGGGTGAATTCTTGCACATTTCCACGGAGCAATTCCGGGATCGGTTCTTCTTCGAAATTGTCCAGAGAGTCAATGGGTATGAGCATTTTGCATCTATAAATGCTCCTATTCGCATGTCGATCCATCATGAACGACGGAATCTCGCGATGAAAGTCACTACGGCATTGTCACCTCAGACAACTGGTAGAGTGCAGTCGGCGAAGAATTTGGTAGTTGTATTTGAGCCGGGCTGTGAATCCGTGGTGGACTTGGTGGCCGACATTGTTGGAAAAGAGAGATCCTTTAATCCAAGTGTGAAAGCTGGCGTCTTGGGAATTCCAGCCGAGTCGGCAGTAGCGCTGTTGGCCGGTGCCGACAGAAGCGAATGCATCAGTATTAACATGCACTGCATCGAAAACAGTCCATTGGATGATTCACCGACGCCAGAATCTACACTTTGCGACTACGAATTCCTCTTCTCAAAGACCGAGTTCTTCCGCCACGACTTGACACGCTTCTTGTCATTCATCACGGGACAGACCAAGCCGCACGAAGCCATACTTCGCAAGCCACGATCCACATTTATTGCGCTCACCTTTCCCGATATTCGAACTGCTCTGCCCAACCTCGATATCCTGACCGTCGGAGCTGATGCTCTGGAGCTCCGTGTTGACCTGCTGCGTGAAGGATCTGGCACAGGCACTTACAACCCTATTCCCAGCGTGGACTATGTTGGCAAACAGGTTATGTGGCTTCGGCAGCGCACCGAGCTTCCCATCATCTTCACGTTACGCTCGCAAGCCGAGGGTGGACGTTGCCCCAACAGCGACGAGAAGGTTACGCAATACTTCCTGATGAAGGGGCTGCAGTGGGGCTGCGAATACATCGACGTGGAGCTCCGTCTCCCGGAGGAAATCCGCAACCATCTTGCACAGCAAAAGGGTAGAAGCCGAATCATTGCTTCTTACCACGATCTTGCCGGCAACCTAAAGTGGTCTTCTGGCGAGACGCTGAGATGCTACCACACCGCCCGATCTTACGGTGATGTGGTCAAGATTGTGGGGTTCGCAACAAATCTGGCCGAGAACTATGAGCTCGAATACTTCCGCTCAAGCGTAAATGCAAGTTTCGGACACCCCTTGTTGGCCATGAATGCTGGCCAGGTCGGACAGTTGTCGAGAATCCTCAACCCGTTCTTCACGCCAACGACGCATCCGCTACTCCCGATGGCTGCGGCTCCGGGGCAGTTGAGTGCAGCAGAAATCAACAGCGCCTTGAACATCATGGGCCAGACCCCCAGGAAGACGGTCTTTACCATCGGCAACGCCCGTGCAATCCCGCTGAGCATGTTCTGGGAGAAATGTTTCAACGAGCTGGGGCTTCCGCACAACTATGCTTCGCTCGACCGGATATCGGAGGGTATGATCCAAGCGCTTACTCGACAAGTCACATTCGGTGGTGCTATCATCCAGCCTCCACTCACTGGGCAACCATCGTTTATTTCCTCTTTCACAGAGGAAGCGCAAGAGAGCGGCTCCATCGACACCGTCTTTGTCCACACAGTCGGCAACCAAAGCGTCATCGTCGGTGACAACTCCACTGCCAAAGCACTTCATACAATGCTCACTCGGGACTTTGCGCCATCCGCCTACGCCGACCAACCGGTTCTTATCATTTCAAACTCATTCGAGGAAGCCTCCTCGGCAATATGGGCACTGCGCAAGCTCAGCTGCGGAACAATCTACACCATCGGATTCCGCGTCGAAGGCATCCTGGGCATCGAACAATGCAACTCCTTCGAATCCGTGCAGAAGTTGGCACATCCGTTTGCGGTCGTTTCGGCACTCTGTAGCGAGCAGGCGCATCTGATCAACCCCCTGCTGAAGTTGATCGATAACCACCCGGCACCGCGGGCTGGCGGAAAGGGTGGAAAGGTGTTTGTGGACCTTGCCAACGGACCAAGGCGAGGAGATCCGTTGGGCGTGGCCGCGGCTTCTGGATGGAAAACTTATGGTATTGCCGATATTGCGGCGAGGACAACGGTGCAGGCGCTGGATGTTTTGGTTGGACAACGGGTGCCGTTTGATTTCGTGCGAATGGCAAGCGGGAGGGGATTGTTTTAGTAGGTGGATTGGGTGGTGATATACACATACACATACGCAGGCGTTCATTTGGTACATATTGACATTGTTTTTTTTGCTGTCTTTTTTTTTCCTTTCTTTTCCTATTTCAACGTTTTTTATTTATGGGATTTTTCATACCATGGGAGGTCCACTTGGTGAGACTCGTTCGTCGGAAATGGACAGCGGAATAGGCTGCTAGAATGTACATATACACACAATGCACGAATTGGATCTCATCTCTTTTTGGGGCGTATGATGAGTTTATGAGTACATACCAGGAATCAGAGAATTGTATACTTAGTATCACGGAGGGTTTCTCTAGTTAATTACTTGAATGGTATGTTTGATTGGGAGGGTTCTCAGTGCTAGCGCTGTGACCCCATATAGGAGCATGGTAGTTCTATACCCGCGGATGAGCTTGGGACATCAGCGGTCAGCACAGGGTGTCCATCCCACAAAAACCTGTCAGCGCCAGACTTTGCTGTCCCAGATCCAAGGATTGTCAGCGGTGAATTTCATCGAAGATCTACTCCAGTTCTGGCTGAGCTTCTGAGACTCCGCCATACCACTGTTACTTCCTCCCCTTCCAAATTCAAAAAAGCGCCGCTGAGCCAGATCACACATCGCCAGTCATTTCACATCACTTTCGCTGTTGTCCATCAATTGAAATATGGTCAGCAAGCGATGTCCCATTGAAAATTTCCTGTCAGCAGGCGGTGCTGTCCCAAGCTCATCCGCGGGTACAGTACGCGTATCTCTAGAACGGATAACTCTGTTAGAGTCAAACCACGCGCCCAACCGGCCTCGAGTGTCTCAGCCTTGCTGGTCCAAAGAATCTTGACATCAAACCGTTTCGCTGGTACCACGGTTGGGTGATCTACTCCACCACTGGTCTCGTGCCCAACTGCCAGAGGCAACGGGCACGAGACAACGTTAACTAACTCCAGAGCTCCAGCATTTAAAAGCTCGCCTTTTATTCCCGCACGTCTAACCAACGTCCAATCAACTCTCCGCCCATGGCCATCTCCTTGAGCTGTTAGACAGCTTGAGCGGGGCGTCTCCCACCGTACGCACTAGCGAAAAACAGGCTCCACCGTAAGCCCTAATCACTCATAGAACAACAGGGCTGGCGGTGATAGGCAGAGGGAGTTACATACAATTCGAATGAGCGAACGCCTTTCACAGAGTGTGACCCATTCATGGAATTAGCACGTCCCACAGAATGTATGGTACTCTATGTACACCTCGTGGCGATCCAATGGATGGTGTGGGTCTTCCGAATCCATGGTCGAGAGCATATATCTCCGGTTATACTCTTACCCGACTCCCTTGCAAACACCATATGCTACTCGGCCTTTAGAGTTCTCACACTGGAATTGCGTCAACATAGTTCTACGGCACTACGTCAACCGTGGGTATAGCGGAGGTCTTCCCGTAACTAATAGAGGCCATTTAATTTGTCCCATATGGTCCACTTTCGCATAGAGTACGTACTTTAAGTATTGCGGATAGAGGCGGTTGTCAATAGCTAGGTAATTGTATCGATAATATGGGAATTTATAGACCAGCAATATTTAATTTCATATTTCTATTCATTGACCACATAGAACTTTGTTGGATGGAGCCCATCGACGGGAAAGGGACGGGGTGAGGTTCTATTCAGACCTATCCAAATGGCCTTCATTCGTCATAGGACGATTTTCTCGTGCCCAGACTTAGGAGGTACGGCTAGGGCAGAGCGTCTGGGCACGAGAAAAATAGGACGATTCCCCAGTATCATAAGTATGGACAGACATTCTCACAGTACCGGCAGATGAACTACGAGTGTTTGCCTAGAAATAATCGATTTCGTGTTCAGACGTGCGTGGCCTAGATGATAGCTTGGTTAGACCCAACGACTGATATTTTACATGGGCGAGTGATACGTTATGTTTCTCTTGATAGTATATGTTCCGACCGATTGGCGAACCCATCCGTTCGCGAACTGGATAGACCAGTTTGCGACATTTCTGTCCAGTTCGCAAACTAGCCTATCCTATTCACAAATTGCTGAGGATAGATTGCAATATGTGTGCCCAGTTTGCATCATGCAAACTGCAGAATGGCTGGCTATCTTCCATGAACTCTGGTTTCCAGCGACATATGCCAATCTGTACATGTTCACCCCTCAGCACCACCACCACCTCTGGTTTTCGGGCCCCGCATTCTCACTTAAAACCTCACTGTCACGGTCATGCTGCAAACCGACTCAGGTGCAGAGCGCAAGGTCCGGCTATTGCGCCCCAGCTGTAGGAAGTAAGAAATTCCAATAAGTTAATGCAATGCATTGTGCCTGGAATTTACAACCACTTCTTCATCTCTTTACTTCGATAGCAAGTTCGCACACTTCCCCCCCAGTTTTGAACCGCCCCAAGTTTGCGAACTGGACCGTCCAGTTCATGAACGGGAAAAGTTCGTGTATCGGTCGGAACATATATCTACCTACTTAAGGTAGATATCTGACTTCTCGCCTCTGACGCCACTCCCTCGCTCTGGCTCTCACCGATACCTACATTCTGCTAGCCCATCCTCTCCATCGAAATCTCTCCAACTGCCGCCTTGCCTTGGAACAATCATATGACCCCGGACATTGTCCATCATCTCCTTGGAGAATTCTCGTTGGGGGACAAGGACAGCTGGGAAGGTTGACTAGGTACATGCACATGAAGCCAGAGAAAGCGATGTAAGGCAAAGGAGAGATGCGGAAGCCTAGGATCAAGGTTGGGTAGGAGATCAAGGCAGATACTGGGAACGGGACTGAAAACGTTAAGCGGTTAGTTTGCTGCACGGCCAACAGTGTACTCATGCTTTCCAAGCTGCGTACCTGGTTTTCGAAGGACGATCGTACCTTATCTTGTCGGTACAATTAATCCTCAAATCAAACTGCAATTCCATCTTGGTCTCTTCAACAGTGTTCGGTAGGTAGTACCGCGTTGTGGATTAGTCTTCCGCACAATCACGCAGGGGTAAGTACTCAAGAGTCAAGACCTGTGCGGGGAATATATTGGATGATTTGGTTTACTCATAAGGAAAATCAATACAGTACAATCCCCGTAGTAAGGCAATTGCACGCAACAAACGACCGCCGCCGCCGGTCTGAAAGATCCATGAGACAGTTCCTATCATTTTCACCAGACGAAACCTTAGAGGTTGTATGGAATATCAGCAGAAACAAAAGTTCGGAGACCAAAATCCCATACAAAATCCTTTTGACGGCCCAATTTACCCTATTACCTTCTGGGATCATATACGGCAACTGCCGCCATATATGATAGCCCCAACCCCATGACCGTGCATTCAATTAACCTTTTTGATATTTAAATTGCTAGTTTCCGAAATCTGCTAACGCACCCGCATTGAGACGGCCAGGTTTAAGACCACATACCGTACCCACCCCAGATTCTCTGCGGCTCTGTTACTCTGTAACTGCATAGGCGCGGTCTTTTCCCTTGCATTCGGGTTTATACGGCTATGCGGGAAGAAGCGAGCTCAAACAGGCCCTGACTGGCGAGAAAATTAAGCTGATGAATAAATGAACTCGCATGCAGTTACCACATGATAATATATATTAGTTGGTTACACTAGCGATCTCGAGATGTCGGGCTTGATATTTAAACAATAGTTACTGTATAGTATAGTACATGGCCGTATACGCAGTAAAGCTGAAGTCAAAAACACAGATTGTACCTGTTATTCCGTGGAAAAAACCACCATATCTTATAGCAAGTTGATTTGGTGAGGATCCAAGCTTCTCGTCTTCATTGCTCGTTTCTTATAGCTAAAAGTTTCTTAAGTTAACGTTGTCACGACTCTGGAGGTACATATCTCAGACCTGACAACTGTACATGCATAACCATGTTCCATGCTAGTGTACCACGTTCGAAAACTACCGATAGTACCTTACCTTTGATCGACGACTAAATGCAGGGAGCAATTGTGCCCTTTATGGCTTCACGAGGTCTTCGCGAAGTCTGACTGCGGTAGCCGTTGCCTATGGCATTTAAATACTTAAGTTTTAGAAAGTACCCCAGAAAGTACCCCCAAAAGTGAGCACTTAGGACTTTCTCTGAGCGATATTCTGGAAAATATACCTCAAGGATTTTTCGGACTTTACAGCTCGAATATTCAATTGAGTCTGCCAAAAACGTATATACTAAACCTAGTTCTCTCTAGGGTCTCTTCGAGATCTCGGACTTGAACGATATCTTAGGGGCCCGGGAACCTTACTCATACATTAATCATAATGAGATTCGCTCTTTCAACTTTCGTGGTCGCTGTCGTTCTCTTCACGGTCACTGCTGTCGATGCCGCCTTTGATTTGACGAAGAATGACAATCTTGTTCTGTATTGGGGTCAGGACGCCCATGGCTCTTACGATGACAATGATGCGAATGGGCAAAAGGATCTGTTGACATATTGCAAAGGTGAGTGAGATTCTGTGCAGGTGTTGAATGATCCCCGCTAACGACTGGCAGATTCAAATGTGGATGTAAGACAACCATCTCTGTGGCCGAATTAAACCATCTCTGCTATGAGAATCTCTTCCAGGCTGGGCTAACGCTGGGTTTTGGTCAAAAAGCTCATCTCTATAGGCCTCGTTACAGAATGGAACAGCACCGGTGGCCAGCCCGTCGTCAACTTTGCCGGCTCTTGCAGAGGTTATAAGAAGTTTCCTGGCACAAAACTTCTCTGGTGTCCTACCATCGCGTAATTCCTCCGCTTCCTATACCGGAGTACATTTGTTCTGACCCCTAGCCCACACAGCGACGACATTCAAGCTTGTCAAGCCCTCGGCAAAAAAGTCCTGATCACCCTTGGCGGTGGCTGCCCCACTTACAAGGGCTTCAACAGCACCGTAGAGGCCGAAGCCTTCGCTGACAAAATCTGGCAAATGTTTGGCAAGGCATGGAGTTATTATCGCCCTTTCGGAGAAGCGGTGGTCGATGGTTTCAACCTCGATATCGAGACACTTCCCGCCCTTCACTACGAGGACTTCGCAGCACGTCTCCGAAACCTGTATCAGGCGGACACGACCAAGAAATACTACCTCGTTGGCGCGCCACAGTGTCCGATTCCCGATGCCGAACTCACGACAGCACTGACGAAGGTTAAATTCGACGCCATCTTTGTCCAGTTCTACAACAACCCTAATTGCGCCGCTTCAGCGTGGAACGGCACAGGCTCGGCTCAGGACACAAACTCAGGGTTCAATTTTGGGATGTGGGATAAGTGGGTCAGGAGCAACTGCAAGAACAGGGCGATGAAAATATTCTTGTCCCTAGTGGCTAGTCCTGCAGTTGCTCCCGCAGGCGGGTATGTCTCTGAATACAAGGCGGCAGATATAATAGCGGATCTGGCTAGATTTCCGAGTTTTGCGGGTGCGGCGCTGTGGGATGCGAGTGAGACGTGGGTGAATCCCACGTATGTGGCGGCTCTGAAGACGGCGTTGCAAAAGGTCAACTCACTGAGAAAGAGGAATTTCTTTGGGTTGTGGGACTAGACGGGGATTAGAGGATCGGAGCTGTCCACTGGTTGCGGCGCAATTGTGATGATCTCCTAGATAGTCTCGGATTGGGCGTCCCCTTCCAGCTGTGCAGGGAGCTTCACAGCGTGAGCGCCTAATCGAGACAAGATTTAGATGGGCCATTTGGATCGGTGTGTCTGTTTGGCAATGTATATAGTTACGAAGGTCACGTTTATGTATATTATGCCGGCAACGATAAATAAACTGTACATATCATCAATAATCATTGATCTGGAACTTAAAAGCTAACCCCGCGTTCGGTGATTGCGTGATCCAACAAATCTTTCCAGCCGAGAATGTCTGGGAAGGAATCCTCCAGGAAAGTAACATAAACTCCTGGTGCACGTACCGATCAAGTCAGATCTATCTCCAAGAATATCGTTTGGTGTAATGGGGATCTGCATTCAAAACCAGCAGTATCTCGACCATCTCCTGACATCAACTTAATTTGCGGTCATTTGATATCAAAATAATCGCACCGCCGCAGAATCACACTTTACAACTCCAGCGAAATGACTGGATATGGAGCATTCCCCACTACAGCATGAAGCTGAATTTCTACCCAGGACACGATTCTCATTGCTCAGAGCATGGATCACCAAAATTGCCGACAGCACACGTTACCTACGCGCAGACTAAATGCCGGGAATTTCGTTTGCACCTGGTTTCAACTGCGGGGGGGAGTGGGCAATTGCAGCAATGTGGCGGGAGCATCTCTCGATCTTTACAGCGTGCACACCCGTCTGCGATGCGACCTGTCATGAGCGGAACTACCACCGCCCGGCCGCACCACCGCCAACAATCATGTCTAGTGAACTTTGTCCAATGGGTACGAGTATCAGCCCTGAGCTTTCATCCGCCAGTTAGACGTGACTTGCACATGTCCATCAAATCATCCATCTAGTATATACAAACTTGACCTGACCAACCAGACATCTCAGATCACCCGCAGCGGAGCCTTAGGCGGGGCAAGGAAGATGATCATGGCTTCATGGGAATGTGTTTCGCTTTTGTCCGTGCCGTGGGAAGAGCCAATCATCAACAGAGAATCTTATCGCCGTAGGACACCGCATATCCCAATAATAGCCCGCCATTCGTTTTTCTATGTTGTGCGTGGGAAAGTCCGCGGCCGACGGATTTGGTGCTGTATAAACATATGGAGGTTTCAACGATTTGTTCTGTCTATCTCAGGAGAAATGATCGATGTATTGACTACCGCCATTACCACATTCATGTTTATATATATGGGATTGCACTACTAAATCTCCAAATACAAGATTGTTAAATCACCTTGGTCGCCAGAGTATGTTGACGTATTTGAATTGAAGACTGAGTCAAGAAATTTGGAGCACAAAACTGGACAGCAAATGATCAAACTTGTGACCAATCTGTTTTTGAAGATCTGATTAGAGTAACGATAAGGCATGGACTGACATATGCAGCATCTCGTTTCCGCACGTGTCCGTAACGAGGACACGATGGATTGGTTTCCAGTTTATGATCGGACGACGTTTGCTCCATCAAAAATTTGTGACAGATCAAGATATTCCAAACACAACATATATGAGGGCCGCAGCCATTCTTGGCTTTTTAGCCATGCAAGCCCCCTTCAAGCTCAATTTTTTTAATCCCCAGATCTCCCAGCGGAATCCCAATCACAACTTTGCACTCGATATTTGGTGCGATGTTGCGCAATAATTCCGTATCCATGAACTTCCCCCCAATGTATCCTAGATTTCATACAAACTATTTATCACTTCAATGGGATGATATACTGTCTTTATGGTTAGATTCAACGTCAAGCATGCAACTGGATCCTCGGACACAATGGAATCTCGAGGACAAACGCCCTACGCTCGGGATCTCCTCGAGTAACTGAGGGGGTTATCTGAGGGGAGGAATCCGCCGCTAATCCAGAAATCGAAGCTGATCAGGACACAGAGGTTTACTTGTTTCAAGATCCCATGACAGGTAGTCACACAAGTTCCTTGAACTCTCTCTTGCGCCGCCTGGTGCGCATATATAATAACTAGGTATGTATGTATAGAGTACGTACAAAGTTGGAGTTCTCAGGCGCTGTGTTCAACTTTAGGCAGCCGGCGAACCAGATTGCCATGGTATGCGTGGAAAGCAAACAAGCAAAACTGACAGCGCTCCAGCCGTCTCCACGAAAAAGAAGAGGCGGGAAGATCATTCCTTCCTTTTTCCATACACCCAGTTCGTCTCATCTACATATCCATTGTCCAAATGCTGTAACGGTATATAACAGATGTTATTGGAGCACGCCTTACTGCCAACCACCGACCCATGCACACGCATGAACACATACGGCTGGCGGTTATGTATCATCCTCTCCGAGCAAAACAGCACTACCATTGCGGCCACCCCCCACAAAAACTGTGTGGTCATAGCGAGGATAATGTTTCACAGACTGCGGAGCGGGTGTATTTCCTGAGCCATGTGCTAGCATGCTTCGTCCACTACGAAAGTCGTATCATCCAAAAATGAAGTCGTCCAATAATGAAGTGCCGCATTGTTTCTTGTTTCTTAGAATGTTTCACGAGTGTCTTCACATCGGTACAATCAGGTATCTTCAGGTTTATGTTGAATATGCGCAACTAACGAATCATCTAGCGACGGGGGATAGATATCCAATTGGATGTTATAAGACCTACCAGGGCGGTCATTATCACGCCATCGACATCGAAACCTCACACACTAGATCGAGAAGAACCCCGCTGGGTGGGCGGGAACTCGTGGTCTGGTGTCTTACTGTACTTCCCCGCCGTGGGACGGCGTGTTATGTTTAGCCACCAGATGTGGGAACCTCTATGGATATACTCCATGCATCACATAAGTTACTCTACATACGTACATGTGGGTGCGTGGGGGAGGAGGAGCGGGAGCTGTGCGATTCTAGCCACGTAGTTATTGAGCTACATGCTTTTAGGTATGGACCCGCTATATATTTCTTCCGATTGTCTCAGATAACGGCGATCCTCCCCGTTGAGATGTCTTAACCAATTCAAAGGGCTGACTTTCCTCGGTCGACAGGTCATATCGAGACTCTGTCCACCAAAACAGGATGAGGTCTGGATCAGATCCCCACAATCGTCGCCGCACACATCAGGTGACAATCCTCGTCAGTCACTTATCGTATGTACTCAAAGTTCAGCCCCCAACGCCGCTTTGGCCAAATTTTTTTGGGTCGATGAATGGCCGAAGTCAGCTAGTGATGCAAATTACCCTTTGCATGCATATTTATCCGCCGGGTTTGTGATTCGACGATATGTGGGGATTATGCAACCAACCAGCAGCAGAGTTGATGGGTTGCTGATGTTCCCAGGTCTTAGATGGCTACTTTGAGCGTTTCCTGCATCTGCGGGATGGATGAATAAGTTGCATGTATGCGCGGGAAGCTAATATCGAGTGACAGCTGTGAAGCAACTGCATAACATTCTCCGTTTCATCAAGTTTCCCTAGCTATTCTTGGGGTATTGGTCGAGGCGTTTCTTCTCATGATGATATCCAGCTGTCCCCATGGCTGTCCGATGTCACGACGTTGGCCTGCCTTTTGAGAATCAGAGCTTTCGAAGACAAGAAGGCATCATGTAACGGTACCAAGAGGAAAAGAAGTTAAAAAGCAGGAAGGAAGCATGTCAGCTTTCACAGCAGGTCTGCGGCGGTAAGAGGCTTCTCGTTGGACACACCCACACATCGGATCAACACATTTCCATCCCACCAATACATCCGCCACATTATTCCATCCAATCGGACAGATACCCAATGCTAGGCCATACAAGTTCCCTCCATATAAACCAAACACCCTCCCAGCCTCGCCGGTACCGCGATTTCCAGAAAGTATCACCATCTTATCCCCAGGAGCAGATGCAATGGTTTACCGGGTAAATATTTCCACGGACGTGGAGAACTCTTCCGTAATGCTTCGTACGCCTGGAAGATAACAGACGGAGAGATAAATCTAGCTGATCCCCGCCCCCCACGGCGTTATTGGACGATGCAGATGTATTCTAGACAAATAATGGTGACCACATAGCTAGCTGACGGTCTAATCCAAGTTCAAACCGGCCCAATGATGGCCATGAGCTACAAGTTGTCACGACATTCTATGCCGGTACATCAGCGCCTTAGAGATGCCTGTCGCGAATTCAAAGCTGTGTGCGCCCACACCTGGGTGTTGGAAATACCGATAAACCCGATGTCTGTGTCGAACATGGCCAGGGAAGACTCAATAATGACGCGAAAATGACGCCCGGCCACTGGATCACAGGAAAACCTGGTTTCCACGGAGGAGAATCCAGAAATGACGGTCCGCACAGACCTTAGGGACCGCTGCCTGTAGCGTAGATCCGGAGTAGCCACGTAGGTGCTGCATTTTTGGGAGCACTATGTAACCATGCTCAAATCTTAAGGTGTGCCCGCATCGAAGACTGCATAGGATTATCGTAGCTGCTGCTGATCCACTTTGTGGGCGGGACAAGGCGGAAATAAATGGGTACGCGTAGACTGTATCTTTGCGGTATTTGCGCTTCCTGATGGCACGGCCGCACTCAAAACGTTCCTCTGGAATCCATTGGCCTTGGAATCGGAGTGTTTCTAGCTTTCGGTCCTGGGGCAGGCTCAGATATCAACGACACCACTACAATAGAGCAGGATTAGATATCAATCCTTTGTAGGTCGATCGATTCCATTGTCTGTTCCGCATATGTCAAAACTCACGTTTTTGGTTGCCTCAGTCCTACTGGATCGTCGCGGCAGGCGTTTAGTGTGGATGTACGTGCGGTGCTTTGAGACATCTCCCGATGCTGGACGTCAATCAATTTGCGCCAGCTTCGACCCGTGATGTAGTGTCGAGAAACCAAAAGAAGGGGTGCAGACACGATAAACTGGGTTACTTCTGCATAGATATCGTGGTCGTGCATAAAACACCATGTAAACCCATTTATCCTATCCTCTGCGATTCGACGATACAGCCTCTACGGCTAGCGGGGACCGCTTTGGGTTGTTGATGGTTTCCTGTTTTGTCAGCCTTCGGGAACGGGATGTTGGCTCGAGTGAGAAGCGTGTGATGCAGTTGCATACCCGCATTTTCGCCCGTGATCGGAACGGTAGGTGCCTTCAAGCCCTACATATAGCATTCGGACGTCTAACGGTGGGTTTTCAAAGTCTACCCTAATGGTTATTCCGCAGTTTTTGTTCATCTCAACATTTCGTACCCTCGATACTTCACATTATGTGGCATGTGTGCAAGAAGCCTGAAGTCGCATCTACTTCCTTTTCTTGATGATGATGACCTAGCTTAACATTCCGTACTGGGGTGGCACGGCCCAGCTGCGATCCAAGACCGCGAGTGTTGAACAACTCATCACCCACCGCATCGGCGTCATCTTCCTTGTCCTGAAAAATTTCAATTAGAGCGTTGCGGGCATCGCGAAAGGGGCGCGAAAAGTACACGAAATAAAAGGGGTTCAAGTTCTCAATTAGGACGAGGTGTTGTAGTCGTGATACTTGTTTAGGGGCGCGATGGCGATGAGATAGGTACACACTAAGCACTTAGTGTGCGCAAGAGGCACAAAGTGGAATGTGTACCTATGGCGGGCACAAAGGCATATCGTGCGCAAAACAGTGAAAATTAGTATGAATGTTTCTCTACTCTCGCCCAGCGAATGGAATGGGAATCTGCTGCAGGAACAAATGGAAACGGACAGGGTTCGGATATCAAACGAGGTTGGTGAGGTTTCTTCCCATATCATTTCAATTCGGGGTGGTTGGCATAATCGCACAAAAATTTCAGCAGGTTAGATGATTCTGCAGTGGAAGAAACAACAAGCTTTCGTTTCAGGGTGGTTGGATGACCCAAGTCACGAACTTATGCACGAGACCATGCGGGGAGTATCACGCATAAAAAACCTCAGGCATCGTGAAGCCAGCGAAAAAGCCAACCGACTGACCGACCGTTAACTTGCTGCTGTTGTCTGCGGGGAGGCTCGGGGCGGATGGAAGGCGAGGCGAGATGAATTGGCGAAGAGATCAGTTATCGAGCAACTATACATATACGGACTGCGATGCGATTCAGCAGCAGCAGATACCCGCCCGTCCAGTCGGTCTGTGCTGGGCGCCTTATATGTGTGTGAATGTAGTCGCCCGACTCCGAGTCGCTTCCTTCTCTTCGTTCCTGCGGGCATTATGTACTTACTTACATCGCATTAAGCACCTAAATAAGTTTCTGGCGTAAGAAACGAGTGAAAAACAACAAAGCGAACTCGCCGGCGCCCTGGACCCTGTTCTGTACTTGCAGCTGCACTGCGCTGCATTGTACGCTTGCTTGAACACGCTGTCACTTGTCGCTTTCTGGCTGCTGGAGAGGGGGAACGGGGGGGAAGGAGAAACGACTCGCTGTAGCTGTTTTGCGCTTTTCGCTGGTGATTCGATGGATCCAGATGGGCTAGGAGATGGGAAAACTACTCCATGTATTTTGTAGGAAGTACTTGCGTGCCCCCTCTCGCATTGGCGCGCTGGTGACCTGCAGCAAGTCCTCTCTCTCTCCATCGACCACCACTTGAACCCATACATACTGTAATTGACACTTTCCCTTTCCACCAACCATCATCGTCAATCATCGTCGTTTCGTCCGCTCTCTGTGATTGCCGGCGCCTTTCCATCGCTCGTCCCCTCCCCCTCACCCCATCCCCCCACCACTCCGGCCGCAAACACCTCCCTTACAGCTGGCCGCCCTTGTCTCTTTTGTCCCTGCGTGGAGTTTGGCTGAATATTCCTCCCCAAAGCGACAAGCTCTACGTTAGCCTGGCGAGTGACAGCTGGAATCGACCTCTTCTCCTCTCCTTGTTCGATTCGCCAACAGCTTGACTTGTTTTGATTTGCTACGACGCGCGCGACTCCTCCCGGTTCTTTCCTCTCGTCTGGTTCAAAACGTCTCTCTAGTGCTCTCCCACCTCTGTCGCTTTCTGTTCCTCTCGCTCCCTCGCTCTTTCGTCCCCATCACCTCTTTCGGTCGGAACGTTCGTCGCAGTCGGCTGACAGCACAGCACACACACCCTCTGGCCGGCTAACGATCGCCTCTTCCCGGAAGAGCCGTTGTCTCGCATAGTCACGCTTGTCTCCGATCTTGCGACAGAATTGTGAGCCAATCCTAATCGGGCGAGCGCAGCGCTCCCATCCTGTTCGCACTCATCGCCGCCCCCTTCTCCCTCATCTTCCACCCCAACCTCCTCCCCCCTTACACTTACTCCCTTACCTCGACCCGACAACATCAACAACGCGTTGACTGAGAGTCAATTCGTCCTCCTGGCTCCGTCATATTCGACACGTCCTCGCCTCTCGTTCTTTGCGACATCGATCAGCTTCCTTCCCCCTCGCATACGTATCGCAGTCTCCGCGCGACACGCCTCGACACCCGACACGACTCGATTTCCTTGCGCCGGCTTTGGCCATTCAGGTTATATACGAAGACAAAGAAGAAGGACTTGCGCTCACGAACGACACTACTTCAACCAGCGACCGCACCCGAATAATACACGGATGAGATCACGCTGATCTAACGAAACTTTTTAACGACCCCTATAACGAACGTACTTTGAACGACTATACATATTTCTTGGGTTTGGTTTTGCTTCCGGTCGGTTTTGCTTTTCGGAATTCGGGTTTCGCACGGTGTCTCAATATTCTGCGATTTATCACGACCTTCGGATTGATTTGAAAACGACCTGCCCCTGTCCCTGTCTGTTATATACCCTCTAGAGTTTTTTCACGATTTTTCACGATTCTTCGACGACCATTCAATTGCTGCTACGAAACGGTTTTTGCTGCTTTGCGGAAAGTTTTCGGTCTCGGAAAGTGTAATATTGTTTCGTTGCATTTATTGGCTTCGTGGTTACTGTTATTATTATCATTATTGCGTTGTTCCTTCAGGCGCGCAACAGCAGCAGCAGAGGCGGTCTCGTTCGACAATCTCGGAATCACGCTGCGGCTTTCGGCGTGACAGTACATATCACAGCTACAGCTATACATACGTTTTTGCTTTTTTACATACCTGTTTCCGGATTCCATCCCAACCCGTATTATAGGAAGTTTCAATAGAACTGACAAGCTCCGGACAACCAAACGAATCGGCCGCGTCGGACGAACCCTATTTTAGAAGCAAGCTATTGTCTTTCGCACCCGCTCGGCGACAATGTCCAGTTCGCGATCATCAATTAGTGGCGACGTCACACCCAAGGCTACTCCTATACCAACCATCCTCATGCCGCCGTTCTTGCCTGCTGAGCTCTTCGGTAACCCTCGTCAATCGACGCCTCCTCCAATGGAATCACCTCTTCCTCGGACTCCGAAACCGCAACGGTTCCTCAATCCTCCCAGAACTCCATTGGCAAAACTCAATGCCTCGTTCGGTGGCGCTGACGACTTTGGTGATGGGGTTGATGCTTCGATGTTGCATGCGGGAATGGCGATTACTCGACCCAGCTCTGCATGTTCCAACTACTCGTGCTCTTCCGACTCCTCGGTCGATAGCAACACTACTTACAGCACTACTGGCGGCAGCTGCACCAGCGTCGAGGATGAGGATGGCGGCTACTACGACACTCCCAAAGGCAAAGCACCGAATACAGATAGCTACGTTCTCTCGGCAGCTTCCGAGCGACAAGTGATGCCTGAGGTCAAAGGAAAGGAGAAGCAACGCTCTGGTCGCTCCAGAAAGACTCAATGGACGGAGTCTATGGATGCTCATCTCTGGAAAACGTATCTGTTATATCAGCAAGATCCCAAGATTACTCCTTTCTTTGTTCTCCCTGGTGCAGTGCCTCCGTTGGGGGTATGCTGCAAGGTTGCTCGTGAGACAAAGCGAAGCTGGAAAGAGGCCAAGCTTAACGGCGACTACACTCCTATTGCCACGCCAAAGCCACGGTCAAAGCTGCGCGCTGTCCAGCCTATCAGTGAAAGTAGCAATCGCGGTGACGCTTTGCGAAAGACATCCCCTTACATCTGGCCTGCATCTGAGGCCTCGACACGGCGACGATTACGCGAACTCTGCAGAGAAAACTACGGACTTTCTCGAAATCCGTACCACAATCACCAGCAGCGCCGTGGTGCTGGCCCTGGAGATATTAAGACGCGCCCCTCCTCAGTGTCACCCTCTCCCCTCAAGAGCTCAGTATTGAAGATGCCGTATGCTCGGGATCCCTTCTCCTCCACGCGAAGCATGGCGCTATCTCTAACCACAAGCACTGCATCTTCAATGCGACCATCCGGTGCCCTCGCGGCCCTCGCGTCAGGACGGGATATCCACAGTACCTCCACCATTTCGCCTCGGCCCTTTGGCGGTATAACCGAGCGTATCGAGTCGGCCACTACATCTCAAGAAACGCAGCAAAACGTCCTCGCAACAGGTTCCCTCGGGTTGGGATTGGAGCTCAGCAGCGCCGCCTTTAGGCCGAGACACGGCCGACAGCTATCTCTCGATTCCCACACCACCCCCAGCCTCCTGCCCCCGTTGGAATTGAAGTCCTCGCGCTCGCCTTATGGTACTTGGCCTCGCCGCCTTAAACGCCCAGAGCACGATGGTGACGAGGGCGAATCCTCAACCCCGTTGCCACCAAGGAGTAGAGCCAGAAGAGGAACCCTAATCGACCTCTTTGGTGACGAACCCGTTCCTGCTACCCCGGCGTCGAAAACAACGAGAACGAGGGCGAGAGGGTATACCATCAGCGCTGGGACGAACCCGTTGGGAACTAGAAGGAGAAGCAGACCTAGCGTTGCGCCGTTGTTGACGGTGACGGGTCCAGTAAGTTACGACAGCCCCACGGCGCGGGACGATGTAAGTCCGACCGCCAGAAGGGATCGATTCGAGAATGTTGCTGCAGATCTGCCGAGGAGGTTGGGGAGTCCTTTTGCAGAGCGGGAGAGGGAGAGGGATTAAGAGGAACGACGGGTAGCAGTGATATGGCGGTGTACGATTAATGTGTAGATGTCGGCGTGTGGGTGGGGGTCATGATAGTGCTGGGTTATTTTGGGAGGCGGTGGGAGGTTATGGAATTACGACTTTTGCACGGAGTTGTGGGGGGGAAGGAAGGTTCCAGATTGGATTAACGGTCGATATACACTCTTTATGAGGCGTTCTTTCGCAAAACTTTTTCTTTTTTTTTCTTCGAGGATGGCTTTTTTTTTCCGTCCTGATACTACTACCCATTATTTTTTCCTTGGTTTGGATTTTGAAAAGGTTGTATTTTTGAAACACCTACTACTGTTGTCTTCACTGACATGATGTTTTTTCTTTTCCCCCTTATTTTTACCCATTGTTGGTATATATTGGCTGCTAACTTTCTGTTCTGCCGTGTCTGCATTCTGCATATGTTTCTCTTTTTTTTATATTCATTTCTCGGTTTTTTGATGTGACTTTTAAGAGGAGGAAGAAGACGAGTGGGGAGGGGATTTGTGTTGGATAAGATGTGAATGGATGAGACTGGACAAAGGAAAAGGAAAGAATGGATTAATGTTGTGTGTTGTGGGAAGGAGGGAAGAGGGGGTTTATATAGTAGGACTGAGGGTTTGAAAGCTTGTATTTGTGTTGTGTGTGAAAGGGAAAAAGGAGGCGGGTAGTGGACTTAATAATTATAAAGATTGACTTATTTTTTTCTCTGAATTTTTTACTTTATGCAGGCTGGGCCGATGTGATTAGAGATGACTCCCCTTCTATCTCCGCTCTTCATCTCTTGCGGACTGGCGGCGGTCGTATGTGCGGACTTGCAATTTTTCGATATCGGATTCAAGTGATATCTCATGAACTCAACCCCGATTAGGAATTAAAAAAATGTTATGCACAATGAGCCAGATGGGCTTCTAGACAAGCCGCTCTTCCCACTACCACGCGAGCACACCGAAGAATATAAGAAAGCCCGAGAGTTTGGGTAGATATTGCCTTTCTTGAGCCGCACCTTATCTCAACCTCACTTGATTCAAAAAACTTTGTTTAGTGCGTATGACTGCATATGTTTCCATATGGAGGCGTATGATTTACTGCAAGAAAAAAATTGAAGCTTTTGCAGACAGGCAGAAGTCGAGTATTGGAATGAAACGGTCGAAAAATGACGACGACAGTTCATCCCAATAGACCAACTTGCGTCCGCCGTCAAGACGCCCCATATTTTTATACGGTAGGTCGTTGTTGAGAATTTATATTTCTCCCCCATTGGATGGGAGATCGAGAGGGGGTTTCTTGAGACAAAGTCCTGGATGAAGATGAAAGTGGATTGATAAGATTCCTACTATCTCGGTGTATCTTCCAAGTACCATCTCGCCGCGGCCGTTCAGGATTTTGTATGAGGTGTGTTCCGACCCATACGCCAATTTTTCCCGTTGGCCAACCAGTCAGCCCATATGCCAACTTGTCAGCTTTGTGAATAGGTTGACATGTACACCAACTGACCGAGGTGCCAAATATTTAGAAGATTGGGAGGAGGTTGGTGCCGATGGAGGTGTCCTCTACAAAAGTCTGTTAACGTTTGCCACCTTTTTTTCTCACCGCTGTCGATTCTCTGTACTCATCACTCACAACCGGCTCAGACTCATGATCACCCACTGTGACTTTCCTGTGCACTCCAACTTTTGGTCTGCCTTCGGTTTTATATCGACTTCAATTATGACTGCGTCCATTCCCACCACCGTCTCCCACCTCCACCACCGCTCAGATCATCGAAGGGTTTTCCTATATAGTCCGTTGTAGATGAGCATGCACTGCGGTAATCTATCTCCCCTTACTAGGACCCAGGGGGCCCGCACTGGTTGGGCAATGGGACGACCGGTTGGCCAACGGGAAAAATTTGATGTATGGGTCGGAACATATATATACAAGAAAAAAGATCTTACTTGGGCCTCACCGTGCCAGGAAAATTTCAGGCAACCACCATGCGGCGGGTGCGAATGAATGTCTTCACTGGCACCGGCCCGTTCTATTCGCGGCACCCTGGAAAGGCTCGGGCTGCCTGAATGTAGGCATCCATCAGGGGAATCGGGAGTAAGAGGATACAGTAGAATCTCGGGGCGACTGAAGGTACAAGCTTTCTTCCGGCATCACTCGAGCTACCTACCCCCTCCAGCCCTACCTGCCCCTTGTGAGCTCAGTCATAGAACCCCCCTAAACTGTTTTTTTTCCCGGAAGACATCTGTGCATGTTCTATATCGGTACCCGTCATGTGCCTTATACGATCCCATCAGCTTACTATCAGCACTCCTTGGTACCGGGATGGAACATCACATTCGGTTCTGTTCTGCTCTGTTTGGTTTAAGGATGTATTTTAGGTGGTGCTTGAATACAACCGGGGAATGGATCTGGAGATTAGATGACATACCGAGGGAGACCTAACGTCTATGCATGATGCATCACTCGAACTCGGAAGTTGGGGGTCTTTTGTGGCGTCGCAGGATGGCGCCCGCCAGGTACAGTGCTTTGTTCTACCAGCCGCGGTCGGCACCGCGCTAACTCTAGGAAGGACCACCCATGGTCATCGATATTGGGGATTTCATATTCCACCCCGCTAGCTAACGCCTACGTATACAAAGAAATCGGGTACCGCTAGCTAGGTTATATGGTATTTGCACATTCCGATAGCTGTTGTGGCTTTACTCTATGCAGCTCTACAGGACGCCACATACGCTGCCTGCGGCGCTACATACAAAGATAATGCGGGAAGTCAAAGTTGACTTTGCAGTCCAGAGCTCGAAAACACGCCGGGTTGTCGCCGGCCAAATCCCCTCCAGAGCTCTAGGATGAATACAAGACCGCCATCGGGGTTAAATATCCTATCCTTCAGAGAAGCCCAGCTGCAGATTTTACAGTAGTTATCAAATTTGCCCATATGCATTCTCCACCGCCAAACAAAAACCGGGTACTATCAGATAAGCCTTACTATATATCCCCTCGTCTCGGGCATATCCCGCAGTTAACATAGGGGTATTTCCCCGCACCGTCTGCTGCAAGGTACGTGCTCCTTCGGAGGTGTCAACTCATTGGGAACGGCAGTGTGATCCCTTTGCCTAGGTTAATGCTATGTGTGAAACAAGGCCAGATCGGGGGACGGTCAGATGAGCGTAGGATGATGAATATTAGTGAACTGAGGTTTTGATGAGGAGTGCGCTTGTGACGGTTGACATTTAACAGGGTGTGCAGCTAGCATGCATGGTGTGTCACTCGAGGATTTTTACCACGCTTCGAGGTGCCGGATGAGGTGTGTTGTTGCTGTTGTTGTTGTTCTGCAGAAAAATTTGTCTTGTCTTGTGTACCGATGATGATGATGGAAATTAATTACACCATCTCACTCGTATCCAATGATGTGCAAGCTGCGGCCAAGTAACGGTACCCCAGCTGATCCCTCGCTGTGTAACGGTGAAGTACCTCCTACGGTGAAAATAGTACTGGGGAACATTTATAGACCTCTCTCCACAGGAACTTCAAGAGAATGGTGGGTTTTATCGCTTAATTCAGAACCGCTACTGGCTGTTTATATTTAAGAAAGTCAAAAAAACCGCTGGTCGCTGGAGCTTGCTGTGGTGTTCCGGTATAGTTCTGTCCGGTATAGGTCGATCGCGAGTGCGGCATGCAGGCGTGCCGTCGTTCCTTGTGCAGGAAAGAGAGATTGAAATAGCAACGTTACACTCGGCTACATTACTTCGGTCTCATCCACCATCCACGCATGTTCGACCAGTCAGATTGCATTCCTACACTCTCCCCCGCTAAGCACATGTACTCTACTTCTCGTGTTCGTCTACGCATATTGAAATGCGGCCTGCCTTTTCTTTGTATCCGGTGTACACCGGCTCCATAGGTATTTCTTTTCTTTATAATACGGCTTGTATTTCCCACAAAGTGACGAGCTCGAGAAACCCACCATCACCACCATCACCATGCATTCGTTTCGTCTCCTCTCATTCCTTCTCCCTCTCGCGGCCGCCTACAATGCCCGTCGTTCCGCCCTCACAGACTGCCTGAACAATGCCCAGGTTCCAATCCTTCTCACGTCCTCCCCCGGTTGGGGTGCAGAGATAGAACCTTTTAATCTCCGGTTCTCGCCTGCTCCTGCTGTCGTTACAATTCCGAGGAATAAGAAAGATGTATGTTGTTTACTCTACCCTTATGCATGTGTTTTTTTTCTTTGTGATCATTGCTGATATGTGGGGAACAGGTACAAGCGGCGGTTAAATGTGCATCCAAAACTGGGACACGTGTCACGGTAAAAAGCGGTGGACATAGTTATGGAGCATACGGACTGGTTGGAACAATGGTGATGGATATGATGGAATTCCAAGACGTTACATACGACAAGAACACACAGATTGCAAGTGTGGGAACCGGTGTGCGTCTGGGAAATGTGGCAACTAAGATATTCCAACTCGGACAGCGCGGGTGGGTGGACTATATATCTCCTACCATAACTACCTGGCTAACGTGGGTATAATAGACTACCTCATGGAACATGTCCAGGCGTTGGAATCGGCGGGCATGCAACGCTCGGTGGATTCGGGCTCGACTCAAGAATGTGGGGATTAACCGTGGATACCGTCGTATCCCTCGACGTCGTTCTCGCAGACGGAACCGCCACCACAGCGAGTGCCACCAAGAACCCAGACCTATACTGGGCGCTTCGTGGTGCGGGACCCGGGTTCGCGGTGGTGACTACATTCCACCTCAAGACGCAGCCGGCGCCGCCAGTGAATATCAACTACGGGTACACCTACACCTTCACCTCGGCAGAGCAGGCTGCAAAGGCGTACGCGATCGCGCAGGAGTGGGGACAGAAAAAGGCGCCGAAAGAACTAGGGTATGGGATTTTGCTGTTCCCTAAGGGCTCGTTCTTTGTGCGCGGGGTTTATTATGGGGAGAAGGCGAAGTTTGATGCGTTGATTGCCCCGCTGTTGGTGTTGTTGAAGGAAGTACATGGTGGGAAGGACCCTGTGACGAGCGTGCAGACTTTGGGATGGATTGACTCGTTGACGGCGCTTGCTGGATCGTCACTTACGACTCCGGTAAAGGGATACAATCTTCACGATACCTTCGTATGCCCCCTCCTGCCCCCAAATAAGCATCAATACTGACTCGTGAATAGTACGCCAAATCCGTCGTAACCCACGAATCCGCACCGCTTTCTCCAACAGCGCTAAAAGGCCTCTTCAACTACCTTTACACCACCACTCCCCCGGGCGGTGCGCAATGGTTTATCATCTCCAACCTCGAAGGCGGTCCCGGCTCAATCATCAACTCATTCCCTCCCAACACAGATCCTCATTCAACATCAAGCTATGCCCACCGCGACACGGGCTATGTCCTCCAGCTCTACGCATTCACCGCTAACTCCAAGCCGCCGTTCAATTCCGGGATCATTAACTTCGTCAAGGGAATGGTTGATTCGATGGGACCCGAGGCTGCGAATCTTCCCGCTTATGCGCCATATACGGATCCGGAGTTGTCGGTTGCGGATGCACATGTGAGGTATTGGGGTGGGGGAGTAAAGAGGTTGATGAAGATTAAGAAGGAGGTGGATCCGAAGGGGATTTTGTATAATCCACAGGGATTTTAGGTGATATGTAGAGGAGCAGGAGGAGGGAGAGATATTTGCGATTGTTGTGGGGGTTCTGTAGTTACGTAGAGACAAAGATTAAGAATTAATGAATGAACAATGGCTGAAAGTCACCAGCTTCATGGGTATCACTCGCTAAATATTGAAAGCTTTCAATCCGGGAAAACCGGCGTGTTCTATGCATATAATTCGTGGTATATTGAAAAAGTATATCCTGTATTTTGTCTATTTGTTTTGTTTTGTTTGTTTATTTATTTGTTCCCCAGCCGGCGCGCGGGGCCAGAATAAGCAACTGAAACACACAATCCTTGCATGCGCATATGCATATCATAGCTCTAACGTGTCTCCAACAACCAAAGCTCCCCCCCCGCCCTCACAACACCCGATTAAAACTCCCCTCTCACTTCCCCCCCCCCCCCCCCCCCCCCCCCCCCCATCCTCCCCTCCTCCTTTCTCAATCAACAATGCACCCCCTCCCCATCCAACCGCGCCCCTTCACAGTCCTAATCCTCGGCTCCAACCTAGCAGCACTCTCTCTCGCCTTAGCATGCACCCACAAAAACATCGCCTTCACCCTCCTCTCTCGCTCGTCATCCATCATCCCCACCACAGACTCCACAGAACCCAACCACAACCAAATAATCCTACTCCACCCCCATGCCGTCGCGATACTAGACCAGCTTGGCGTATGGGAGGAGATTAAAACTGAAGCTGTGGTTGCCACGGGGGGTTGGTGGGGGGGTATATATTCGCGACTTGGATACCCGTTTGCATTTGTGGAGGAAGGGTATGTGCGGCAGACGATTTATGAGAAGATCCCGAGGTGGGTGGGCGGGAGGGAGTGTGTTAGGACGAAAGCGAGGGCGGTGGATGTTAGGGTTGATGGAGGAGGGGTGACGGTGATTACGGCCGAGATGGAAAGTTTTTGTGGGGATGTGGTGGTTTGTTGTGAAGGTGCAGTTGCAGGGGAGGAATGGGATGGTACCGGGTTTGAAGGGGGGAGAGGGTGGAGTGAGGTTGAAGGGACGGTTGGGGAGGTGAAGGTGGAGATGGAGGAGGGGAGAGTGTGGACGAAGGTTGTGGTTAGGCCTGGGGTTGGGTGGTGGTGGGGGTTGAAGGTTACTGATGATGGGGGGGAGGAAATGGAGGAGGTGGTTGAGGGTGTGGCGGAGACGTGGTGGACGGAGAGAACACTATTGCTTGGGGATACGGCGTATCAGGTTCTTGCTCCCCCTCCCCCCCCCCGGCCCCCCCGGTGCATTAGCTGACGGAATATAGTTTTCCCCCCTCCTACATCTCTCGGAAACTCTCTCCCTCGAAGCCATAGCTACACTCATCAACTTACTCCCCCCTCCGCAAGATCTGTCTCTGCCGCCACCGTCGATCCCCGCCATCTTCACAGCATTTGAACAATCTCACCGTCCCCGCGTCGAGTGGTGTCAGCGGATCTCGTCATTCCTGACCAAAGCCGTAACACGGAGTTCGCGATGGCACGCATTGTTTGCGCGCTGGGTGCTGCCGCGGATACCAGTACTGCTGGTTTATGAGGAGTTTTCACTCGGCGCTACAGTGCTGAATGCGGGGTTCGAGGATAGGAAATATGGAAGGTTCTGGGATCGGATAAGGAAAGGGACGTTGGTGGTGCGGACGAGGGTGTTTGCGACGGGAGTGGGACTGTGGATGGGGAGACAGGGGAGGGTGGTGAAGGTTTTGTGTAGGCCCTTGGTGGAGAGGTTGCCGGCGTTGCAGAGGGTGCTGAGGGATAGACCAGCGTTGCAGGTGGCTTTGGGTGTGGTTGGGGTGTATGTGTTGGTTTCGAAGTGTGGTGGGTGGATTGGGAGGGTGCTGGTTACCGCAGTGAGAGGGAGGAGGAGGGTTGGTGGGGGCGTGGGAGTCGGTGGGGTGGGTATGTATTGTATTCCTGGGGCTAGGACGTTGGTTAGTTAGGGGTAATTGAGATGTTGTATGCCATTTGAAGTTCCAGGGTGGAGAGGTAGTGGTTGGTGAGGACTGGTGACGTGAGTGAAGAGTTCTAGTGAGCAGAGGTTGGGTTGAAGGATGAGAGGTTGAAGGACAAGATGTTGAACGACAGGAGATTTAAAGACAGCAGCCTATCGGTGAAAGTAGCCGTCACGCAGGAGTTAGGTCTGATAGAGCAGGACTTTGGTACTGGAAGTATATATGCACAAGCCAGCAAGTAAAACGTCGTGAGTGACACTCCATGCATATATTTCACTAAAACTTTCCCACCATAAACAACATCCCCAACTCCAGACAACCCCTATCTATACAAAACAACCTCCCCCTCATACCTCCAAATCAAAACGCCTGATACCCCCTAACCCCCTCATGATGCTGCAACTCCGGATCAAAACTCCCCCTCGCCGCAGTAGGCTCCCTATACCCCGCATGTCTCGTAAACCCCCCCGTCTCAACCGTCTGCTCACTCCCACTCCACCGTCTACTCCCCCCCCTCCCCACCATCTCCTTCCTAGGCGCAGTTGAATACCCATTCTCGGGCCCAGGCCCAAACGCTCGGTTCTTTCGGTACCCGTTGTAACGCCGCAACGAAAGGATTGATAGTATGAAGAAAAGTACGCTGTTTTTTTTTTTTTTTGCACGTTGTTAGTGGGAGGAAGGGAGTGTGTTTGTGGGGGGGGGGGGGGGGGGGGATATACGCTCCAGCCACGGCCACAGCGAACGCCGCTTTATCGAGGTTACAATCCCGGTTGTTTCCGCAGTTTGTAGTAGCGTTATGTCTAAGCAGCACTGCGATTGCGGCTAGGCCTCCAGAGAAGATTATATCCCCCACCCCCGTGAGGAGGAGGAGAGCGGGGGTTTTTGCACATGTTGTGAGAAAGGAGGTGAAGGTCCAGAGGGTTGCGGTGCCGGAGATTATGGTTACAGTCCAGAGCGTTTTGGATATGTGTGGACGAACGCGGTGGATGTGGATGCTGCTGAGGACGAGGATGTAGGCGGTTGTTAGGAGGGTTAGGAATCGCAATAGGAGGGGGAGGAGGACGGGCATGGTTGCTTGGTGAGGATGGGGGGAGGCGATTGGTGGGGAGGAGGTAGTTATGGGTCAAGATGTGATACGTCATGATGGGGGTTTTTCTTGATTGGGGGGGGGGGATTTGCGGGGGAAACGTCATGATCGGCGGTAAGGTTGGTGTGTTAATTTGGGGGAAGGGATCGGGAAGGGATTATGGATAAAGGGATTGAAGAGGGATGAAGGGTCGTAGGATAAGGTAAAAGCACTGTAGTATCAAAGTATGCAAATTCGCACTTCTGACGTCTGAAGGATCAACGCCGGTTACAGTAGGTCTGCTCTGAATGCAAAAGCGAAATTTGGTTTTGCTGGCGGAGGTGGAGGTTCATGAGTCCATCAAGACGAAAGCTGGTGGTACAAAACCGGTAGAAAAGATACCATGGATGTTTCCCAGTATTTTAGGGTTGGCATGAATGGCGTTTGGAGTAGTATGCATGCGCCACTGAACAAGCATGTTTTGGTGCAAAAGGTGACTTCGGAGGTGCCTTCTGTGCCCTCTAGTCTCCGAGACTAAAGTGCCCTCTGTGTTGTCACCAGTTAAGAGACCGGGAAAATCTAAGTAAGAATCTCACTCTTTATCGCTGGTAGATCTACAGTTGATCGCACTATTAGTTGGCTAAATAGGTGAGAATTCTCGATACGTGAATTTTGGATTTGCCCGAGGGCCCACGGTCTCTTCTAAGTACTCCGTCTGCCATGAATCCATGTGCTCGGGCGACGACCTCGGGACGTCTACAAACAGCAGGAATCCGTAGCCTGACCACGTAACTCTTTGGGCAAATCGGCCGCAACTGGTCGCACCTGGTAATTGCATTGGCAGATCGGATTGCTAGGTGGGCGCCGGGGATATTAGCAACGTAAAAAATCCGTGTGACTGGGTAGACGCTGGAGATATATATAATTGGGAATGGGAAAAGAGATCTCACTCTGCGCATGGCAATGGTATCCGGGACGTACTGTAGATACTTTACATAGGGCAGATGTGAAATGGGGACGCGTCGACAGTCAAGGCGCGCGCCATTCGCATACGTTTCACTATTGGTGATGTCATCTATTAATATTCAAGGGGTGCAGCCAATGGCGTTCCGCCAACCGCATTCAAGCCACAGGTGGCGGGCATTTCTGAGAACGGATGGTTGGTGCATTGGTCCAGCAGGGACAGGGACCAAGCTTTGGCTCGCCCCTCGTTCCGTTTCCTGCTTAAACTTAAAACTCAAAAAGATGGATATCAACAATCAGTCAGCCCGAAACTTCCTTGGTCTTCGTCCTCCACCACCACAGCCTCCGCGTTTGCGGTCTCTTCCCTTTGAATTCCAACGAAGCTATAGCTACTGTCAACATCTTTCGCACTTCAATCTATCAACCATACACTAGCACGATACTAGCCAGCTACGAGACGCTATCTCTCTAACTATCATCTCTCCCTCTCTGCTCTCATTAGGACCTGCCGGCACCCGCCGCTGTGCATCGTGGCCTTTTAGAGTCCCCTTTGTTACAATTTACAGCAACTGATCCCCCCATTGGGAACGCCGCAATCGAAACGACCGCTTTCTGCGGTGATTCCCAATCATGTCCGCCTCGTCGAGACCAACAGCAGCGCGGTCTTCCGGCGATGCCCTCTCCTCCGCAATTTCGACCGCTCTGTCGTCGGCAGTCTCGTCATTTTCGGACGTCGCCTCCTCGACGGCATCTACAACTACTTCGAGACCAACACCCTCAGTTACTTCGGTGAACCGCATCATCAATCAAAATCAAGGATCAGCACAGAGTCAGTCGGGGGTGTCGCTGCCAACCTTCCTGGCATCGCTGTCAGTCGCGGCGACAGTATTTGGGGTGGAAGTGCTGTTGTTTGTGTTACTGCGAAAAAAGATGAAGAGGGTATACGAGCCGCGGACGTATCTTGTTCCAGAAAAGTGTGTTCCTGCGACGCCTTCGCCACTGTTGACAAGACAGGGAGATGGAGCTTGGCTGACCTCATCGCGACAGACGGAGAACGCCATCACCAACGGCTGGCTTTCTTAACTTTTTTGCACCTGTGCGTGAAAAAACCCCAAAGGCGAATTTTCGAGCTGACAATAGTTATTTTCAGGTGTTTGAAACCGCCACTAGCGACTTCATCTCAAAATCCGGTCTCGATGCTTACTTTTTTCTCCGCTACCTCCTTATGCTCCTCAAGATTTTTATTGTCATCGCCTTAGCAATCATACCGATTCTCATACCTATAAATTACATTGGCGGAAAGGGAGGTAGAGATGTACAAGGTCTCGACCGACTCGCATGGTCCAATGTTGCGCCCAAAAACACGCAGCGTTATTGGGCACATTTGTTCCTTGCTTTGATGCTCATTGTCGTGTTCTGTTATATGTTCTACGATGAGATGAGAAAGTACATTCGGATGCGGCAGGCGTACCTGACGAGTCCCCAGCATCGGCTCAGGGCTAGTGCCACGACCGTTTTGGTCAGTGCGATCCCGAAGAGTTGGTTGACTATTCAGAGGCTGCTAGAGCTATACGATGTGTTTCCCGGGGGTATTCGAAATGTTTGGATCAACAGGTGTGTGGTCATAATCCTCGCAATTGGGGGGACGTAGAGGAACTGACGGAAAAGATAGGGATTACGACGATCTACAGGAAAAGGTTGAAGAGCGGGATAAGCTGGCCAGAACACTTGAAAAGGCTGAAACAGAGTTGATTTTGATGTGCAAGAAAAAGCATATGAAGGAACTCGCCAAAGCGGCCAAGAAGGATCCGCAGGCGGCAGCCGATCAAGAACGTTCGAAACAAAATGCTGATCTCGGTGCCGGCCCTGGTATCGCTTCTGGCAACCCCCATCAAATCCCACAACAATTACGGGAACACAACGACGCTGACGGGCAGAGAAAAAAGACCACTTTTGGACTCGAGGCCATGAACACAATTCCAGTAGTTGGAGGCGTGGTCAGTAATGTTGGACGTGGGGTACGCGGTGGTGTTAGTGCAGTGACAGGTGGTGTCAAGAAGCTAGCTGGAGGTTTCGACCGCCACATATCCGAAAGTGAGGGCCCCACTTCAAGACCTACTCCCTCAGAACGCCAGGATTCAGGCGGCAGTCGCAAACGCGGCTCCACTTTGATGGGACCCGACGGCAGCCCAATCGTCGCCGAAAGGAACATAAACTATGATGATGCTGCACTCAAAGCTACAACTTCCGCATCCAGTACCGTGCTATCCAAAGATGGTGGACACATGCACAAGAGGCCGTTCTGGAATAGGAAAAATAGCGATGGGAATCGGTACAGCGAAGATGACGAGGTGCCTTTGAGCCATCGAACCCCGACTACACCGAAAAATAACCACACGTTTGCAGACGCGATCGGAGGGATCGGAGGGATTTTCAAGCCCAAGGCAAAGGAAGACTATCCCCCTGCATATGACAAGGCTTTTGATGGTGACAACTGGGGCGGCGAACCGGTTTGGAAGAAGTACATCACAGAGAAACAACGCCCAACAATGCGCTTACCACTTTTATCATGGCTACCTTCTTTGCCTCTGATCGGAAAGAGCGTGGATACCATCTACTACTGTCGAAGGGAAGTTGCCCGTTTGAATCTGGAAATCGAGATAGATCAGGAAACCCCTGAACGGTATCCATTGATGAATTCGGCATTCATCCAGTTCAACCAGCAAGTCGCTGCGCATATGGCTTGTCAGGCCCTTTCTCATCACGTTCCTCAGCACATGAGTCCTCGTCATATCGAGGTATCGCCCAACGATGTCGTCTGGGGCAACATGAAGATGCAGTGGTGGGAACGATACATTCGCAGTTCACTCATCACAGTTGCTACGGGTGGTTTGATTATTGGCTGGGCTTTCCCAGTGGCGTTTGTTGGTTTGATTTCGCAGGTCAATTACTTGACAGACACATTCAAATGGCTTGCATGGCTCGGGAGGCTTCCAGATTTTGTCTTGGGTTTGATCTCGGGTGTGTTGCCTCCACTTCTTTTGGGTATCCTAATGGCACTGCTGCCGATGATCTTGCGGTTATTTGCGCGGATTCAAGGATGCCACACTGGAATGGCCATTGAACAGTCCGTCCAGGGAATGTACTTTGCATTCTTGTTCATCCAGGTCTTCCTCGTCGTCAGTATCTCGTCCGGAATCACCACGGTCGTGAAAGATATATCCGAGCAACCTTTCGCCGCCCCGGAGATCCTTGCTCGAAATCTTCCAAAGGCATCAAATTTCTTCTTCTCTTACCTCCTCCTTCAGGCCTTCTCTGTTAGCGGTGCCGCGCTGTTGCAAATCGCCACCCTCGCGGTCAAATTTATTATTGCCCCACTCTTGGATACAACTGCACGCGACAAATTCACTCGGGCGACATCGTTGGTGGAAATTAAGTGGGGCACATTCTTTCCAGTGTACACTAACCTCGCTTGTATCGGTATCGTCTACTCGGTCATCTCCCCGCTCATCCTACTGTTCAATATCATCACCTTCTCCTTATTCTGGATTGTGTACCGCTATAACCTTCTCTTTGTGGTTAATTTCCGCTTCGATACTGGTGGTTTACTCTTTCCTCGAGCCATCAACCAGCTCTTCACTGGCCTCTATGTTATGGAAGCCTGCCTCATCGGCCTATTCTTTCTCGTCCGCGACTCGCAGAACCGCGTGGCATGCGCCCCCCAGGGTATTGTTATGATTGTCGCGACGGCCCTAACAGTAATGTTTCATATTACGCTTAACAGAGCGTTCGGCCCACTCCTTACCTATCTTCCCATCACCCTTGAGGACGACGCTGTGATACGCGATCAAGAGTTTGCGCGGGAGCAAGACGAGCGTCGTCGCAAAAACATCCTCGGCCGCGAAGAGGTGCCGGGAGAAAACCTCAACGACGCCCTAGCACGCCGCGAACGAGCCGAGGAAGGAGGCGACAGCAGCAGCGGTGGCATTGAGATGAAGAGAATATCGAATGAGAAATCGGCGCCTGATCCTGAAGCTGGTCAACATCGGGGTGACCCGCCGGCGCTCGCTTTATTCCAAGATATTGCGGACGATATTGAGGACTTGACCCCAGAGGAGCGGGATCAGCTGGTTGCTAGGGCCTTCCAGCATCCCGCGATCAGGGCGAAGAGACCGGTGATTTGGATCCCGAGAGATGACTTGGGAGTCAGTGATGATGAGATCAGGAGGACTATGAAGTTCTCGGATAAGGTGTGGATCAGTAATGAGTATGCGTCTGTAGACAGAAAGGGGAAGGTTCAGTACGCAAGGAGCCCGCCCGATTTTGATATGAGGGATTTGGTGGAGTTGTAGGTGTATATACGGTGAGAGGGACATTTGGGGGGGTTTTTTCTTTGTAATAATTTGTGATTGGGAAAGGGGGTTTTGTTTGATATGCTTTTGAGCGATGGGAGATATCTAAAGGTGTATTTATGGGGTTTTTTTCTTTGGGTACATGCATGGGGTTTTTTTTTACCCAAGTGCTTTGGTTTTTCGGATACCTACTCGAATTGAAATTGAGGGTTCTGGAAATACAATCACTTCGGTACGAAGTGATTGTATTTAGAGAGAAGGAGGTCAACACAATGCGGTGAAGCTTGTCAGATACAAAGGCATACCTATGTACATACTTCATACATGAAAGCAAGCATACAATATATCGTCCGGCCGTTCTCTCCAGGTTTATCCCACCTCATAAAATCCTGAATGGCGAGATGGTGCATCGAGACACCAATCGTACGTACCAAAAATTGAAGCAAGATGGGGAGATAAAACAACAGATTTATCTTGTCAATCCACTTTCTTCGTCCAGGACTTTTAGCTACCCCCCTCCACCCTCCCCATCCGATGGGGGAGAAATATAAATTCTCAACACATCTAATATGCCATGCTTTCCATATGTAGTCATTTATACAAAGTTTTTTTGGATCAAGTGAGGTTGAGATAAGGTGCGGCTCAAGAAAGGCAATATCCCACCCAAATCCTGTCATCCCTCTCGTGCTTTCTTTGCTCGCGTCTCTAGAAGCACATCTGGCTCATGGTACATATATTTCTTTTGTAATTCCTGATTGGGGTTGGTTCATGACATAATACTTGAATCCGAATATCGAAAATCACAAGTCCGCACTTAGGGGGGGGTTGAAGGTTTTACAGACCGCCGCCATGCCCGCTGGAGTGGAGATAGACGTGAGAGCTTCATCTCTAATCACTAATTCTGCCTCAGGTCCAGCTTGTATATAAGCAAAAAATTCAGAGAAAAAATAAGTCAATCTTTATTAAGTTCACCTTTCCCTCCCCCCCACAATACACGACTCTCTCACAATGTTAATCTATTCTTTTCCTTTTTCTCCACAACCATTTTTGTCCATTGTCATCCACATACTCGGCTCAGGCAGTAATAGATCGAACATCCCATTTCTGGGTAATCGATTTTGCTGAGAGAGCAGGGTGTTGTTGACCAGGGCACTGTACTGGTTTTGTTTCCACTTTCTGTCAATATTCAGATTTCGTTTTACCCAATACTTACTTGCCCCCTGGTATAATTTCTCAGATTTTACCATTATTCAGTGGTGACCTGCAGAAAAAAAAGGAGCTTCCGATCTTTTACTGCCTGATGCATTGCGAGCTCCAATCGCGTTTTGTAGGTACCGGTGCAACTTATTTTTGGCCAACACAGCACTAATCACCTTTGTTAGACAACAATCTTTTCAACTCACCGACTGATATGTGAACTATGTAGGTATTCAGACTACGCGAAAAACCCGTAATGGAACCAATGCTGGAGTATATATATATATATAGCCCGATCATACAAGTATAGTGTTAATCACATGTTAAGATAGTGTTAATCACAAGTTTCAAAAATTTGACATGTTTCCATTTTATTGATATTTATTAAAATGCCAATCCGCGATCACATGACATATTCCACAACCCTAACCCTGCTTCGTTTCGTTTTTATCAATTTGGTGTGAAACAACGTATAGGAGATGATTTCTACACATTCATCTACGAAAGATACCTTGCAAGAACTGAGAATCACTGGTTCCTGGTCGGAAATAGGACTTTTTGGAGTGACTTTCACTGCCTATGAGGTGTATTGTGATAGAACTTTTAGTTAAACCTGTGTGGCTAAGTGGTATATAAGTGTGTTGTGGTTTATATGCTGCTGGTTTAAATCCTGTATGGGAACTTTTTTGACAAAAAATTTCGCGTTAGGGTTAGGGTTAGTCGGATTTTATTAATTTAATTCACCCCAATTTTACATGATAAATCACATGTTTTTCACATGAAATTGGCATGTTTATTGACATGATATTCACATGTTTATAGAAACATGCGCTTCACACTATACTTGTATGATCGGGATGGCACGCGCATGTCAATGACTTCCCACATTAACAATTCATAAATTATATCCTTCAACGGAGAAAACACCACACAATGTTTTGATGCGAGGACGGGTTTTCTGCCCTCGTATCTCGAAGAATGGGAGGGAAAGCAGCGGGGTAACGTCGACAAGTCTTTTGTCAAAGCTGATTGGTCATGTCTCATTATGCAGCACGGCTGGCTGCGCATGCGCCCCGTTTCGCCGCTCTCACCACTGTGGAATGTTGGGTCCACATTGATACAAGGGATTCATTGGATTGAAGAGTGCCCACTCGCCGGAGCGTTCGATCGGAGCTGTCTGTTTGGCCGTTTCAGTCAGTCACGCTGATGCTGTCTTTCTGTTTCAAGCGGTCTGCAGCGCAAAAAAAAAACCCCCCAGGAATGATAGCCACAGCCGCCCGCATGCGACCTTGCACGAGCGCAAACTTTCTTGATATCGATATATATGAAAGATGGCCCAGGAAATATGCCTGTCTGATCCCATCCACCATCACTTCGGCTTCCTGCTGCTTTGTGCAACACATCCATACTCCACACTGCAGGCACAGGGCCAACAGTCTTCGTCTTGACCTTCCCGTTCCGAAGCCTCGCGGGTCGAAATTTCCTCTAACTTCAGACCAACTACTCTCTCACATCATTTCTTCTACTAATCGTCATTCCAAACGAACCAGCTCACCGCCATCATGGCTTCGAATTCTACCCCAAATTCTACTCGAGTAAAATCCCAATACCACCACTTCATCCCACGCTTTATACTCCGTAACTATGCCGACCTTACGGCACCTGCCCCTGCCAGCAGCGCTCCTCGTAGCCGTGCAAGGCGTGGTGGCGGTAGAAGAAGCCGCGGGCAGCATCATCAGCAACAGCAACATAATACCCGCGACGGAATGCTAAAGCTCTTGAACCTTCAGACGATGGAACTGGAGGAGCAACCTCTTTCCAAAGTATTTGGACTCCAGGATATGTACCGCGACTTTGACCGCTCCAACCCGGACCAACACCGTATCGAGCAAAAACTCTCGGCTCTCGAAAGCAAAGCCGGGACGATCATTGCCAATGCTCGAAACGCTTTCACTTCCGGAAAAGACTCGGTCGGGATGATACGCGGGGAACGCGATACGCTTCGGAAATTCCTGTTCATCATGATGTACCGCAGTAAGAAGTTTTATAGGCGGTACAACCACCAATCCGCAGACGATTATAAGGCGAATGATCGGGTGAAGATGTTGGCATACATGAAAGAAAAGGGGTTCAAAAAACCCATTGACGTCTGGTTCGCGAATCTGGAGGCAATTCTCGATCTACAGATGGACGCAGAACAGAAGTGGGCCATGAAGATTATGGAGAAAGCGTATCCTGATGACGCGGCGTGGTTTTTCAAGAATATGCAGATGTACTTCATGAGTTTCTGCACCCCGAAGGATCCGAAGGATGAGTTTCTCTTGACCGAGAATGTGTATGGAATCTTTGAGGGATGTAACACGAATGAGGGGTGGACAGACCACCACCTGTTTGCTCCGGTGTCTTCGCGACTTATGATCGTGCTACGTAGCAATATCTTGCCCACCGGGATTGAGGATAATGATGAGGAGGATCGAAAGCAGATGTTAGCAGATCTTGTGGTGCGCTGTGGACCGGCTCACGGGAAATCTATGCTCGAAGATCTACCGGTAGAACGGGCGATGAATAATTACTCCAAGATTGTGAACCGGAAACCTGTTCTCCTTCCCACCAAAATACGACCCGAAAACCACAAGTTCTATTTCCGGTTTTTCGGTGTTGACACCAGCCATGTGCAGAAGATCAATATCGTCATGATCGAGGAAGCTTACAACACAAGTATGATGCTGTACAGAGAACCAGAAGGGTTCAAACGAGCATTGGAAGCATACCTCCTCACGGATATACCAGGATTCAAACGTTTGGCGAATATGAGTAACCTTGATAGCCCCGACTACAACCCGAATTCGGAAGAAGAGGCAACAATAGAGAAAAAACGAGTTGCGTACATTGAGGGCCTTGAGAAAATTGCCAGGGAACTCGGAAGCACCGCCAAAGCCCAGCACTACACCGTTCCAAGGACAATGCTACCGCCCGAAATGAGGGACTTAGTCCGCATGCTCCACCGTATCGAAAAGCTAGGTCAGTGATTTCCATAGGCACAATATAATTTCTAACTTTACTAGGTGGAAGTGTGGAAACTGCGATGGAAGATCTCAATCAAGCCTACCTCATGATGAGGATGGCTGACGGAATTGATATTGCCATTCGCAGGCAAAGCCCCGAATACCAAAAAGAAGTTCGTGGACATAGAAGAGACTTCTTTTGCTCCTTACCCCTCAGAACGGTCTGGTATTTTCTGAAACGTTCCCCTATGCGCGAGCGCGGTGATAGAAATATATCGAAAAAAGGTCCTGCACCGGGACCGGAAGATGTGATCGTTGATTGTAAAGGCTCCCTATAGTGTTTATGGGGAAAGCTGGACTGCTGACACTTTTTTGATAGCGTTACAAGTGTTCCATCCAGCCTCCGCCGCTCGCATAATGTACTACGCCTCTTCCGTAGACAACTATAGAAAGCAAAACCCCGATTTCGGACTAGTGGGCCGCGCGGTGGAACTTAACCAAGACGGTTTCGTCAGGATAGGCCAGCAACGCCAGATTGTTTTTGACATGTCACCTGGTAAGAGCTGATCAAAAAACCCCTCTTCTCCTTGCGTATGTCACTAACTCGAAGATCCAGGAAGTATTCGAGATTGCGGTACAACATCAACTTCTGCTACCAAGTCCACAGATTTTCTTGTACTGACATAACAGCTCCAGGCATCGCACTGGTTGAATTATACGCCAAAGAGTTTTACTCGTCGATTTCGGAAGCGCTGGCTTCCATCGACTTCGATCCACTGACCAAAGCAGCCCTATCGGAAGAGCAGAGAGTCGAGCTGGCTACCCGGCGTGAGGTGCGCTCCCAGTTCAAGACGATGTTGGCCGGCGTGTTGCCACTGCGCGAATTGGAGGCTCTGGAAACGGTCATGTTTGATTTGGTTTACCCATCCGAATTTTGAATGGTGTTTCTCCATAAGCGCGGGTGAAGAGAGTCCTGGGCGTAATTTTGGAAACGAGAGCAGGTCCTGTTCTGCGATGCCTTGTACTTAACGATGTAGTCTTTTAGTTTGAGGTCCTTTCATGAACAGTCACTTGTACCTTCTCCACACTTGAAAATCCACCGAATTGATGATTGCTGTCCCCGAGAAACCATACACGCCTTCGAAAGCAGAGAACTGGATGGAAATTACTCTTGATTATCTCCACCGCGAATCCACACTCCTCGGTGTACCCAAGTCCTAGGTCGTCGATTTATTAGCGGCCATCTACTGCAATCTTCAACACCAGCGGAAACTCCCACAATTCAGGCCGCCTATGCATGCTTACCTTAATTTGAAGTGAATCCTCCAGATCCCTTCGGAAATTCCTCCTAACACTCCACTCACGACGAGCTTGGACCCATGCCAGGCCAGTCGTGACTGGCAAGAAATACCACAAAGCTAGGCAGTTCGTATCAAGATGGCAATACCAGCGCTCGGAATAATGTGCATTTCCCACACAGATATTGTCAGTTCATTAATGATGGGTAGCATGTTAGTCTAGTCAGCATAACCCTCAGAGAAACGGCCACGGCATCAAATGTCTTCAGACAACTTAGAATATCGATGATGAAGCGGAGGCTTGATAGATGCATTTGAATGGGTCTGGGGGCATTTTGGGTGATCTTGCTGGAGGCCACAGTGTGTACTTCCTAGCTGATGCCGAGAACACCTCCGAGCCATCACTTAGAATGAATGCCCACGAGTCATCAGAACGCCTTACTCCTCCTACTTCTCCTGCCCACAAAGTTTTGTGGGTTGTTGTGACTTGTCCTGTCATCCTGTCCGCTTACTTCTTCTCACAAATCTCCATTCTAAGTTTCACTTCACTCCGGATCATCACCACCATCACGCAGCCTTGTCCTTCGTCCTCCAGGGTCACTGCGACTGTCACCAGCATTTGTTCCTTCATCCCCAACTAATTGGTTCAACCCATTTTCAATCCCTTTCTACAAAACTTTTGATTCTCATCTTCTACCATCACCGTTTTTCTTCCCCTCCTCGTCCTCCTGACGTTGCAAATGTATCGTTCCTTTGATATCCGAAGCCGTACGTGCGCTGCTGCGTCTCCTTATCGACGAAATGTATGTAGACCAACCATCCGAGTGATCACTGCTAACAGCCCAGGCACCGGCATTCCAACACTCTTCTATAGCTCGAAACGATTCATCCATCCCCGCGGCCGCCAATCCAAGCATATCTCGCTCTTTAATGCCCGGCGGTGCTTGTAATCCTATACTTCTCGGTGCTTTGCGCTATCCAGATCGCTCGACCCCGAATACTCACTCGACTCATGCCATCCTCACTGGCGTCAATCTACCCGTTGACAGTAATATTGAACCACCATCTTCAACTTCAGAAAACCGTATCTCGGAGTCACCGTTTCCACCTGCCAACACTGCAGATATTACTCGTCGAGTCCGCAATCCAGACCGTCTATCAACTATCCAGCATGTGCTCTCCACGATCAAGGAGCGGCGATGGTGTCCAGTGTGTTGGTCGCTCGGCTTCCTCGGTGGCAACCACAGGATGAAAGCTCGTTGGGATTGCCAGCATTCCAGCCTGCAAAAGGAACGGCTTCGGTACAGTGCCGGCGGACTATGCCACAGATGTGGAGTAGCCAGCAAGCTCTGCAGCAGCTTGTTCGAAAAGCCCCGCCGTCCAATGTGTCAATGGCCGGGCATTGTCGTGCCAGTTGTTATTAATGCATGGAGTGTCCCAGAACTTAGGAGGAAGCTGATAGGGATGTTGACAGGCGAGGACTTGAGAGAAGATATGACGATGGATCAGTGGAAGAATTGGCTAGGAGGGAGCACGCAATTGGCATGTCAATGGGAATGCGCGGCCATGGCGGTATTTGATGCGATTGTCATGATTAACGAGGAGCACTGCCACCTATCTTCTAACCCCCGCCTTCGCACATTCTTCGACACCCAGGAATCGAACTCCCGCCGGGAAAATATCTCAACAAACGAAAACGTTGTTCCGGTGTTCCAATTACCACCAAGACCCACTGAGCGGAGTATAACCCGACGAAACCAATCTCCAGGCAGAACTAACCGCCTCGCCGCAATCAAAGACGTCCTCGCCTCCATCACAAGAAACAGATGGTGCGGTCTATGTTGGTCGTTAAGTTTCATTAATGGAAGCCACGATCTATATGACGACTCATGTCCCCAGCATTCCCGCCTGCGGACAGAAACCCCGCCGAAAATGTTCATGAAAGGCCACGTCTGCATTTATGATGGCAATAGAGATAAGTTATGTGGGGGCTGCCTTTCCCCGAGGAATGCAAGTGGATGGCCGTCTATTGTATTCCCAATTGTATTGAATGCGTGGCGAGTTCCGGAGATGCGGAGGCTATTGGTGAGAGCGCTTGAGGGTGAAGGGCTGAGCATAGAAATGTCCGAGGAAGCATGGAGGGCGTGGCTAGAAGGGGAGACCCAGATGGCCTGTGGGTGGTCCACTCCCGCGATGGCGGCGTTTGATGTGATTGTTATGATCAATGAGGGTTACCGTGGTTAAGTATATCAGGCTCCAGAATCCTGGTATTGTATTTTTTGTTTGCGGAGATCATTTTGTGGAGATTTTCCCCTCCCTGTTTCATTTTTTCATTTTGTTTCATTTTGATTTCTTTCTACCACTGATACTGCAGGCTCTTTTGGCTACACTGAGCAGTGTATTTAATGTTTTCTTCTATCAGTTTATACGTACTTATAATGAATCGAAAATTCGCTTTCTGGCAACCAGTTCGTACAGTTCCATGGTGTTCGCAACATTACCACAGTCCAGTAAAAACCTGTCAGACGCCCAGAAAACAGCTGGGTCAACAAAGTTGCAATTGCACTGCTTAGTTGGGCAGTGTACATACATGTATTATGGTTCTCTCCAGCAATGTTGACCTGATGATCATGAATATCCTCCCTCAACTCCGAATACGATACGAGCTTTTTTTGTTTTGTTTTGTGTGTGTGAGGTACTTATGTGTGGGGTTTTGTTTTTTGCGGGTTGGTGCAGTTCTTTCTGTCTTTCGTTTCCCAGATTCTTTTTTGTCATCTGTCTGGGTTCGATATCTTTTCGGGGAAACCGAGGTCACCTCAAAACTTTAAACCATCAGTACTTAGTACATACCTTGCATACATAGAAAACCCGTCACAAGACAAACCACCGGTACAAAACCCTCCTCTAGATCTCTCTCTTTCCTTGCTTTTCCCCATCATCCACTCACTACAAACAAAACAAAAAAAAAAAACAAAATGTGTTTCGGCTCCACCTCCATTCCGTCCTCGTCGTCTTCCGCAGCCGGAGGAGGAGGTGCAAAAAAGAAAGGAAAGCTTTATCAACCCCCCAGGAGACATGTTGGAGCGTAAGTTTTTAAATTTTCCTCCTCCTCCCTGAGGGTGCTGACTGTAGTAGTGGCCGCCGTAAGGGTAGCAAGCGAGGAGGCGGTGGAGACGGTGTGGGAGGCAGCGCGGTGTGTGGTAGTGGCGGGGGAGGAGGAGACGGCGGCGGGGGAGGAGGAGACGGCGGCGGGGGAGGAGGAGACGGCGGCGGCGGAGGAGGGGGTTGTGGTGGGTGGGGGGGGGGCGAGTGATGCGGGAGGGATGGGCGGGTTCCCCATTGTGTTACATCTTTCTTTGTCTCCGCCAGTTGTTGTACTGGAGTTTCCCCGTCCGAGTGTTTAGAATGTCGAGACTCTCCCGCTGTTTGGATTTGATGGGAAGGACCTTTCACCCCTCTTCTTCTTTTTCTTGGTGACCCTCTCATGTTTCAGTACCACTACCCACAAGCATTGATAAAGCCTCGGAAACAGCGTTACATTGTCTACTATCTCAAGGTTACTCTTACCTTGAGCAGGACGCGTACCAGAAACACGGGGCTGTGTTTATGGGGGGGGGGGGTTTACGTCCCCCCGGGTGTAACGATCCTATCATGTTCGATTGGTCCTTGGGTTATTGATGCTCCCCTCCCTCCAATCTTTCTCGTGAGGGTATCTGAGAAACACCACTTGCGCATGCCCCCCCCTTTCCCCCTCTGCACTTAGATCAGGGTGTATCACTCGGGAGTTTATCTTCGATTCGTAGGGAATCCAGATGATGAATTCCAGCTTACAAGCCAGAACAATGAGTAGCTGTAACTATCTACAGCACTCTTCCTCGTACTGCAATAATCAAGAAGAATACACGTATACTTATTATATATATCTGTCTGTTTTTTGTCTCCACCAAAATTCATACATAAGTACATACATACATTGCTACATTACATCTACAAACCCAATCTTTTCCCTTTCTTCCTTCTCCTTCTTCCTTCTAAGAAAAGAAAAGAATAAAAAAAAACAGCCTATGATGGGAGATGAGATGTAAAAGCATAGCATACAACAAAAAGAAAAAGGATTGGAACCAGATTCAAAATACCACCCACCCACCGCCGCCACCACCATAGCCAAACTTTTAAAGAAAAACCCCACAGAGCCCAAGAGAGAGGAGACAGGAAAATGATTGAGGATACCCCCAAAGCAAAAAAAAAAAAAAATCCACACACAAGCCGCCCAACAGCAACAGCGCGCGGTAGCAAGACAAAACACGAACAAGGGGATTTGTTGGTTAGTTGGTTGGTTTTTTTAGCAGCAAGTGTGAGAACCGTGAAGAGAAGAAAGCAAGCAATACAACAAAGATAACTCTCAAATCAATCAACACAATACGCGCGTACTTCCTACATAATTTATACCCCCCATCACCATCACCAAAGCAGTCCCCAGAGATCCAAACTAACGAGATATATAGCCGTGCTGATACCCAACAACAGTGTTGAAGATTTCAACAACCCTGCCCGGGAAGCGCTTCCCCCAAACCACTCTACCGTATTCCACCCCTTCCTCACTGCTAACGTTACCAGCACCAGAAAACACCACCACTGGAACCGCCCCTGAAACACCAGCGTCGGTGCCCATGCAAAGAACATCGCATGGCCGATGTGCCGCAGCAGTGCAGCGGTGCGCCACATAACGGGAAGGTATGCGTGCAGCCGGTCGACCGAGACGCCATAAACACGGCGGCGAGGGTAGGAGTGGTGGTATCGAGCAGTTACGACGGCGGCGGTGGTAGTAGTGGTGTTTGAGGATGAACCTGCACCGCCGCCACCACCACCAGAGGGCTGCGGGAAATGTGACTGGTTGTACGATGCGGAGTAGGATGGAAATGAAGGATATATGCGGCGCTGTGGGCTCCTGCTAGCTGATGGGGTGATGGGAATTGCATCGCCGATTGGGTTGGGTTCGCTCTGCTGTGATTCAACCCCTTGGTAGTCGTCCTCGTGGATCTCGACGATTTCGTCTCCTCTGTCGTCTTCATCGTCTGAACCGCCTGCTACAGAACTACTCAGAACTGCTGCTGCTGCATCGCCGAGAGTGCTGTGTGATGTTTGTCTGTGCGGAACGTGCTCATGATGGGGATGGTGTTGCTCTGGGTCGTAAGGCAGCGACGAGCTAAGAAGTGGTGCAACTCTCCCACTACACGAGCTCTGACTACTTAATCCCGAATCCGACCCAAAATCCGACAGCGATCCCTCGTCGTCTCCGTAGTCGTTGTCAGAGATCCCATCCTGCCGTTCAAGGGGCTGAACGCGAAAGTCTCGACACGCTCGAGGGGTGGCTTCTCCTTGCTCCATATCTACCGCTTTTCCAAATGCCTTTGGTGTAGCTGACGAAGCCTGGAGAGAATCGTCACACGCTGTTGTTGAGCTCGAGCCCTCAACATGGGGGGAGGGGGCGAATTGTATCGTTAGATCTCCTCCACCTCCACTACCTCTTGCTCCTCTTCGTCCTGCTGTTCTACTGCCGCCGCTTCGTGGACTTCCTAGATCTCGTCGTTTGCGGTTAAGGCATTCAAAGAATGAGTGGTGCTCGCCCGCTCGGGAGGAACCACCGGTGTTGGCGTTGTCATCGCTTGTTTGGATTGTAGAATAATCGCTACACCTTGTCCGTTTCCCAAGAAGCGGTCGTCGCGGTGAGTCCCCAATTCCATGAACACCACGGGTTTCTTGGTATCGGCGGATTTCACGCGCGGATGTTGGTCGGACCGAATACCATGAAAGCTGCACAATATATCAGTGACCGGTCCACGAACGGATGTTCTTCATCCGTAGCTGCAATTGGGAAGAGAGGGATCCCAAACGCAACATCATGGGCGACGATCCTCGGGAGGAGGAGGAGAATGAATCATACCGCGGTTTCCACCAAACTCCAAGTCCATCCCATCAAGTACACTCCCTCCCAGATAGTCGGATATTTCGTATTCGTTGGACTCACAATTCCAAACCCATCCGCCGCCAGCGCCGCTGCAGCTCCTCCATTCCCCATCCATGACGCGTATAACAAATCCCACAGCTCACCGCGCCCTCTAAACCCGCCCTTGCCGCCCTCCAACGTGATCAAAACTCTTACCACCCCCCATCGCCAGATCTCCTCCACAACACCCAATCCAAACAGCACCGACTGCTCGATCCTTGCTGCTAGTCGTATCCTCCGTGGGTCCTTTGGCAGAGGGACTTCTCCCGCCAACTGCTTCAGCACGTGCACTCCAGCAAACCCCAAGAGTCCAAGAGGGATCGAGTACTTGAGGTGTAACCGTTGGAGAAGTGGTTCCTGGCCATCGTCCTCCTGAGATTCTTGCACCGGCGCTTGTCCAGGGTTCTCGACTTGCGGCGCAAGGAACAGTGGAAGTAGTAGCAGCAGGTGAACGCCGAGTAGCACGGGCGGGAGTATAAACCTGTGGACGGAGGGTTTCATACGTTCCCGTCACCACGGTCTCCGGGTGGTCGGAGTAGAAAATATCAGGCGGTACTGGCGCTGGCGTCCTTGTTCTTCTGTTGTTTGATGCGGCCGAGAGTTTTGAAGATGGCTGTATTAACATATGGGTTTTTATTGCTGCATTTCCTTTTTGCTGGTGATAGTGATGTGGCGGTGGTAAGGTAGCGAACAGAGCAACAGCTCGAGCGCTAATTCGTACTATGTCTCTCTGACTGAAGGGAATCGGAGGAGGGGAGATTGAGATGCAAGTTCAAATATCTACTGCACGAAATGGATCGCCGGCTAGCTGAGTCAAGCACGAACGAACGAATGAACGTGGTTGCAGCGAAGTTCCAAATTTCCGCCAAAGAGATCTGCAGCGCAAGCTAGGGCGAGGCAAAATCTGATGGGGGTTGCTTTTCCAAAATGACACACAATATAGAGAACGAACAAGAAGACGAGAACAAGGGAGGAGAAAATTTGAAGGCTGCTTCGAACAGGAGGATAGGACAGAACAGGACGGAACAGGACCCCAGACAGGACAGGACGATGACAGGTAGTAGTAAGAAACAAAAAACGGCAGCTTGGATGATTGGGCGAATCGAGCCAATCGGTGGCTCCCGCGTACTCTGCAAGTGGCTCTATTAAGCTATTGCGCCCTAGGATTGCGAACGGGGGGGGTGGTGGGGGGAGGGTTCGTGCAGAATCCATATGTGATGATGGCTCAAAGCAACGCTCGTCTTCAGCGGCTTCCTGACTTGTTCTGATCTGTTTTTCCGAACGCGAGAGAGCTTAACGCGGCGATTATCAGAAGTCTCTAGCCTGCTTTAGGAGGGTTTTCGTCTCGATACATGCATTGCTGAGTGCTGAGGGCGCTGCACACCCCCTTATAGAAGGCCTGGTTGGCAGTATTTAATGTATCATTTGCATTTTGCATCATGCATATGCAGCATGCCATGCACGTCTCCACAACCCCACACGACACGGAAACCCCTGTCAAGCGCGGTGCAGTCAGTCAGTAGTCAGTGCAAGGAGAGAAATGAGGAATGCGGTACAAATCATGGTGCGTGTTTGCGATGTGATGTTTCCAATTCCTTTTTCTCGATTCTAGGCATTGGTGTTCGCGAGGTGGTGTGCAGGTGCAAGGCGTTTTGTGATGGCTGGCAAAACGGCAAAACACGGTGGTGGTGGTGTAATGTACTAAACTATGGCGTCTATCAATGACGACGTGTAGCGTAATTTTTTGGCCTACAGGGGGAAACGTTGGGGGCGCGGTGCCCGAGATAGCAGTTTTCCTATCGCGCAACAAGAAGCGGTTAGGGTTACTATCAGCCTGGTTTGAGTCATGGAGGATCACCATGGACCACTGTCCACGTCCACTTCTCGCCTGAAATTCAAGCTTTTCTTCAGAAAGTCTCCCCGCAACAAATAAGGCATTGGTGTATCACACAATCCTCCCCTTCCCTTGGTAAATCCGTCACAGGGGGGTCTTTTACCTTTATTTTCCTGTCGGGTTTTTATTATCTTGGGAAAACCACATCCTGGTTGCATTCATTCAAGTCGCGACATGCCACATCTGCTGGCAGGAACAGGGTTTACACTATCTAATCCAAGTACTAGACGACCTCAAGGCGGGAAGAGGCAAGGCTAGGATAAGCTCTCCCACCAGTTCCAACGGCTCCATCACTCATTCCTCCAAATCCAGATTACCACACCGAGTACATACAGCCTTGACTCGGCTGGCGAAACGAAAGAATATCTAACTGCTACCAAGAACTTCGCCCCCATAACCCCTATGTCTATGTAAAACTCATAACCGCATGCAGGCGCCCTGTAATGCTTCAAGAAACTCGCCTTCGTTTCCGCGGGGGCTTACGCACGTCATAGCTGTGCTTTGTGATCGGTAGATTCACCAGAGGAATGAAACCCCCGAGAGGATTTATCGGAAAACGTAAGAAGGCTCTAGCTCCTATACCTAAGTACCGATATTTACACACCAAAAACCCGATAATCCACCTTTGAGTTAGTTAAAGCCTGTCGTCCACCATTTCTTTTAACTTTTAGATAGTTCAGTCTGCTATACATTGCCCACTTCTTCCCCGTTCCAGCTTTGAGACTTCCATGGCCAATGGCAAGTCGAGGTGGGTTTTTCACTGTTATTTGTGTACAGATACAAGGCAAAAATCGGCATCAGCTTCCCACGAGGATTCTAAACATTGTCGGCCAAAACGCAACCATGTGAAAACCCGGAGCTACTCTAGGTATATTAAATGTGACCTTGGGCAGGCTAACAGCCTTGTTTAGGCCTGCTAGCTAGTCTCGAACGTTAAAAACACCACTCATCCGAGACTACGTTGTCTCGGAACACTGCCACGGAACCCATCCAATCAAAATATTGTGCGGGGTATTCTAAGGATCCCTCAGCCGGTAATCTTCGTCTCCGTCCATGACGACTGTATCCCGACGAAAATAAGCCATATTTTGAAGGTAGGTAGAGTAAGTACTTAGCGTGATAAACTGGTCCTTCTTTGCTTCAACCTTCTCGAACATAGTCTCGAACGCGATGATGTGGCATCGGTTTCTGGTGCCGCTGCTTGCGCAGCGGTATTTTCGAGATCACAGTATCTGCACGATCATTGGGTTGACTGTAGAGTAGAGTAAGTGCCGACACCGAGTATATTGAGATGAGGCTGCTCTGATAGGTACATGCCAAGCGTCGCTTCGGCGATTACGCCGCGCCGGGTCTCCGCCAAACCCTATCATGGCCGTCGTTGAACCTCTCCCTCGAACCGCACCATTCCGTACTCCAACGCCTCACGTAATTCCAATTCAGCAGGACCTGAACCCCGGTGCCGAAGTCCTTCGCGTTGCACTATGAGGAGGTTGCCCGGTGACGATGGCCGTGCTTAATGTCCAAAAGGCAAGTCAACCGTGCATCTCTATCATCATCGAACTTGATGCTAACTATTCTGTTACTACAGATATATCTCTCTGGAATACCGCTACCACCGCCATTCCTTTCGCGGACAAGTCCAAGCTTGATGATGTCCTTTTTGGCGACGCGAATTCTCCGCATATTGCCAATCGGGAAGAACGGCCACAATATTGGATACGACATTGAAGTACACATGAAGGAGTTCAAGACCGAAGGGTTCGCCACAAGTGCCGATTTTAATTCACACTTTGTGGCCGGGTCTACTCGGTGATATGGCACTGCGCGGGAACCCGTGGCTTACGCACCAGGACCCGTGGCCCAGTCTCTTTGCCACAATGCTGGTATCCTCTAATGCCTTATTGCCGAGTATGGATACGGTATATGGTTGCGCTATCAATCATGGTGGCTTTATCATCTCAAAGTACTGCAATCACATCAAGTTACACCTTTGCGGTGGGCGGACAACACCTCACGGGAGCTGGCCCACTATGAACTGATCTCAGGAGGACTTCGCCCAGCATAGAGAGTGTATTGAGAAAATCACAGATGCTGGATTCCTGTTCCGCGTGTCATACTAACAAACTTGCAACAGAGAAAGATTTTATGAGTAAAAGGTTCACAGTCTTCCCATAAGGCTTGGGGATTGGCTCCCGGCGACGATGAGAAGAAAGCGTTCAGCCATGAATGGGGCTTGCGCCTCGCAAGCTTGCGGAGGGAAAGATGCAGAATCCGAACAATGACTACAATCCACTGACGCCGAGCCGCTGCCAGCCTTGTCAACAAAATACAGAAAAATTACTTTTTTCTGGTATCGCTCAATGAGATCCTTTTTCCAGCCACAAGCGCCAGCAAGAAGCCCCCTACATTTGCCAACATCCACGTGCACGATAGGAAGCCAGAGAGTGGCTTCTCTGTAGATATCCGGCTGATTTCGGTGTCCAGTCGATGACTAGTAGTAATTGAAACCCCGGAAGTGAGAGACGCGACACGAGTGCAAGCCGTCAAGGTGCTCATCTAGTCGCTTTTAAATACTTAATATATGGCATACTTGACGATAACGAACCCCTACACTCCCTACACCAAGCCAGGCAGAGTATGGTCTGAGACGTTTCGATAAAATCTTTAGCGTTCTGAACCGTGCATGACTAGTCCGGAGCTTAGGTAGGGGAGGGGGAGGTTGACATCATCAGAGACAGTGATTGGCTACCCTTAACTTCAACTGGCCCTGACAATCGGAAACCAAGAGCTGCACATAGTAGCCAATATCAGACGCCGCCGTCTTTTGGCCCCATAGGAATCAGCGTAGCCGAAACATCGCGTAGAAACATAGGTAGTTCGTTATTGCATGCATGTGTTACCAAACAGAGTGGGTGCTCGCCCCTAACTATCCCATGAGATCCATTCGTAGTGTGAATAAAAGCAAGAACCTCTGCAGCTTCGACGATACATGCTTTGTTCGTCCCACATAAACAATGTAAAGTTGACAGATCAAATATGACCCAGCTACTTCCTCTTTGTATGGGCTTTCCCTCCCACCCGACCAGTTCTCTACATCACATATCATGCTGGATATCGATATGTATCGTCCAACGTGCTTGCGCGCGTTATCCCGATCTTCCGAGAACCGTTCGATGACCAAGGAACAACCCGTCGGTCGTACGTCTCGTGTCAGCATGGATTTTACCTATCATACGGGGAACCTGGGAGTTCATGCAGGCCAAGCAAGTCTAACGAGTCATACTACGAGGGATTGGGGGCTATCGCTCTGGGTTACGGCTAGGGAAGACGTCGATATCTTTTAATGAAAGAGTGTTTTGACAACCGAAAGACGATTTATCTATATTTTCAATTCTCGGGATAACCGAATATATAGACCATCAGGTCTTCAGATCGGGATATATCGATAATACGATCGCCGTTTAGCTATTTGGCACTGTCGTTGCTGCTATCATAATCGCCCCCAGTCCGAAACGCGGAAGTTTTATCGATACTAAGTATTTGCGGACGATGATTGAATTTCGTGCTAAGTTGTTAATGCGACGCCACTGGAGGGCGGTGTTGGGGTAAGATATTCAGAATTTCCATTGCTGTCGGTCTTCCAAATATTGATGGTGTATCTTCGTCGAAGTTCAATATGTACAATCTTTCTTGAGACTTAACGTTATGGCTCTTTTTTTAAAAAGTGTAACGGTCCTCAACTGTGTATATTTGACAGTTAATGAAGCCCTATTTATGAGATGTCCCTCGCCCATCCGTGATCCAAGATGGCCCCGATTTACTCGTGGAGCGAAGATGGTACACATCGTTCAGAGAACCCAAGGATGTCCTTTACGTATACGGCCGAAGTGTTACTTTTATGCCTTGATTACAGACCCGGTGTAGCCCCTTGCTCTAGCTTGGGAAGCTTTGCAGATGTACAGTTACAGCCCGGTGAAGTAAATACGTGGGACGTATTACCTGCAGATGCTGGAGGTTTTCTATAAACGCCTTCAGTTTGCAGTCACCTTGATGTGTGGATAGAAATATAAACAAGGCAACAAGTGTGCACTGATTATGAACATTATATCTGACCAGAAGGCTCTCTGTACATGCACTTATGTACCGGCTTTCAGGTCCCCGGAACGGCGAAACCTGTAGGTGGTGAACACCGCCCACTCGTAAACTTTCCTCGAGCAGAACCTTAGGAATCCTCAGACTGGCCCTATTTGATCGCCTGCGAACGCCTTAAATCCACACCGGTGGCCATAGGAGGTGGAAGTTAACAACGAGTTATCGTGACACCCGAGGCCGGAAAGGGTATGGTAAAGATGCTATAATAAGTTTCTTTCAACAGGAACAGCTCGATCGATCCCTCCTGGTAAGAGCTTCAGAGCCATAGCCAAGCTCATATCGATATCACTAATGACACCACCACCATGGGATGTGATACCACATCTCATTGTGGAAATCGAAAATCCAAATTACCTATCATCCAGAATTCCAAAACTTAGCACAATCTTTAATGCATGTATGATACATACATATATCATTTCTCCGTCCTACCAGACCTTCCAAGGTTCTTTATTAACCGCCCACCACCACCAATCCATCCACCATCAACTCACTTCAGCTCCATGATCCTCGTACTATACACAGCGGATTAGACTTTCGTACCACCGGAAACCGGGGGGGGGGGGGACTGTCTCAGAATTCGTGCATTGCCGAAAGAAAAAAAATCAAAAAAACGATCGAAAATCGACAAAGATTTCCTGTCACCCGCCCCCCTTCACTGCTGCGGGGGAAAAAAAGAGTTAGCTTTGTGAGAGGGGAGGATGGTTATCAAGTTTGGTTCTCCAGTAGGATTTGAGCTCGAGGAGCGCACTATGAATGAGCCGACATATCGTGGTTTTTTTCAACCATGGGTAAAAAAGTCGGACACTAGAAGGTTTCATTTTTTTTAATAAAGAATAATAATAAAAAAGAACTAGAGCAAAATGTCCTTTACTTCTCTCGCAACGACCAACCGGCTAATAGGATACGAGTGAGACAGCGTGGACAACCCATTATCCCATCATGAGATCTGAATGGGTCCGGAGGTACTTCCGATTCCACTCGCACATGCAGTTTAAAAAGAAGTATATTCTGTCGTCTTCGAAGCTTCCAAAGGGTGGTGGGGCACTGAATCAAACAAGCAAAGTTACCAGCAGATACTTTTCATCAACGGCGCTTGGAAAATCCCGATTTCTCAGATTGTGATGCGCATGAGATCTTCATATATTATCACCAACCCGACCCCCCGAGTCCATATCGCCCCAATACCCACAATGCAGGACGTGAATCCCCCTGTCCGATGAGCGGCCGGAAATCAAAAAACCCACTAATGTTGAGTCTCCCCAGTCCCGAATATATAACTACCGGCGAGTGACACAGTATGCGTATTTCTGTTGGATGATCGGTACATATAAGTTTCAGCCCTTTTTTCCCTCGCGGAGAACGCTGCCTATAACTGTAAAACACGCATTAGAATAATTTGCAGTGAAGAACGCCATACGGTGCCGTATTGGTGGGGGGTTTCCTCCGCGATGAAGTTTTTCATTTGGGCGCCCAATAAGATCTATCAAACACACACACCATGATGTTTCGCAGACCCCCGGATGGCCGGCCTGGGTTTTAAGTTTGCATCGTGCATATATGATACCTGTAGGCGCTGGCAGGTCCACCTATGAATTCCTATGGGTACCTGCGGGTGGTGTGTCTGGCGCGTTTTTCCGCAGAAACATAGAGAGAGATACCGTATGTATTATCTGGATGGGATTGGTCTTTTGTGCAGCTCGTGCCATCTTAGATGCCGGCTTTTAGCTGCGGTGTTTTTATCGCCTTGAAGTCTTGAAATTCAGCAAAGACCAATAGAAGCAGTGTATTTACTCGTCTATGTATCCCACGATGGATTTCATCTGGATAGTATCGTAGTTGTAAAGCCTGTGAGGGTGGGTTGTAAGGTTGCTGTTGGGATTTTGCCATGAATGAAGCAGCAGCATTCACTGGTTGTTCTAAGTAAGCCCGGGCGGGCATTCATATTTGTCTATTAACACGTTCTCCGAAGATTTAGTGGTGACCGAAGCTTGAGCGCCTGGGTATCTGTAGATTTTGTTAATAAGAGCCACTCCGTTCCAGTCGATAAATGGGCCCGTTGCCGACGGTTCGTACTCAATCTGTAATTCCGGCTAACTTTTGATTAGGCTAGGCAGTGATAAGAACGTCGTTAAGGCGAGTTCAGATTTCACACGCAGAGCGCGAGTTAGATACAATAGAGAAATCAATCATTGAAGAAGAAAAATTCAATAGTTCGCCCCCCCTCAATAACAGCAACCTCGAAATCCGCCCCGCCTCAAACCTCCTCCTCAAATTCCTCGACCAAATAGTCCCAGTACCCCCCCTTCCTCAAGATCCTCGCGCAAAATCGCCTCCGGCTCCCACGTAGGCTTCTTGTATCCGACCCACTTCCCACTTTACCAGCCAAGCTCTTTTGTCTTTGACCTCGGTCCGTAAATTTGGAACTTTTTGTCGCCAATAAATGCGTCCGTGGCTTCTTTGAATAGATTCGGGTTATCGAAAATGTTCCCATAATGATTGGGACCCGGTCCAGAGAAAGTATTAACAGGCGTTCCACAATGCTGGTTATAAAGAGCCATTATCATAATCACCAACATTCAGATTTTTTTTGTATCCGATTCGCCGTTAATCCAAGCTCTCATAAGTGACAGCAGCGCCTCAGAGCCTCGCACGCGATGAGAGGTATTGATCGGTGTTTCTTGGATGAAGTCGGCACAATTCTCCCGAAAATCGTTGATGATACCAAAACCAGTCGCCCATGTTGGCAGCCGAACGTTCCGGATGAACTGTGACCGAGCCGTCCCATGCCAGTTTAGAAGGCTGAGGAATCCCTCCGCTACAACTTTGATTCTAGTGTAAGTACTGTACCGAGCGCGAAGCTTTGGAATGTGATGCCCTTTTTTTAATGACGGGGTTGATGTGACATCTTTTATTTTGACTCTCGAAATTTAGGGTATTTCTTGTCTGATAACCTCTAGGCAGTTGGAAATTAGCAAATCTAAGTCATTTCAATGTTGGGCTGGGAACCCTGGACCTTGGGCTGGCAGCTTATATTCGAGTCATATCTCATGATTGTCGATATCGATCACCAAACCACCACCGAGTCCGCACTTGGCAAACCAATTGTTCGTGAAGTTTCTTGTATTCCCGAACGCGACGACCACGCAAAGTGACCTTCAAATCTGACTGTCTAGAGACCCGGCGGGCAGTTGAGGCCACAGTCCAGATGCCACCGAGTAGGCTACTGTAGTATCTAAGTTGAGATCAATCAAAAGATCCAAAACCCAGGCTGCGACAGATCATCAGCGGTGATCACCGACGTTCCCTTGAGGATCCTGATTTTGCGCAATTTCGAGTGTGGGCACTCTGGTTAGTTCCGGAGATTCCCCGGCACTTTATGGTGAAATTGTGACGTTGGCTATGACTCTAACTTCTAAGCTGTTGGTTGTGAAATCCGGGGTTCAAAACCTGTCAGTTGAAGCCGGATTAAGGACCTGACAGAACATGGTCGGTTTCATGTCAATCCCTGTCAGTCCTTTTCCCGGATGACGTTCAACCCGAAGACGGCTGCTGAAGATTCGCTGCTTTCGGGAGAGTGGCTGAGATGATCATCGCAGGTGTAGGCGTTATTGTGACGAAGTGGCCGCCGATCATCACCCCTTCAAGTCTCCCAAGTCATAGAACTTAGAAAAATCACGGGAATACGCGAGATATTGGCGTTGAATGACCGTTCTGTGATGGAATGACAGAAACCTGTTCTCCTTCTGTTGGATTTTCACTCCAGAAGTGTAGTCAACGATATATAAACCCGACTTCGGTGCTGTTTGACTGTCTGCCATCAGTTCACATCGACTTCATATTCTACAACCCATACGACCAAACATCTCAGAAAAGCTTTCTAAACACCAACCGAAATGGCATCCAACAATCCTCACAACTTCGCCAACCTGCCCAAAGAAGAAGTCCGCGAACTGGCCGCAAAGGGAGGCCGCGCCTCGCACGGTGATAGATCCGAAGAATCCTACCAGAAACGAGATACCAGAGACACAACATCCTCCGGCGACTCGGATCTTCCCGGCAATGGGAACCCGGGCAACTTTGCGAATCGGTGAGCTCTAACTACTCTGTCCATAGTGGCTGATGCGGAGAAGAGGTTATTGATTGTTGTGGCAGACCAAAAGAAGAAGTGAGAGCTATTGCTTCAAAGGGCGGGCAAGCATCTCACAGCGGCGGGTTTGCGAATATGGATCCAGAGAAACAAAGAGAAATCGCGAGCATGGGCGGCCATGCCAGTGCCGAGAGCGGCAAGGGGGGGAATTTTGCGAATAGGCCGACGGAGGAGGTTCGGGAGATTGGAAGGAAAGGCGGGCTTGCTAGGGGTCAGCAATATGAGGAGGAGTAACTTTGTGGATTTTACCACTGCGTATGATGAACGCGTATGATGAACGAATGATGTATGATGTTGCTCGTGTGAGTGTGACGAATGGAAGTTGCCGGCCCCAGCCGGACCCCGCATAACTCAAAATACATGTACTCGACATTTTTCCGAATATCATCACCAGCTGCCCTCCTATCCCCAACGTCGAACAGTGTCCACTTCTCCTTTGTTTATGTCCAGCAATGACAACCCGCCTCGCGAAAGGCGCCTGGTGTCTAATCCTAAGACCCGCTCTCGCACGCGTTTCCCTCCCCGCCGAACTCCTCAAAGCATGTCACCAACCACTATGACTTCTAACCCACCTGCCTCCCGTTTCGAAGAGATCCTGGATGACAGCCTCTCCGGTCTGCCTAACTCTGCCTTCTCCACCGCCGAAACCACATTCTACCCAACCTACCCCTGGAACCCCGGAAACCAGTACATTCCTCGACCCATGTTCCCAAGGCCCCCCGACCTCTTCAGCACGCTCCCGATACTGAGAGATATTCACACTACTCCTACATCAGTCGAACAAGACAAAACATGTAGCAAAGTCCTTCCCCTCCTCTCCTCGCGAGAAAACCCACTACCGCATTTGGATCGCGTCGCGCATATCATGTTCCTTGAGACCGGGATTGATGGTGGGAAACTTCCCGACTACATGACGGTTCTTGACGCCGCACGTCCGTGGATCGTATACTGGTGTCTCACTGGGCTCTCGTTGTTAGGTGTAGACATATCCCAATACCGTGATCAGTAAGCCCTCGCTATTACTACAAGGGCTGCCCATACTAACAGCTATTGAAGGGTAATCTCAACCTTCACACCCATCCAAAACTCCACTGGCGGCTTCGGGGGCGGCCATGGCCAGATGTCACATTTAGCACCCACCTACGCCGCGGTCCTATCCCTCGCCTCCGTAGGTGCCGACGCCCTCTCCCTCATCGATCGCCGTGCTCTCCTTCGCTGGCTGCACTCCATCAAGAATCCCAACGGGAGTTTTACAGTCTGTGTCGGCGGTGAAACAGATGTCCGGGGTATATACTGCGCGCTCACGGTTATTTCCCTGCTCCGTCTCCCCACGGACTCCGATCTCCTCAAAAACACCACCGAGTACCTAGCAAGCTGTCAAACGTACGAAGGCGGCTTCGCCGCTACGAGTGGTGGGAACGAAGCTCATGGGGGTTACACGTTCTGCGCTTTGGCGGGTCTCTGCATTTTGCATCCGCCCTTCAAGCTACCGGAAATTATTGATATGGACGCCTTGTTGCGGTGGTTGTCAGCAAGACAGTATGCACCCGAAGGTGGCCTCAGTGGACGCACGAATAAATTAGTGGATGGATGTTACTCCACGTGGATCGGTGGTTGTTGGGCGTTGGTTGAAGCTGCGCTCAGGTGTGGCGGGTCGTTGTGGAGTCGCGAGGGGTTGATTAGATACGTCCTTGCCGCTACACAATCCTCGAAGGGCGGGCTGAGAGATAAGCCAGGCAAGGGACCAGACTTCTATCATACCAACTATATACTTCTGGGTCTTAGTGGCGCGCAATACTACCACTACTTCGATGAGTCTGCCGTGGTGGAGGAGGGTGAGAGTGAAGGATTACCGCTCTTAACCCCATTTCGGTGGAAGTGGAGGAAGGAGGTTCCTGGGTGTGAGGTGCTTGTGACAGGGTTCGAAGGATGGCCTGAGAAGAGACAGGGCGACGAGAACGAACACGAAGATAGAGGCATGAAAGGGGACAGGGTGGCCGTGGCGCATCCGGTATTCAACATTAGGAGTGAGTTTGTGGAGGAAGTTGAGAAGTGGGCAGAGGGGCTGGTGGGGTTTTGATAGATACACTTGTAGAGGTGGATATGGAGCAGCAGCAGCAGCAGCAGCAGCAGTACTTATGACACTCGAGCTCGCCACCGCGCGTGGGTTATATCGTTGCGTATGCCCGACCCTCAATATTCCGTCTATATAACCCTAGTTAGATCCATGTTGACTATCCACCGTGGGTGGAGTCCCAAAAGAAACTCTTGCCGAATACCAACGAGGATTTTTGGTGGGAGTGTATATATAGCAAGAGAAGACCTGTCTCTCCTCAGAACGTGAGGAGAGTATGTGGGATATGGGGTTGCCTCGTGCATGCGGAGATGGAGGTGATGTAAGTCAATGCTATCAGGGGCTCATTAATCTCAGGGAAGTGATGGAAATATAGCATTTTTGGACGTGTGAGAAACAGTGGCGAGATATCTGGGGATGGACCAATGGGACTTTAAATGCCGGGGAACGAAATGTCTTGGGATGATTATTCTAAGATGTCTCTGGAGAGCTGGAGATTCTGTGGGTGACGGCTCATGACTAGCTTCTCCCTTGATAATGAATGAGGAGGTCAATGAAACGTTGGTGATACAAGTGGTTGCTTTGGTTTGGAGGAATGTTGCTATGTACGGGGATGAGGGACAGACCGCGGAGGGTGAGCGTGTTTGTAAGTAATCCAAGGAGCTTAAAGCCAAGAACAGACGATTGTGTTGTAGATTGTAGACAGATACTTAAGTACTTAAGTACTTATTGGTAAGTAGGTTTAGACGAGGCGTGTATCTGGAAGATTTCACTCATAGCACGAAAATTTGTGTTAAGCAGGTCTATTGGTATTCATCAGTTATATAATTGTAGATATCTAGAAATGGTGAACTGCGCTTTGTCCATTAATCCGTGGTAGATATTCACAGATGGCAACATGTACCTATGCAAACACAATAACTTTTCCGTCCCCGCCAACAACGCCGTAAAAATACAGTCCAATCAATCCAACGTAACAAGTCAAGATGTAGGAGTAGATTGAGCTCAAGCAGCAGGGCCTGACCACGCCTCACGAGTCAACCTCATCAATGCGGCCTGCTTGTGCGGAAACGTCACATCCTTCTCTTTATAAAACCCCTCTTGATGGAGGTACTGTATAAACCTACTATCCACGTCAGCCACAACGCCTCTCCACTCACAATCTCGAGGCTTCGCTTGTACTCACCTCTCATTATCCACCCTCGGCTCCAATGAAACCCTCATGGTTCTTGGGTCGTCGCAAAAGCAGTAATGGCACAACCCACCCAGCCACCCTCTGACTCTTTGCGACCCCCTGAACCTCTCCTCTCCAACAAGCACATGCAATCCCCGCTCCCAATCTTGGGCGTCACAGTAACGTCCGAGTGGGTCCTCCCTCACCCAATACACCTCAAAATACCCAAATGGCTCTTCATTGCCACTCTCAACGACACGTCCATCCCGCACCACGACTTCCTCCCAGCTGCCGATGACAGGGAAACTATGGCGCTTCTCCAAACCCCTCTGGAGGAAATCCACCGTCTTCGCAATCGGCCCGGACTCCCCCCAAAAGGCAGACACACGCGGCATGTTCATCCACCTGTTGACCAAGGGCGCATCATCGAGCCTCGCGAGGCGGAACGTCAGGATCGCGTTGAGGCTGGGCACATGGCGGCGGTAGAGGTTTCGTGCGGGGCGAGGACGGATCGGATGGCGTACGCCCTGGGAGACGGTGTACACGACTGGCGAAGGGAGTTTCATAAACGGATATGAGATCTGCCAGAATGCACGCTTCATTGCTCGTGGGAGCAATGACCCGTCCGGTTGCGCGCTTTCAAACAGTAGTATTAATCCCGCCTGCTCCGCCGCGGCCAGAGCCTCCTCCCGAGCAAACAGTCCAGAACGGTCAAGATTGACTGCCCATTCCTTTTGAGGCGCGCCGGGTTGTGTAGGAGGGTGCGTAGGCGTAGGTAGATGAAAGTACCAACTCAGGGTGGCATAGAGGACAAACACGGGGTCGGGATGAGGAGCACCGTCGGAAGTGACGGCATCAGTGATTGTAAGAACATCTGTTGAGAGGGAGGGCGGAGAAGCGAATGAGGAGGTGAGAGAGACGGTCCATTTCGAGTAGTGTTGGCGGGTTGGAGGGTGGAGGTGTGAAAAGAATGAGAGACCTGTTATGTTTGGGATCGGAGAGACAGTAGTAATTTGACTGCTGTCGGAGAGGAAGAGGGTGCTGGTAGCCATTGCGCTTTTTTGCGAGAGAAAGAAAAAGGGAGGAGGGAGGTGTTACCGAGAAAACATTCCGCAAGATTTAGAGCCGCACTAGCTCAATGCCATTCACCAGACTCCTTTTCAGATGGCACACACGATGTGCAAATTGATGGATAATATTTCGAGAATGATATCTGTAATTTCAATCCGCTAGCTAAGCGAATAATTTACACAGAAAAAAAGCGAACAATCAAGAAACACCGGAAGAAGCCCAATCCCAAACAGACCCAAACAAGAAGAAAACACCAAATGTATGAACCCCATCCCGATATCATCAAATCATCACTATTTCCAGCCGCACGCATCAGAATGACGTCTACTGGCCACCACGAAGACGCAACACCAAGTGAAGGGTAGACTCCTTCTGAATGTTGTAATCCGACAAGGTACGCCCATCTTCCAACTGCTTACCAGCGAAGATCAAACGCTGCTGGTCCGGAGGAATACCCTCCTTGTCCTGAATCTTCGACTTGACGTTGTCGATGGTGTCGGAAGATTCGACTTCCAGGGTAATAGTCTTGCCGGTCACTATAGAAAAGAAAGGTTAATAACCAAGATCGAAGCCAGGTCAATAGAGGCGAAATGTAAAACTTACAAGTCTTAACGAAAATCTGCATTCCACCACGGAGACGAAGGACCAAGTGCAGAGTCGATTCCTTTTGGATATTGTAATCCGAAAGGGTACGACCATCCTCAAGCTGTTTACCAGCGAAGATAAGACGCTGCTGATCCGGAGGGATACCCTCCTTGTCCTGAATCTTCGATTTCACATTGTCGATAGTATCGGAAGACTCGACCTCCAAGGTAATAGTCTTACCGGTCACTATAGAAAAGAAAGGTTAGTAACCAAGATCGAAGCCAGGTCAATAGAGGCGAAATGTAAAACTTACAAGTCTTAACGAAAATCTGCATTCCACCTCGAAGACGAAGCACCAAATGGAGGGTTGACTCCTTTTGAATATTGTAGTCGGACAAGGTCCGACCGTCCTCAAGTTGCTTGCCGGCGAAGATCAAGCGTTGCTGGTCTGGGGGGATCCCTTCCTTGTCCTGAATCTTCGACTTAACATTGTCGATAGTATCAGACGACTCGACCTGTTAAGAATATCGTTAGTAACTGTGATCATATTTTCGTAGATGAGTTGCATCGCGATAGGAGTGGCGAAGGACGGTCGGAGTTGCCACCTAAGCGACGTGGAGCTTTGAGAGCAGGGGATAGCTTACCTCAAGAGTGATGGTCTTGCCAGTGAGGGTCTTAACGAAGATCTGCATGTTGGTTTGTGGGGATGGAGGTGAAAGATTCAAGAAGATTAGAAGCTGTGGGATGAGAATGCGGTGGTTGAGGTATGTGAAATGTTTGAGAGCAGAATGAAGGAGGATGAGGAGGAAGAGAGGAAGAGAGCAAGAGAGCAAGAGAGAGCTTATATGGGAGGGGCTGTGATGGCTTGGCGGGGCTGGAGGTCCAATGACTCCTCGGCTCAGCCCCGTGATTCGTTCATGAAAGCACCAGAACAGTCTGGAACAGCCGACGATTCGTATTCCCAGCAGTTCCAGGTTTGCTGTGCGGCTGCGCCACTGATGCACAGACGATGTGGCAAAGCTCTCACTTCTTGCGGCGTTTACGGCGGCGTTCAACTGCTCGTCTTTGAAAAATCTAACTCCTCTAAACTGCTGCAGCAGCTTCGTGCGTGTTTGTCTGTGTTCTTACGATGCAAAAGCGTGGAGTTATAAGCAGCATACTACGTCATTTGTCTGTATTGATTGTGAGCAGCTGCGTCCTTATCGGCAGCAGCCATCCATCCATAGCCTCCTCGGAGCACCCTCCATTACATACTGCGAGCTCCATTCTTCCTATTCTTTCCGCTTGCGATGCACACTTACTTCTTTCTCCTGCGGCCTCACGTCATCCATCACACTCATCCTGCCTGTCAATCAATCAATCAACAATAATTAACAGATTCTATATCCCTAGTTCTTTGTTTTCATGGGCGAACGCGACACATCTACCGATGTCGTGATGCATCTCCTAATTCCCGACGATGCGAACACCAATCACGAGAACGGACGAAAATTCATTGAACAGGGCAATCTGTGTTGATTTTCGCTGAACCGCACCTTCCACTCAGGAACCGTCATTGATGCACAGCTGCATTCAGTAAAGAGTTTTTCGACAAACGAAAGTCAGGGTCCAGGTTATCTACTCTATTATTTTCTTTTGCGGCGTCTATTTACCACTTTGGTACTCTGCCGCGGGCAAGGAAAAAAACATCTGCACATGAGGAGGGGTGGTTCGCCAGCATGAGTGGAGAGGGATCTTGCTCGACCTCGAAATAAGCTTCCCATACAAAATAACATTTTACATACAAATCAACGGGCAACCCACCATAAAAGCCTGACTCTGACGCGCACCCCCCTTTTCTTCCCCACTGCTCCAAATCCGGCCCCCAAGCAACCATATTCTTTCAGTGATCAAATAAATATAGGCCAGCATTTCATACGTCATTCAGCAGCTCACCACCATCACAAAGCTCACGACGTTTACAACCACCAAATTTCTGGTCCCAACCATAACAGTCGTTAGCAGCACTTCTATTAACCCTTATGCCAAGGTGGGCGTGTTCACTTCAGCTTCGGAAGATCATTTTCGGGGGATATGACACGTGTTTTCCACCACGCGGGCCCAGATGTGTTCAGTACACTTTCAGGAACAGCTGGAGCAAATAGGGCTGCGGCCAGGTCGTACTGTCCAAAGAGAATCAGGAAGAGGGGATGACTGATGATATTGGAGATGGTGGGTCATCTAGGCGATGGATTGGACTTCACTTTACCGTGGATCCGGAGCTGTACACTACTGCCGGCAGCACTCTGACAATCGAAGGGCTGCCGCCGCGTGTCAACAGTAAGCCAGCGAATAAGTGGCTTGCAACGCTATCGTAGTTTTTTTGTGGTGGGATGTGACTGAGAATAAAAGGGTTGGACTCAGGTACCGTAGTTTTTGCAGTCCGAAGCAATCTCGACCTCTTTCGACTCGGCCACCCACGGTGTCTTTTTTCCTTAATGCTTTGGACAAGCCTAGCATCTATGACAGTACTTTCCATACGGTGATGCGGGGTAAATACCCCACAATTTTACCATTCCAGACGATAGTGCAAACGCCATTTCCTTGACCCCTCTATTAGCATCAGTCAATTTGGCCTAAAACGATATCAGTTGCCATTTATATCTGGTGCATATCCCCCGAGCAGTCTCAGAAGAGTTGATAGATAGGATGCTAATACGGTAGACATTGGTGCCGCTTTGAGATGACCTAGTTCGATATATCCCCACGACATCCATGGACTGCTTGATGAATAACTTGATGAACCCAGGAAGCCATACGCTCAATTATCGTTGGTGAACACCAAAATGGCACCGTATGGATGTCGATCTCCGGTTACCCCACAGCTCACAATACTCCTCGTACCAAACGAAGAGAGTCCAATCGTTGGATGTTATTCTTATCCGCAGAAAACCAAAGCTGCCGGAGATTCATTTCATCTTCGAGAGAGAGAAATGCTACACCGCCACCTGCACGGATGCTGCACCGAATCGGTTTATGCTGGGTAGTGGTTTTGAACTTCAGCATTTATCGACATCAACTTCGGTGGGTATTGTCCGCATTGTTCGCTTTGACGACAGAGTACCTATACATCAAATTCAATTAGCTTTCATTCAGGAAAGGGTTTAGACGGTCAATCGACATATACATCGCCATGTTCAACCAAAGGTACTCATGACGACGTCCCACTAATGAAAGAGAGCGAAGATAAAAATCCTACATCTTTGAGCAGTTCTTTAGGTGGAATTCTTGCTGTGTCGACCGCCTGGGATACGATTTGTTGCAACATACGATACGCCTGGAAACATGAACGTAGGACTTCAATGTCAATTCGTACCGTATGTCTCTTCGTCTATCTTTAACGTTAAAGCACATCATGGTCGAGTTATTCCGATGCGGCAACTGTGTGAAGCCGCTTCAAGCCGGGAATTCGTTCGACACTACTGGTTGCTCGGCTCAGGATAGGAATAATAGTAACAGCTGGACACTAATCACAAGGTGGGCGAAGATACAATTTTCGATTGGTTGCGTTGCTGATATGACATATAGCTATTATATTGCAACCGCAATAGTATTCGTGCTGTTGTTGTATTGGTTAGGTCGATGCTCGGCTAGCCCACAGAGAAAATCCTGTGGACGTAGCTCAAAGCCGTTGTCTAATTCCTGGCTATTGTTTCTATGGAAGAGCTGACGACACCGCCCCAGCACAGCTCCACATCAAGTTGTTTCCGGCACAATTGCTTTTGGATATTGGTGGGTTGGCGCCTGTGGTCGAATTTTGGCAAATTTAGTGCCCCACCATTATTGCACTGGAATATTGATGATAACACGTCGACTCTGGTTATAACTGAGGCGTACGCTGGAAGATAGGAGGACTTACGGTACGAGCTGATGGCGAACGTTGTATGCTACGTAAGGCGAATCGGACTCATAACGGCGCGCACACTTGGTTTCGTTCACTGAATCCACGGGGTTGATCTGTGTGCTGGGTGGTGGGACAGATCCACAGTGCAAACCATCATAACAAGAGGTCCGCAAGTATGATTGCTCGGCTATACAGTCCGAAAACAAACCCATCTGTTTGTTTCTTATTTCTCATTTCTCATGGGTTTCTTCTGGTCACCAAAGGGATTGTGTCCCGACCCCCCTGGATTTGTTTGCAGACACAACCCCGCATGTCGAGCTATTCAAAGGATCCTGTATCAACTTCGGAGGGTCTCTAGGCAGCAGCAATATCTTGCATCGTCCTTACATCGTTCTGCATATGCACACGGTTATGTGCATGTCATAGGTGTGCAGGCTAACTTTTCAGACCTTACGAAGAAGGTGAAGCTACCACGAGACCACACGCATTGCATCTTTTGGATGTCTCACCCCTGCTGCCAGGCGCTTCGATTGATGCAAGATTATAGGGAATTTCTGTGTTGTCCTCTCGGTATTCGATCTATCGACCTACCAAGATGGCTTGTAGTATGCAGCCTTGTTTCATCATTCGATTACGACATTTCATCGATTACGTTCTGTGTGCTTAGACGCTTATCCACCGTTCTTTGGTGGCTAGCCCTAAGCCTCAGTTGATTGATTCCTTCCTTCTATCATGTATCCTCTGCGGGCTCCATTGTGTGCATGTGCACACTTTTGTTACAACTATTCGTCTATCGTAGAGATTTTGCTGAAAGGATGGAGTCTTCCGGGGAACTTTTTGAAGTAAGGGTTATGTACACTTGGTGAATTGGGCCTTACTCGATCCATCGCTTTCACGACTCCTTGAGCTTTGGACTCATCGCTCAAAACATAAGGGACGCAGCAGCCATTGAGTCATCCACGACGCAGGACTGAGGTCCTTGTTTCTGCAGAACGCACGGTGGATGGCGAGGTTCATGCGCGACCGTGCCCGGTCCGCTCCTACTGATAGACGTAAGGTTGCGACAGAATACTCGGGCGTGCATCGGCGTTTGGCTTGTGCTCTGTGAAGCAATTTATATGGTCTTGGAAAGTCGACTATCTGCATGGACGGCTCGTAAATAGGGTTTACTCCGCAGCAGAGTTCGGATTCAACTGAAGGAGGGGTACTTTGGAAAGTTTCCAGAAGTCTTCTGATTCAGACTTACCATACTTTCCACTTGCCTACTAAAGCACTTGATAGTTTTTAACCCAACCGCGTGTGGTCTGACGTGCAACAGGGTGCTAGAAGTCGTGTCTGTTCCTGGAAGTCCTGCCAGGTGTGGTAACGGCATTTGAGTAAACGGGAAAAATTCTTGGATTATTTCTGTCCGGCTCTAGCATTTCTTGGATCATATTGGATAGTCGATTACTTGTCTGGACTTGCAATCCGGACTAGGGAAGTCCCTTGCAGTAGACCTGACTGCGAAGGGCAAATCCGCTTCATTCGGTCGATCATGTGGATGCTGAAGCTACAATTTCGACCAGTGGGATGTCGTTGTTGTACATGTACATTGGGATTTAAAGTTTGGGTGGTGCAGGCGGGATATGGGGCCTTCTCCTTTCCTCTGCTTCGTCACCACCACCACACGGTTTTTGGACCTAATTCCTCCTTGTTGGGATAGCGATTAGCAGCCGCCCTGTCCGTCGGTTATTTTTTGTGGCTCCCACTCTAGAGCTCAAACGCTGTGCGGATTCAGAGCGTGCGTCCGAGATTCCATTCGTCGAACTTTCAGTACAGCTTACCAGTATTGAAACGTTCCTTTCCGTTTCACCTGCAGCTTCGGCTGCTTTCTTCGGATTTTTACGTTTATAAGGCAATTCCTATGTTCCTCCTCCAGGTTTCTCTAGCAACCCGATTGACATAAATAAGTATGCCGGTTTCGCATACTGGAACGTATTGGCAATCGCATTTGCAAGGTCAGTTTCTCTATGTTGCAGTTTCTATTGCAAATCGAACCATACCACGGAGAGGTGGTAGTCTATTTATCATGCAGTGGGATTTTCAGTTCTGACACTTCAAGTAAAGCATTATGCAACGTTAATCGGCTATCAACCCCCGTCTACGAAGTTTTCGAGCACAGTGGCGGCAATATACCGTTGCACCCGAGCTCAAATATCGCAGGTGTCAGCACAAAAACCCCGCAATGCTGGTACTCCTGCGTCGTCAATGTCAACGGGCGCGATTATGAGACAACCTATGTCTATAGAGCGGAGGAAAATGCCAGGGAACGGGCCGCAAAGAAAGCATATGAAGCTTTGAGCAGTTAGACGAAAGGATCATGGACGTTGGGATGGATTTCAGAATAAGTTGTTCTGGGAATTGTCAGTTATGATTTTACGATAGGTATGTAGCGATAGCATGCAAACTTCCAAAAACTGAAGAGTGTGCGGCAGATTTGATGCTACTGTAGACGCTGTATCTACTTTCTTCTTTCTTTCACTTCTGCAGGCTTCTTTCGGCTCATCCCACATCACGCATTTCTCAATTTGATATTTTTCTTTTTTCAATCTTTTTGGGTCCCTCATTTAGTCTGTGAGTTAGTTCCCTTGGTGTGGGCACATTATTATTGAACCTCCACTGTATGCAAAATGCCTTCAGGTCCTGAAAAAGGACATCGACAACTTTGACCTTTTCGAATGACAGTTCACGGTCGGGATACCGGACTGGGGTTAGATCTATTCTTCACATTTTCTACGCCACCACCACGGGCCTTGCATTAGATCCTTCACTTCTTGTGTTTTGCATAACGCCGTGCCGATCACAGATCAATGCTCTCTATCTATCAGTTATCAGTTGCACTCCAGAGGAATTAGGTATAAGTCGTCGGTCGCATAGATTTAGATGCCGCGTTAGACAGGGTGCGTTTATCTAGATTCAGCCCACCACCCCACACCCGAAAAGGAGGCGGGCAGCATTCTGGTCAGCCGAGGTTTATCACAACATCGCTTCTGCAAAACACCTACGCTTATGTATGAGTTCATGCGTATTTCGCATGGCTGTAAAGTCTTTGTGGGTGCAGTGCTTCTTTTTTTTAGACTCTCCGCTGCACTGAAGCCATTTCTCTCGTTTTGCCCGACGAATCATCATTGGCGGACAGTGAATTAATTGCGCCAATGTCCACCACTTGTCACATATCCTTGGCCTAGACCGGATTGGCAAACGGACACCTCAGCCTTCCTGCATGGACTTCTACTCCAATATCATTTGAACGAATCCGCAGCGTTCACGTGGGCGCCGGCTCTGGCGAGAAAGGCATGTCTACCACACGAATCTCTATCCTGGCTTGACTGGATTTTTGTATTGAGACTTGAGGGGCGAAGAACGAGGGAGTTGGAGCTGGGAACGGGACGGACGTTCATGGATTATCTACGACAACACAGCGAATGCTCAGGTACAGGGATCTATGATGGAAGATACTGGTACAGTGGCTGACTACGTCGTCCTGCAGATCACTGGAGTTTTCTATGGGCGAGGGCTTGCATAATTAGGGCCGCAACAGGTTTTTCTCCGACTCGTCAGTCGTTCGCCTGATGCAGCACTTCCTCCACTTCCACTGGAGTAAGAAAGGACGAAAGGCTAATTGTCATATGCCAACTCATCAATGCAGCCCCCAAATTGTTTCCGCCTATATTCATAACCAGCATCTGGGATTGAACTCGGAGACCTTCAAAAGATTGATATTTTTACTCTCCTTGCGGAACATCAGTCGTGCCAGTGCTGATCGAGCAAGGGCACGCGGGGGATGGACGAGGCTCCAATACACTGTCTGACTATCTGTGTTTTGCACGTTGGACGTGAAATGGCCAGCAATTGACCTTGTCACTACGTTCCACTCACATAGAGAGAGGGGAGGTAGTTATTTAGTTATTCATGTTCTAAACTTCCTTGTAACTTAGTTGCTATGTTATTGTGTATTCCACGAACACCATGTTGTTCGGGATTATAGCTTCACTTCAAGGAAAGACCCCTACAGACGTCCGTGTCCATCGTCAGACCGAATAACGTCAGGATGATATATTCCAGCAAGCCTTTGATGTTGGGTACATGGGCTTGCGTTTCGATCGTGGGCCGGGCATTCAAATTGTCTGTGCGTATACAGTGGATTGACCACCACCAACCTTCTCGAACGACGCAAACGCACACCCACATCATTAGTTAATTTTTTGGCGGGGAATCTACCTGCAAGCTGCAAGGTCACTATCAACAATTTTCCGTGTTCGTGGTACTATCGCGGACCAGTAGACTTCTAGCTTCACATGTAGCCCGGCGGGGTGGGAAAGGCGTGAGGGCTTTTGTGAGTCGGAATGATATCGCCTCGTACAGTACCACCCAATGCAACACTCTCGAACGAGATATGTTCCGTTTGCTCGTTACCTGCCAGATTGCCTTTTCCCGATCGAATCATGAAACTAGAAGGTCGGGTGGGAAGTGGGTAGTGGGTTGTGGAGGAGGTGATGGGTGGTGGCGGGAGCTTGGAATAGGCTTGCCAGCTGGACAAGTCATCATAGGACTCACATGTTGGATTCGCCCTCAACCACTCGCGGCATTGGAATCAGAGGAAAGTGGATGCCGCCTACCATTAACACCACCTACACTAGAAGAGAGCGAACGATACGAGATACCACAAACCGGGGGGACCGCCTTGCAGCAGGGCAGCTACACAATTTCTTTGGCTCCCCCGCCCTTTCCGTCCCATTCATTCCTCCTTGTTGACTGGATTGATTACGATTTCCAGAGCCGGATCAACTTCCCTCCCTTCCCCCTCCATCCCATACGTACGGTTAGAGATAATCATGGTAGGTATATTTCGATCCCCACACAATCCGCACCATACACGAAAGACGGTTATATTTCACCTGCCTGCCGTGCACCTTTCTCTGGACGGGCCCCGTCGAGAACCACGCCTCCTTCTCCACCATCATCATCTCATCAAGCCAAACGTACAAGTATCCGCTACTTCTCCGTCCACTCTAGAGATTTTCCGCCCCGCCCCAAACACCCCCAACCAAGATTTACTCTTCGCATTGCCACCGGTGTGGTTTTTTTAACTGCCCGCACACACACCACACTATACAATTCTCTTCGGCTGCTGCCGTCTTGACCTCTTATTCTCCTTCTTCTTGCGGAGAACCCGATTGAAAGATATACACAGTAAAGGGGCTTATTTACTGCTGGGGGAGCTATTGTAATACCTCTACCACCGATCTTGCCCAATTTCAAACCGATCCAAACTTACACCCCTCCCCATCCTTTCCGTCCGTCCCTTGCATCAAAGCCAACCCTAAACATGTACTACATCCTTTACCTCTCTAGTAAGCAACCCCCCTACCCCCGCCTCCAAACCCACCAAGCCCGCCCCACCCCCACCACCACACACGCCTCTCCCGCGGTTTTGGCTGACCCACCACCATCAGGCCTTTGCCGTCGCCGCCGCTGGTCGGACCCCCTGTACAAATGTGTAGCGTACAGCTCTGGATGGGCCTGCACGGTATCCGTCAACCACCGGGAGTACCAGACCGAAAACACGCACGCGACCGAGGACCTGGCAAAGGAGGCCGCAGCAATGAAAGCTTACCTCGTGTGCAGGAATCTCAGCGTTTCTGAGGGCCAAGCCCCCGGTGCTCAGTATCCGGCTGCTGTTAGTGTTGGGAGTGGTGGCGGGAGTGGCGGCGGATGGGTAGGAAGGGGAGCGTAGTGAGGTTATGATGGCGGTGATGGTGGTTTGGACGGAGTGGCAGTGGCAGTTTTTTCAAAAGCTGCTGGATGAGTTTTTTTTTTCTTACTTTTCTTTATTTTTTTCCGAGGTATTCTTCTTGCCCACACAGAACGAAGACGGTACGGTTTCGATTATAACTTGCGGATTTTATGGTGCCTGCTGATCGTCTTGTCTCCCCGCTTCCTTTTTTTTTTTTTTTCTTTCCCCTGTATATGCTTTTTTTTTCTTTCTCCTTTCCGTGCTTCTTTTTTTTGGGGGGGTTTAACCAACGCGAGGGTTGGTTCTATCATCGACAGAAACTCTTCGATTGATATCGAGGTCTCATGTTGGGAGGAAAATGGCGTGACGTGAACGTGGTACCTACTTTACATGTGTGGGGGGAGGGTGTTGTTTTACATCAGGACTGTCCTTTTTTCTCTCTCTCTCTATCTCTCTTTCTCTTGCATCTTGCATTTACATAGGTAGGTAGATTAGGGAAGCCCGGGGTAGTGGCTGGTGGTGGTGGTGGGGAACAAAACGGTCGTTTGGAACATTTGGAGTATGTCTGTTGTTGTTGTGCATTGCAGCCCACCGCACCGCGTCCAAAAAGCATATACGAGTGACCGAGTGTGAAATAGTTCATCCCGTCTTTTTCCCTCTCTCTCTCTCTTTGCCCTCCCATTGTGTTGTGGTGGTGGTGGGGTGGGGTGGTTTGATGGAAATTGGTGCGTTGGCGAAGTGCGGGGTTTTGCCATGTGCCGGCGCGCTCGCGCGCGCGGACGCAACGTTGCGATGAGGTGTTTTTTTGTTTGAATCATATTGTATTCGGCCCCGTAGGGGCCATGACAACTAAATAATCCTTTTTCCCCGGTACATCCCAGTTCAACCATTGGGTGTCCCCGCCGGTTCCCCAAGCAAAGTCGTACCCTCCCTGATCTCCTTGCTCCCATGATCGCCAGCGCACTGAACCAAAATACAAATTTCCACCCTCCTCTGCCCTTACGACCCGTCCCCCCCTACACTTCCGTAACTCTGCCTACATCGGTATCCTTCAAAAATTGAATAACCGCTTCTTCCGCTTTCTCTTCCGAGAAGACCTGCGACATCGGAACCTTGCATTTGTCCTTCCACTTTACTTCCTTCTTCAACTCCTTCCACAAGGTGTCCTGCTGTGCCTTCCATTTTTTGCACCACTTAAATAAGTGGTCCGTGGTTTGCCTCGAATGTCCACACCACCAACATTCCGAAGTGTCTTTCTTTCCAATGCGTTCT
>MU122176.1:113139-247203 GCA_014904905.1 Wilcoxina mikolae CBS 423.85 | reverse complement strand
CCGAGTAACGGCAGTTCTTGGTTGAGCTGGTCCGACATAAGCTGCAGCCCTGCAATGGGAGTAAAAGCCAGCGAGATGGGAGTACGATACGTGGCATAGCAGCGGTTGGTCGCCGACGCAAGTCTATGAGGGTAAACATATCCCTGCAACCCACTATCCGATTTAACATTGAGTCGAGATATCAAACGAAAAGTGATGGTTCGATGAACGTGTCAGCGGTCGTTGCCGAAACCTGTTTTCTGCGTTTGCATACAGACCAGAAGAAAAGCAAACGAGCTTGGGCTACGTGGCAAAACCTGGCGGCATGAGGATAACCCATGGGATGCCTCGTACTTTAGAAAGTGCCGAACGTCAAACGGAAAAGAAGCGCAACCTACCGAGATCGAGTAACCAGCCTAACGATCGGAGGCCATAGCTATCTTAGTACAAACACTGAAGTCATAGAGAGTAGAAGAGTAATTCGCTCTATAAAAGAACCACCTCTGCACCCGCAAAGTAAAACATCAAGCTCTAGCAACAATCCACAGTCAGAACACACCAGCGGACAAGAATCTAAAATATTATTAAGTTTTCTACTTTAAGAATATATGTCTTTACACTTTCGAGACCTTGACTCTATTGTTCTTTACGCACACGCCCTTTGTGAACGAGCAATCACTCATCACGACTTCTGGTACGCACGTGGGTTCATTGCTCACTACGATATCGCTTTTGAATATTGTCACTGGTTTTACACCAGTGAACTTCCCTCAGTTTATTACCTCACCTCGTCGGAGGACGGAGACGAAGAAGAGTCTTTCTCTGAGCTCTTGCACAACGAAGACGATTTCCAGGACACCTACGATTTCTGAAGAGTAGGCGGCCGTACTTACGACGATACTTCAGTCATAAGTATCCCCGTAACAAGTGGTGATGAAAAATCTTCCTGGTAATTGTCGTTGGCACCAACCTCCGTCATGGTGTCGTCTTCGTCGTCCGCATGGTCTTTAGGCATGGGTTCGACTTGGTCATTGTGGGTGGGAGAGGCGATCTCCTGGTTGCTCAGGCTCCATGACACTGGGGGCTGAGTGGTGACTCCTGAAGGAAAGGAGCCGTAGTCCGTAGCAGTTTGCTGAGTGACAACTCCAGAGGGAAAGGAGCCGTAGTCCGTAGAGGAGGCAAGTGACATTTCCGGAGCAGAAGAGTCAATAGTCGCGGTGTTGGTGAGGTCAACAGCAGATCCGAGTCCTGTTGTTTGAGTGCTGGGGATGGCCTTTGCGAGTCTCTGAGCAAAGGACCCGATACTAGCAGTTTTGGAGGTTTCTCCGGCCTTTGGGGCACCGAAGAGGGACATTTTTTGGGACTTCTAGGGACTATCTTGCGAAGGATAGCTGAATTCCGAAGTCTAAGAATTCTGAAGATAATCAAACTGATTGGATAAAAGGGGGCTTGGCAAAGTTAAGCGATGGTTGGGTGTGTTGGGCGCTGGTGTTGCGATGAGGTGTGAGTAGTGTGTGAGTGAGAATATAAAAAAATGAGGAACGCGACTACATATGCTGAGCTGGCACGTGTGGCGTGCATATTCATATACACACCATGTACCAAAACCAATATATGTAACGGCTTACTCTGAGAGGGGGTGTCTGTCTTTTTCAGCTTGGATGGAGTATATAATAATACCTAACCCATGTTCTCTCTATTCTTCCCGGCGTTACAAAAAAAAATTATTCTGGAACCGCGAAAGGATTTATCACATCACCATTGCATATACTTTTCGATTCTTCTCTATGATCATGACTATTTGATTGGAAGTAACCCAAAACGCCACACGGAAACCAAAGAAACTTGCATCTGCAGGTAACAAAAATGCAAACCTTGGAGAGTCACAATTGCGCAATACATGTTTGTTCCGCCCCGGATAGGTATCCATTGGACTTGCTTGCTTTCCAAACCGTACTTCCGCAATACTGTATAGGGATATCCGGATAAAAGAAAAAGGAAACATACCCACATACACACACACACACACACAACATACACATACAAAACTCGGTACTTGCAATTGAGGGGGGGGGAACTGATCATGACTTGTTTGGAGAAACAACAGCATATGTGTACATAGGTCGACGTCCCTATGGGAATTGTTCCCGCCACCACCACCATCATCGCCAATCACACCAATTGGTCTTCTTCTGGGTGTTCATCCCGCCTTCCTCCCATTTGCATTTCTCTGTATAGGGGATTACATCTATTGGCCAACTTCTGGATTTCAAAGGGCTAAAAAGTAAGGTGTCATATATGCCTTCTAGGTTTCCGTCAACCGCACCCACCAACCACAACTTCAGTTGCCCTGCATTTAAGTGACGTGTAGGGAAATTTCAGCACTCCTCTACCACCGGGGAGGGAGGACAAAACTGCCATACGGCAGGAGGAGGAGGTTCCTGATGGGTGGTTGAGGGGCATTATGCAGGGGTTTATTAGGGCGGTTGAATACCCAATGCTGAGCAACCAAAAAAAAAGAACGACACAAAAAAGCTATCCGGAAAGAACTAGAAATGGGATCCCTAGCCCTGAAGGTGCCAAGAAACCAGGAGGGTTTGTTTTCGAAAGTCCCCATTCAGCAACCCGTTATCTAAGTCCAATAATCCGCCCGTAGTATCTAAACCTGAATTCAAGCAGCACCACCCCTCCTTCGCCTTCAGCTCTGGAAAAAGCTCAGAGTAATCAACAACATGGCCCAGTTACTGAATAACCAGAGTCTTACCTTGCGCATCTTACTCTCAGCTTTCTCTGGCCGGCCCTCGTTCACTTCCCGAACCAGACCATCTACTCCAACAATACCGCCCCCTTCTTCTTCTATACTCCCAATCCCTTCCCCTCCCTAACCCTTCCACTCCACATAGCGCCCAACCCCGCCACCGCGGCCAATCCCCAAAACACCCCACCAACTCCCACTCCTCCACCCTCCAACCCCAGCGCAAACCCGAGAGCACCAACCACCGGCCCCACCGCCCTACTGGCACTCGCAAGGCTGCTCCCAAGCCCGTGTATGGTCCCCAATATCCCCTCCTCCTCCACGCTATTCGTCAACAAGATCACGCTCCCGGGCAGCGCAAACGTTCTTGCGGAGACCTGGGTTCCGAGCACGGCTATAATCCCCACCCACATGGCCACGCTGTCGGGCGGGAGGAAGGTAAGCAGTGGTGTGAATATATACGCAATTGGGAACAGGAAACATGAGAGCTGGAACGAACGCAGCAGGCCAAAGTGCTGCTGGACCGGTGGGTAGAGGAAGAGCTGGACGACGATTCCAATGCTGCCAAGGAGACTGAGTGCCAGACCGACGCGTTGCGCGGGGAGCGAGAGCCCGCCGTGTAGTGCTGACTCGCCGCGAGGTGTGGAGAGGAAGATGGTGTAGAGGTGCATGAAAGTGCTGTTGTGCAGCGGGAGCAGGCCGAAGGCGAGGAGAGTGGTGAGGATGTTTGGGGTGAGGATTCTCCGGAGTGGCGGAGGTTTTGTCGCGGGAGGTGGAGCCGGGGGTTTACTATTGAGGAGAGGAGCTGTTTCGTCGTCGGCGGCGGCAGTATTCCGCCGGAAAAAGCGCGAGAGGAATTCGTGACCTATGTCGCGTCGATGTTTCTTACTTTCCAACGTCTACCCCGCCGTCCATTAGCAACACTCCCCACCCACCATACGAGAAGAAGATACTCCACCCACCTCCTCCAGGAATAGCAATCCAGCGACAAAGCTGCTAGCGAGCAACACTGCATTGACAACATTCGGCAAAGCCCACCTCCACCTGCGGCACCACTCCCACCCCCCAAACACTCCCGGCCACGTACTCGCCGGATCCGCAAGTAGGCCCCCAAGCGCCGGCCCCACAATTATCCCAATGTTGAAGCACATGGGCATGATCAGGAACGCGCGACTCTGATGCCGTTTCTCCCTCACAGTTTCAGACACCATTGTCCTCAGCACCCCAACATTCCCGTTCAAACACCCGCCGAGGATCCGGAACGTCAGCGCAGTCCTGAAGTTCGATGCGAACCCGAATCCAAGCACGGAGATTGTGGTCCCGAGAAGTCCAAGGAGAAGACATGGTTTGCGACCGACTCGATCAGAGAGCCGTCCCCACAGCATGCCCGTGAGACATTGCGAGAGCGCGAAGGAGGAGGCCATGATCCCTGCGCGCCGGGAGATGGTGGCGGAGGATGGTGGCGCTCCATCGGGGTCGTGGAAGGACTCGAGGAAGAAGTAGAGGTAGCTCAGGAGTGAGGTCTGCGTGAGCGGCTCGCTGAGCCGGCAGAGCGCGAGAATTAATAGTTGCTTTTTGTGCGGGAGAGTGAGCCAGGAAGATGGTAGCGGCGGCGATGGTAGTTGTTCTTCGACATCTTTGTAGGTTTCTTCTACTGAGGGGGCGTCGTCGTCGTCGTCGGGTGATGATTGTGGGGGTGGAACTAGGGAAGTCATCTTTGAGAAAGTTGATCATCAACCGTATATCGTAACATCAATCAACCTGCTTTCTACCAGATTTTCTCGTCGCTTCGAAAAAGTTCTTTGATCCAACGCATCACCGTGCGTATAGCACCTACATTCTTCCCCTCGATTACTCTTCACGTCGGGCCGGCATATCCCCCCTGCTCTAAAAAAAAAAAAAAAAAGACGTTGCGTCACCATCTTATCGCGATATCTACCTCCCCTCACTCCCCTCACTAGCGCGTGATTCCTTCCTTCTCCGCACACCGCAATGTCCGACTCCACCAACCTGATCCGCACACTCTCGCTCTCCCCGCACCCAGAAGGCGGTTTTTACTGCCACACGCACTCGCACGACCTCACCGTACCCAACCCTTTTTCCTCCCCCTCTTCTTCTCCATCCGACACCACCCGCCTGGCATCAAATAGTATCCACTACCTCCTCACTCCTACCTCTCCAATCGGCCATTTCCACCGTAACAAGTCCGTGATATACCATTTCCTGCACCGTGGGCGGGGGGTGTACAGGTTGATACACCCCGAGAGCAAAGCGGTGGAAGAGTTTGTGGTTGGCGGAGATATAGCAGGGGGGGAAAAGATCGCGTGGGTTGTTGAGGGTGGGGTTTGGAAGTCTTCGCAGATGATGGAGGGAGAGGAGGGACTGTTAATAAGTGAGGTTGTGGTGCCCGGGTTTGAGTTTAGGGATACTGAGTTTTTGGATTGGAAGGGTTTGAGGGAACTGGTGGGGGAGGAAAAGGCGAGGAAGTGGAGGGGTTTTTTGAAGTTGGAGATGAGGGGGGAGGAGTAGTTTATACCCGCAATGTAAAGGGTATAAGTTTAAACTTTCAACAGATGTCGGAGATACATGATGCGGAACTTGTATGGATCACACACAGGTTTATCTTTACAGGGGGAATTCGATATGGATGGATTATGCCTTTGCTCCCTCCCAAACGTCCCTTTCGATTTCTCAAGAGCTCATTCTTTATTCAATTCTTGTTATTGGTTTTGATATAATCCCAGCATGGATATGAAGCTTGCTCGAAAGTGAATATTAGTTCCAGCAAACTAAAGTTAAAGATAACATGCCTTTACCACGTTCTATGACTAGGAATAGACAATGCCGAAGTAGACTTGTTCATAAACATACACCTCTCAAGTTATACCAAACATTGCTTAGTAGTTCCCAGCATAATTATACCTCTAAGAAACACCATTTATTTTACAAAATCTCTCTACTCTAGAGTTAGCCCAAAGTGCATGCAAAATATTCACCCTAACCCACATACAGAGTGAGAACCCATGCACCACCAAACGCCAACAACCCCCCCTACAACAACAACGCCAACTCCTTCTCACACTCCTCCCGCGTCTTCAACGGCTTACCAGAACTCCCCACAATCTCCTCCACCGTCCCAGACTCCCCCACAAACACGGAAACATCATACAGCCTCTCAAATCCCTTCAACAGCTGCGGATGCATCGAAAGATGCGCCCTCATCATTGCCAGCATAATGGCTGTGTTGATCCTAACCCGCTCTCTTCCGTTAGCGCTGTGGTGGAGGGAGGGAACGTATACATACTCGTTATGTCTCCACAACCGAAGCGTGCTAAGGACAGCATGATACGACCCAGTTCCTGCGTGCTGCTGGATAAGCGCTAGCCAGACCTCTGGTGGGGATGCGGGTGCGGGCTCAGATGGTGGTGGTGGGGTGGGACTTGGGGATCTTGGAGATTCGCGGAGGAACACAGAGTTATCGACGGGGCAGGGAGCATTAAGTGGGTGTGGGGTAGGACTTGGGGATCTTGGGGATTCGCGGAGGAACACAGAGTTATCGACAGGGCAGGGATTATCAAGTGGGTGTGGGTGTGTGAAGAAAGCGGGAGTGTCTTCGTCGCAGATGTGGGGCGGTGTGGTGTGGGGATATACTGGTTGTTTTGGCGGGGGCATTTCATCGTAAACCGTTCTCGGGGGAGGAGTTATGGATTCTTCGGTGATGGTGTTGTTGTTGTCATTGTCCTGCGGCTACAATAGTGGTGTCAGTATAAGCCTAGATGGGAATCGGTGGTTATTATTAAACTTGCAGTTGCAACTTCGACATTGTCAAGTGTTGTTGATGTATCCTCATCCTCGTCATCAGAGAATGAGAGTTCGGATAGACTATCGGAGTCCGAGTTGGAGTCCCAGAATGGATATGTATGCGGTAAGGTCTCGTCGGAGTCGTCGCTCGATATCGTTATCGGTGTTGGGTTCTCTTGGGCAGACGCTGTAGAGGAATGCTCGAGGAGGACATTGTCCATCAGGATGGTTGCAGAATGAGGTGTAGCAGCAGGAAGAGGTTTTGATGGAGTAAAGACATCAATTGGAGTTGCGTAGGACGCGCCGGAGCGGGTGGTGCGGATGTTTGGGTCCATTGCAACAATTATATGGTAGATGGGGTGAGGGGGAGGTGGAGCTGTCGGGAATATAGAGAAGATAAGTGTCAGGTTGTAAGACTCAACTCGAAAACGAAATATAGTGGGCAAAATGAAGGAGGGGGATATAGATGTTGGCGATGAGAGGTATGAGTGATGGGTTATGTTCTCGGCCCTCCACATTACGACCCTTCTGAAGTTCAACCCCAGGGTCGAATTGTCTCTTGCCCAGAGGGCTACAATAATTTTTGGCGGGTAGCCATTCGCGTGTAGACCCGCCGCTGGTGTGGCCAAATCCGTGTTGTCTCGAAATGAGTGGTACACCCGTGTTTGACGTGTAAAATACTCCGAGACTACCGTGTGAAGTGTCGACGCCAAGCACCACATTTTGGTCAGTACTGGTCAGGGCTCGTCGAGACAAGGTCACCTTGATTCCGCATTCAGAAAGAAAATTGCCCTTTGGTCCCATATGTACCGGTATTATTGCAACATATATATTAATTTACAGCCTCGCGTTCTTCAAATCGATATGCGATATCCTCACCTCGCAACTGCTCCCCACCACCCCAATCCTGCAACACCCCCAACCATAATCGCCGCCGCCGGGGGAATCGCATACCACTCGACCATTGTATACGTCGACGCTGCAACCACCAGCCACCATGGCTCCTTCGCCAAACTAATTCCCCTGCTCTCCTCGGGAGTCAAGTACCCAATCTCCCACAACCGATAAACCGCCGTAAACACCAATCCCACAGCAGCTGCATTGACTCCTCTCAACAAACTCACAACCTCTCTGCGTTTCCTGGCCACTACCCAAATACTCTGGAATCCCACCGCCAATGTGATTCCGGGGAAAAAAATGCCAAGGAACCCAAGCACCGCTCCCAACACGGTCGAGGAACTGTTTGCGAGCGCTAATCCGCCAAGGTAGACGGCAAAGTTGAAGTTGGGCCCAGGGAACGCTTGGATCAACGCCAGACCGAGAAGGAAGTCACGAGGCGAAACCCAGCCTGGTTCAACAATGTATTCGCGAAGCAATGGAATCACGACTGGACCTCCGCCGAAGATGACGGTACCTGCGAGGTACATGTTGTTGAAGACGGATAGCGGCAGAGGAGCATCCTTGAGAACTCCACGGATTGTCATGAGTGTGATGAAGGAGACGAAGAAGAGCACGATGATCAGGACTCCGACTTTCACGGGGATTCCACGGTGTTGCGGCGCTACCGTTGGCTGGAACCGCTCTTCCTCCAAAGATGCAGGCTCGTTGATGGAGTTGCGTGAAGCTACAGACGCAGCGCCGGATCGTCGCTGGGCTCCGGCTATGGCACCATCTCCGGCTTGGTCCACTGGCACGGAAACATTCTCCTCGACCACCCGCTCCTCACTCTGTCTCCGCCCCCTCTTCAGGCTCACCTTCACCACGCTCACCTTCTCCCTCGCCCAGCAATCCCATCCCAACGTTGCCATACCTCCAATTACCATCAACAGCGGAAAATACCACAGCGCATTATAACACAACCCTGCTCCACCTCCAAGCAACACCAGAGCCCTCGTCAACTTATCGGTAATCGCCTTCTTCGCAAGCTGCACAGCAGCCAACGCAATGATACCAACTGTCGCTGAATTCAATCCCGACAATAGTGCATAAACCGGACCCGGCAACTGCTCTCCAACCCTTTGTATTCCGAGTGCAAGTCCAAACATTCCCAACGCTCCAGGGAGAGACCACATCTACCAGCCCGTCAGTTCCCGCCCGTGTTGAAAGTTAAAAAATCGGGGGTTACTCACCACAAACACAAAAACCGCGGGAAGGAAGCCGGCATGGATCATAGCGATACAAAAAACCATCTTTGTAGAACCGGGTCCCGGCAGCGCCTGACAGACGGCGAAAAGCTCCTGGTATGTCTGTTCATCGATCCATGGCGTCTTCCCCATGCCATCGACAAAGCGCCGATGCAAAATCTGGAAATGAACCGGAGGTCCACCAAACGATGTAAACCCGAGGTCCCAGGTCCGCACAAAGACATCGCGGAAGCGCTGGAACAGCTTCGTGTCACTGGCAGCGGAGTAGAGGGCGTTGACCGACATCGTATCGTGCTGTGGAGGCCATTGGAGGGAGGAAACGTTCGTCGTTGATATAGCTGCACACGGGGGGGATGACGGAATTGCTGCACGAATGGGGTGGTTGAGGTTCTGCACGTTTCGTTTGCAGGGATGAGCTTTTTTTTTCTTGACAGGGTTCGGGAGGCTCGGCTTTTTCCGCTAGACGGCAACGAGCGATAACTTCACGAATTCCCACCGACTTGGCCAATCATCGCCACGGAGTGACACCAGCCAAGAGCGAGAATCTTCATTTCACTACCGAAGCTTGGGCACCCTTGGGGGGACAATTGCTGTCAGAATGAGTCGACAGATCGCTAGGAGCCGATCCGCTCGCACTGTCACCATGTCTTGCAGACGCCGTTGTTTGGGGAAACATGGCACGAGAGCAAGGTTCTCGAGCTTACACGAAACCACCGTCTACCGGATTTGGTTCAAAGAGTCGATACCGAAGATGCAGTGTACCTGACACAATTTCCTCTGATGTCGTACGCCGTGGCAGTTTTGGAGGAAAGCAAAGACACAATACTGGGCTATTGATCTCTTACACAACCATATAAAAAAGGGGCCATTTTGGGGGACAGTTGCAGTTCCTAAATATTTTGGCAACCATTAGCAGCGGGGAAAACGGTTCTACTAATGTACACTTGTACAACTTCTACAACCGTCTCAAGTACGGTTGTAGAGTCGCTCTGCAATCGATGGAGATTGGAAACGCTTGTAAAATGATTACCATCAACAATAATGGAACTGCAATTGTCCTTCAAAATGGCCCTTTTTAATGCAGAGCTATCTCACAAACCCTAACCCCGATAGGAGGCTGGTACTATTCAGACGTCATGAAATTTTGGCCCAAAGCTTTGGGGCCCGTCATTTAGGGCTTGAAAATAATCCGATCATCTTCTTCAGTGCTCTCGTGCCCTGACTTTTTCTTCGAGCGAGCTTGCGAGCGAGGAGAAACCCGCGAAGCTAAAAAAGAACGTCTGGTATACAAGAGCACTTCTTCAGGCGCATAAAAATACAGTGCAATTTCCCAAACTACACCGCAGCCCTCAATACCTGGAACATCTCGGTAAAAAACTACTCTGAGACTACAAAAGTGGTTCTCCAAATTATAGACCAATGTGCAAGTCAATGTTCAGTCACAAAGTTGCTCCAATTATGTTATGTCACAAACTGTCACTCATCTTCAACCAACGCCTGCCATTCGACCTCCCGAAACCGTCATTTTGCCCCCGTTCGGACGTGGGACTGGTCAATTTAGAGGCTTTCGTCCGAGCACCATTTGTCGATGCAGTATGATATCATAGAGAGAGACTTTGCTGAATCCCTACAGCCAAAGCCCCCAATCTCTCGCACAGACCTTCTCAGCCGTACACCCGCAATGAGGCGACATACCATTCGATCTGGCGCCACCAGGGCTGAAATTAACCGTGCTGGATCCATGGACTGGTCTAGAGATGATTCCCCCACGGTCCACTATGTGGTCTGGTGAACGCTAGCTATAGTCACGGCCTCCGTAGTATCAGTTAGTACCTTACGGACTCTTTCTTCGGTCTGGACCTAGAATCCACAGAATGATTGGGCTCCAATAGAGTTGTTTTCAGGTTCTCCTTTTTTCAAAACTGAAATACAGGTGATCGATGACCTTCTCTCCCTCTCCACCGCCTGCACATTTCACTGGGGGAAAAAGAGAGACCCTCGTTGGAAGACAAAATCTCACTTCAAGGTATTCTTTTATCACAAGTACCACCAGAAAAGTAAGAAATCAACCCGCGATTCAGCACCAGCTACGCCATCTCATCCCGAAACCCAAAATCACAGACGAAACATAGAAAAGTAAAAGAGCTCAACCCAAGCCGCTACAACCCAAACCACTTACAACAACTTCTCCATCCCGCACTATGCAGTGTAAGGACCCTGTTGTTGCTGTCCATAGACCGGTACATTGTTCATTTCATGTGTTGACTTCCCCTCCACCTGAACTGGCACACCGGTTTGCTGGTTCTCCCTGGCTGCCCTGCGGTATCGGTGCAATGCAATGGAGTACGTAACCAGTGCAACAAAATACATAACCCTATTTCATCACCATCAGTTCGGGATCCAAACTTGGCAGACACAAGAAGATAAACTCACCAAACCAAAGCTCCGAGAGCAGCCGAAGCAGCAGTACACCTCCAGGCCGCCAAATACGCCGAGCGGCTCTTATTGTAGGCATCTGTCCCATAGATACTGTTGTAGGTGTCGGTATACGAACTCGAGGATGATGATGATGATCCAGACTTCTTAGGATCCGGCATCGCATCGCGGCGAGGGTATAAGTAATACGTGTGGTTTGCAAAGTCGTATAAAGCAGCCCAGCCAGCTAGAGAGCCCCAAGCAGAGAGCCAAAAGATGACACCGAAGACGTCGAGGAGGAGGGCTACATAGCGTTGCCAGATGTTGATGAACATCCTCTCGGCGAGGAGGAGGTACCCAACTCCGGCGAAGGTATAGATACAGCAAAAGATGGCATAGCCGAATGCGCCGTTGATGAAGTAGTTTCCGAGCTGCGACATGGAATAAGCAGTGAGTGCCAGCACGATCAATGATAAGACTAGCTGGGCGATCCGGAGGAAGAAGAGGAATGGCGGCTGCGGGACATAGTGGGATGCGTCGATGTTGGCCATGTTTGAAGTTTGGTGGTGGGATTACACGATCGTGTCCTGGCTGGATGGTGGTGGAGAGAGAGATTCGTAGTGGGATAGACAACGATCGAGGAAGGCGAGCTGGACCGTATTGTTGATATTGGTAGCCCGTGGTGGGGTGGGTGAGACTTTATAACCCCATCTGAACCTAAAAATGCTGACTACCACACCGAATGGGTTTCATGATTCATCTCGTGGTTAGAGTTGGCCATGGGGCGTTGGGTATACTGTACACTTGCGGTACTACTGTACACCCATACTGACTGGACTATACACACACCATTATCTCATGGCATCGTATCAAGCAATGGTTTCGAGCTTAGCTAGTGGTATTCGCCGAGCTGCACATCTAGGTAGAGTAGGTACGGATGCTGACACGATACTGGTTGGATGAAGTTTTTAAGATCAGGACCACACTCCAATATTGCGCTTCCTTGTTACTGTATAACTGCCAAGATATCAGGCTGGAACAAGTTGAGTTTTGGAAAAGAATTTCTGGCTCGAGCGTATGTATACTCTGTTTGTATACGTAGAGCTGGAGGCATGAATCCGCACCTGAAGAAACACAGGATCGCAATGTTTGCCACTCCCAAAACATACCTCTCCCCCCTTTCCATCCACTCGGGAAAAAAATACGAACAAACCATGGGGGATGGGGCATGCAGTTGCAAATTACCCGTGAGGGGCCGAAAAATAAAGAAGCACCTGGTCGTGTCACCATGTGCTACTCGAGAGGTAAGGGTTCTGATTCTGAATTCCTCACCTTTACTGGTCTACTGCCTATTACACCACAGCGTCTAGAGTGCATGATACTCGCGAGCTCGCTTGTTTTAACCTTAAATCAACTTTTGTGCGACATATTTTGCAGTTACACAGATAGATGGCAATAGGAGAGTATAACCGCCAAGGCGAGTAAGACTGCGGTTCTTCCAGAATCCGAACGTTGAACGGGTTTACAGCTTTTCATTGCAGTTTATTGTTGGTTCGAATAAGAGAAGAGAAGTGGAAGTTTTTTTTGGTGTGATATAGGGGGTGCCAAGAGGTGGTGACTCGAGGGGGGGTGGGTGAATTTGAAGTGAACTTCCTCTCTTGAGCCTGGACGTAACGGTGTATCGTAAAATCTGGTTACACCAAGGCGTGCATAGTGACTGTGTCATTGGTCAATGCAGTCGAGAAGTTACTTCCACACTACTGTGGAGTGACTTGTCCGGGGCTGAGAATAGTATATATTTGTATCTGTGTAACCCCATATTGAGACCTCAATGTCAAAAATACAATCATAGAGGTGCAAAACTGTATTGGCCCTGAACGGCAGATACCCGATCTCAAACTACTGGTCCTAAAATCATCTCCATTCACTTTGTCTCTTGAAGATTGGCCATTTAGCAAACAACTATATCAGGCGTGATATATACATAGAGGACGATAATATTAACCAGTCAGCCTTTCGGAAAGCCCTACCCAACAATTGAAGTTAGGGATCTAAAAAGCAACGACCTACCCAAGTGGTAATGGATGCAAGCCAAACTTCAGCCCCAGACTTGAGGCTACACATGTATGGAGAAAGCTTATTTGCGGAGCTCGAAACTCGGAGGTATATTGACTTACTATGAACAATTAGTTACAACTATCGAGTTTCGCCTGGTATTTGGGATTGTACTTTTCAGTGTAGAGTACATAGACCACTGATCAAGGGGTTTATTGCCCCCAAGACTTCAAAAGTGCAATATGTGTACACCCGCGCCGCAATGGTGCAAACCCGGTCTCCGACGCCGCCAAACTGCGGGTTATCACGGATGAATGCCGGTTATGGTTTGAAGAGGGCCGACAATCACCATGAATCGTACTATACTGCTAATTCAGACGGATTATTCCGTCAACCCCGACTTGAATGAAAAACTCGCTCAAGTTTCTTTTGTGCATGCATGCACGCTCGACTTAACCTCTCTGCAAAGCACGAAATATCGCTAAAAAGCTTGATGATCGTGGTGCGGACCCCCAAAGATGTGGATGAAAAAGAGATCATGGGAATCAAAGGATGTCAACGCCTTCCCACGTTCAATGAGGGTGGTATCTGTGCGGCTGGAATCGTCAAAAAAAAGGTGCAGGATCCAGGCTCCCAATAGAACGATGAAACTTTTAACGGAGGGGTTGATCGATCGATGAAACTTGTGGAGTGATGGTCTGCGAGGGCAAACTTGGGGATGGTAAGGGTCCTTTCCTCGTGCATTTTCCAATGATTATCAATCGTCCCTTGGAGGTAATGAACGGGGTGGCGTAATGAGCCGTTGACTGCAGGTTGGACCGTGGCAGGTGATATCACCCTGCACTTGACTCGTGATGCTCTTCTTGGTGCTGCGCATGAGTCTCGAAGTGTGGTGCCCGCCGGGGTTTACACCAAGGTTTCGAGACAACTACACACCCTCTCTGAATTCCGTTCTTCATCTTCGAACCGAGAAACTTCGCGCGCGGACTCCGGAACACTCATGGTTGACGCCAGACCTCGAGAACCCCAATGTGAAGGTCTCCTCCTCCTCTGGCCAACTAAAGCTCCATTGTATAGTCTCGAAAACCTAGTGGGGGTATAATCGCTTGCGGGGTGAAGGCGCACGTTGTCTGATGGTGCACTTTCGATTTGTGAGGGAGAAATACTGCTTTTCTGGTGGTTAGCTGCGCTGCGTTACTCTACAGATGACTTCAAACTGACCGTTGAATACTAAGTATGTCGATAGGATTTACTTATACATTCAACCCAACGCCGTTCTTCGAAGTCATGCATGAGCACTTGCCCTATAATTTCCCCCGCTCGACTGCAGTATCCGTTTGTTGGAACATTTCTGGAGTACGGATGTACGCAGGGGCAACACGTTTGTGGCAGAAAAGCAATGACCAAGTGATGATCCGTGCATCATATCACAGACCGTCATCCGGTCCCTGCATTTGACATCGCCAATGCGAGACAGGGTACTTTGTGGGATGTTCAAAATGCTAGCCTTTGATGCAATTTCTCGACAATTCCTCTTCCGATTTTCTATCCACCGAATTTCCTCTCACCGTTCCCGAGGTCCTCTTGTCGAACGGAAGAATGTGACCGCCAAGATATATTTTATAATCACGTGATCATATTCTTTAAGGCCGCGGCTTTCACATGCGGCCGTGCAGTGACAAAGCTCACATGCCTCCAGTCACCACGCTACAACTAGACGACCATTTCCCTTAAGACCTGCTTTCTCCTCCGCTCTCCTCAAGTCTACCTATACATTACTACCCCGCGTCTTTTTCTCAAGCACCCTCTCATAATATCTACGCTGCAATCATGTCTGGAGGTGTGCCCTCTCTGGGATGGAGAGTGATGGAATCGGTGCTGACGAAAGAATAGCCACCAACCGCCTCGCCAACCTCACCTCTCAACTCACCTCCTCCTCTCCCCGGGAAAGACTCCTCCAGAAGAACCCAGATGATGTATGTCACCTCACTCACTCGCTCTCCACTTCTCAGCCCGACGCGTGACGCTTACACATCCCAGATTGTAGTAACCTGTGCCCTCCGCACAGCATTCACCAAGGGCGGTCGTGGCGGCTTCAAAGACACCCATGCTGGCGACCTCCTCGTCGGCATATTCCAGGGTATCATCAAGAAATCCGGCATCGACCCCACTCTTGTCGATGATATTTCCGTCGGTAACGTCCTCTCGCCAGGAGGGGGCGCGACAGAGTTCCGCGCCGCCGCCATCGTCGCCGGATTCCCCGTCAGGACTTGTGTTAAGGCTACAAACCGACAATGCTCGTCGGGTTTGCAAGCAATTGTCGACATCGCCTCCGCCATCTCCGCAGGCATCATCGAGATCGGAATTGGCGCCGGCGTGGAGAGCATGAGTCTCAACTACGGACCTGAGGCTGTAAGCGAATTCTCGGAGCTTCTGAACAGTGTGAAGAAGGCAAAGGATTGTAAAGTCCCCATGGGCGTTTTGTCTGAGGAATTTGCGAAGAAATGTGTCCATTCACGGCAGGTCCAGGACGAGTTTGCGGCGAAGAGCTACCAGAAGGCCGAAGCGGCGCAGAAGGCTGGGCTTTTCGACGAGGAGATCTGGCCGTTGGAGGTTAACTTCGAAGACTCCAAGAGTGGAGAGACAAAGCGGATTGTCGTCAAGGCGGACGACGGTGTGAGACCTGGAATGACTGTCGAGGCCCTTGGAAAGATTAAGCCCGCGTTCGCCAAGGATGGAACCATCCACGCCGGAAACGCGTCGCAGATCTCTGACGGCGCCGCTGCGGTCCTCCTCATGAAGCGGTCCACCGCGGAAAAGCTCGGCCAGACCATCATTGGTAAATATGTTACTGCCGCTGTTGTTGGCGTTGATCCACTGTTGATGGGAATCGGCCCGTGGGCCTCGATCCCTAAGGTCATGAACAGGTTGGGTATCAACAAGGATGATGTGGATATCTTTGAGATCAACGAGGCGTTTGCGACGCAATGCATGTGGTGCATACGTGAGCTCTGGCTGGACGAGGAGAAGGTTAATCCTAAGGGAGGAGCTATTGCGTTTGGTCATCCTCTTGGCTGCACGGGTGCTAGGCAGGTCAGTACGTTGTTGACGGAGCTGAGGAGGACCGGGGGAAAGATTGGGATGACGAGTATGTGCGTTGGAACAGGAATGGGCATGGCAGCGCTTTGGGTTGCGGAGTAGCGGGATGAAGAATGAGGACGAGGCTTGTAGGATAGATACTTGGTAGACGTTGGCAGTTGCTTTGTGTTATGATAAGAATGATACCGCTTGTCAGTGTAAGCTATTGTGCGCATTGTACGAAATTCTACGACTGAGATTCTCACCCTTCCCGTGCGCAAAATGTTTTTGGTATAGGTAGGGTTAGGGCAACGTACAAAGTGCCCAAACATCACAACGTTAACGTCATTTTGATAACAAATCACCAACACGATTGTATCTATAAGTCCAGACATCCAGAGCCACTTAGGGATCTAAAACATCGCCAACATAAGAAGCAAGCGGGCTCGGGAGGGCTGGGTCTGGATCAAACCAAAGACGTCACAAAAATTCCACCTCCGTCACTCGTGCGCAATCTTCATGACATCAACACTCCGCCCTCTCCCTCGGCTCTTTCAATACCATGCAAACATATAAACCATCACCGCCAACTCCTTCTAGATTATAATTTCTCCCTCATCCTCAAACAATAATCATCACAACAATCATCACAATGTCAAACCCCCGCGAACGCATCGACGACGACGCCTACGAAGCTGCCAACGACGCATACCCTGGCGACGACAAAGTAGTTCCTGACGACAATGCCGCGGCCGGCGGAATACAAGCACAGAGTGGGAAGATGAATAACTCTGATGCACAGCTTCGTATGTCCCCCCCCCCACCCCTTTTCCACCATTGGAGGAGTGTTGGGGTTGATAAAGTATAGGGCGCGATGATAAGGAGGCTATTGATAGCAGGAATATCATGGGGGAGGTTGGGGAGGGGATCAAAACTAGGGGGGTGAAGAAGAGTTATAAGGAACCTGGAGATGAGGAGGGGCTTCCCGGGAGGGGGGATAGTGGGAGTAGTTCGTTGAGGACTGGGGATATTTAAATGTGGAAGGAAGGGGGGTGAAGAAACAATAGTCTCGGCGGTATTTTTACGTGGACTCGAGACTAAAGAAATAAAGGTTCTTTAGGTTACGCCATGAATGAAGGATGGGTCTCATGTTCATCATAAATTGTGACTCGCCAGTGTGAAATTGAAGGGTACAAAACCCCCTATACACATATACAACACCTTTCTCGTCGCCCACCTCACACTCCATAACAATGATGTCGTCGACGCATATACAACAGCAACAAACCAACATGCCAGACCTCCTTTCCGTCCTCTCGCACAATCCAAGCCCTCAAAACACTCCCGACAACATCCTCACCACCCTCACCACCTTCCTCCCTTTCCCCTCCCTCCTCTCCCTCCGCGCCTGCCACCCAACCCTCACCCACCTCCTCACTCCATACAACATCACCATCTTCCACACCCTCCACCTGACGCTCTCAACAACCTGCTTCTCCCCCGCCTCTCTATCCGCCCTCTCCCGCATCGGCCACAACTGTACCCACCTCCTCATCCACCTCCACCACAGCGGCCAAACACGGATCCACCTCCTCCCTCGCTCCCCAACAGATCCCACACGCCTATCCCCACTCGTGCCTCTTCCGCGAGATGGCTACTTCGACGGTGAAACCGGCGCTTTCACGCTCCCCGAGCAGCACCGGCACGTGTGCGATCCTGCAGATCCAGAACTGTTTACGGAGGCGATTCGGGTCCGTGGTTGGGTACGGGTTTTTGCGGCGTTGGAGCAGCGCATGAGAGAGCTTACGATATGTGTGACGGGAACACCGCCGCAGGGAAGAGGGTTGGAGAGGGGAGTGGTGGATGAGGCGTTGATCTCCATAAGACATGTTCTGGAGACTAGGAGGTGTTTGGTAAGGAGGTTCGAGTATAGTGGGCATGCTCGTGGAGTGTGGGTTTTGGACCCGATGGTGGGTTGGGAGGGGCGCGGAGTACGTCGGGCGTGGTGGGCAAGGGTGGGGAGTTTGAGCTTGAAGATTAGTGAGGGGTCAGTGGAGAGGTTTGAGGGGTGGGAGAAGGAGACGGTGGGGAGGGCGCTGTGTGAGATGGTGGAGGAGATGAGTGAGGGGTTGGTGGAGTTAGAGGTTGAGGCTGCAGGGCTGGAGAGCCCGTTTGTTTCTGAAGGGGTGGAGTTCCCGAAGCTCGTGGAGCTGAAGGTGGCGGGGTTGGTGATGAGTTGGGGGGGGTTGAGGGGGTTTTTGAATGAGAGGGCGAGGAATGTGATGAGGTTTACGGTGGTGAGGGATGTGGGGTTTGTTGAGGGGGATCAGGGGTGGAAAGGGATGTATCGAGAGTGGGAGCTCGAAAACATCCCGAAGACTGAGAGGGGGCCGTTTATTTTGAGGAGAAAGGATACGTTTATGCAGGAGGAATGGGCTTGATGATAGTTGGTATCCTTTCTCTTCAAAAAAAAAACGGCCCTCTCCGTCTTTGGGATATTCTCTAGCTCCCATTCGAGGTACACTTCTCACCCACCATTTTAGAGCAGCAATAAATTTCGGAAAACAAAAACGATACACTTCATGTGAGGTCCAAAGTCACCCAAATTCCCCGATCCAAAACAAGCAAACGCTATCACAATAAGTAGAATGAAATTGATTACTCGCTATTGCTATCTAAGCCTTTGTATGATCTGCTTGTGTGTAAATACCTAACGTATTCGACTGCGTCTGGAACAAGTAGTGCTCTAAACGCTGCTTCTACGAGGGCCCTTCTTTTTGCCACCAATCAAGTTAAAACCACAGCTACAGCGGATAAACGGGAGAATTTGCGTCCAAACTCTCAGTGGCAACTACTCACCTGTGTATCTTTGTCCTTTTGCCCTAGGGTGCCAGCATAGTCGTCGTCGTCCCGCTGTTCGGGTGGTAACGCCAAAAACTCAATCATACGATCACCAAAGGTTTTGGCCAAATCTACCAGTTCTTTCTGGTATTTGGCTGACTCATCTGCCCTGTACAAAAAATTAGCCTCTGGACGTCAAAAAATTCGATAAAGTCAACTGTACGCCGAAATAGAAGGAGTTGCCCTTTTAACTAGCACCCATCCAGTTTTGTTGATCTCCTCCGTGATCTTTCCAGTAACACCCCTCTCCCTGAGCATCTCCTTCCACTTCTTGCTTGCCTCAGAAATAAGCCATTCGCCAGGGCTGAAATACTGCTGGTGAGTCTTTTCGTCGATTCCGTACATCCCAAACGATGACATGGGAGCTTTGTATCTGTTGAAGCCAGGAAGTTCGGGTTCGAGGATAGTTCCGGGGGGAAGAACGCGTTTGGCAGCGATGATAGCGGCGGCAGGCGGAGGCCCGGGTGGCGACTTCCTTGGGCCAGGCATTGAAGGTGTTCCACGTAGATCGCGATGAGGACCAGAAAGAGGTGACCTTGAAAGTGAAGGATCTGCGCCAGCTCGTGGCTTGATGTCCGGTAGAGCATTTGTTGGAACCTTCTTATCTTTCTGCCGTTGCTCAGTGGTCGCTGGCTTAACAGCAGTAGCCTCCGATTTTGGAGTGACTGTAGTTGGAGACTGTCCATTATTGCCCTGCTTCTGACCCCCCGTGGCCTTCTGGGCTTTAGCATTCGTGAAACAATCCTCAACCTTTAACAGGATTTCGTCCCTACTGTCCCCTTTGACGTATGCATAACCTTTACCTATTTCCGTCTTCTTTAATCCCGGTGGGAGCTCGCTCACTGGTTTTGGTTGACGGAAAGGGTACTCCTTCTGCTGAGCCTTCGCCGCCTCCTGTGTCATTTTTAGTCCCACCCTCTCAATCACCTGAGCGAGGGCTCCAGGTTTCATGATAAAACCATCCACAACGTCATAAATCACGTCTCCTTCAGTTAGATCGGACAGCGATATGCCTGGTGGCAGGCCCAATGCTTCTTCCACTGCTATCTTGGAATAGCCGGAAAGTTTAGCAGCAAACATCTCAAAGGGAGTATTTTCCCATCCGAAGCCGGGAATTGGCGAAAATTGGGGTACAGCGTGAGCAGGTACATTGGGCACTCCGGTGAATTGATACCCTGGGCCTAGCACTGTGAAGGTGGGGCCAATTGGCGCTGAAGTACCTTGTGCCCGAAGCTGCTGAGCTGGTGCTTTCCCGTTAGCAGGGGGCACTGGCCGAGCCGGAGGTGCGGGATTAGGGAGTGTCTTTAGAGGAGGGCACGCCCCGTAGTAGTACATGGTCCTCGCAATGGATTGAGCCGGCCCGAGATTCTCATTATGTTTGGTATTAGACGTCTTTGGAAAATATTAGCCTAGAGCATCATAAGACGATGACTACTTACATTGGTTTGTGCGTTCCCCGCTGTCATTTCTGGTGGGTGAGCTTGGACCTTCATTTCGGCGACCGTTTCATGCCTAGATAAACCCTCTATGAGTCCCTCTACGAATACAGGACAGAGACCCAGCGATTGAGCCCATTCGCGACTGAAAATTCCCTCGTCAATTAGTGCTGTGAGAGTATCCGGATGAATTTCTGGCACGAGGAATCTGCTGTGAAACGCCTGTTCCTCTGGACTCATGCTCATAAACTTTATACACCCCATAGGGATCTCACGACCCACGCTCCGGATATCATTGCAAATTTCCTTTGCCTGTGAAGGAGTTTGGTCCATGAACCATGCTTCAAACAGCTTCCGGTCCATATCTGATAGCGGATGGCCATTCCGTAACTTCCAAACCAAGAACGCGAAGTAATATTCGCCATCAGGACTCTGAGGAAGGTTCGAAGGAATTTTGTACTGTATGGAGAAATCTGTTGCGAAATCGGGGAACCATCCTGTTGGGAAATCAAATATTGTTGCATCGTACACTTGTCGGCCGATCCTAAAAAAATACGACCCCCCTTTAGTCATGTATACTGCCTTTGAACCAGAAAAGCCGATGAAAAGGTTGGCCGCAGTCTGGATATGATACATGGAGTTAATCGTGCAATCTTTGGCCTTGTTGAAGCGCTGATAATAGAGGGCCACATCAAAGGATTCGGCACCGGAATTGCAATAATAGGTGACGTGCTGTGGAGAAATATGTGCGGCGACGAAGCCAGTTCCGTCTTCCATAGAAATCACATCCATAGAGTAACCCTCTGGACAAACCCGGCAAGTCTCAAAGATGTAGCTTGGGTTTCGATTGAATATTGCCAAGAGTGTCCGCATAGCCTCGTTGGGGTGTAACCTGCACTCTGGTGAGCCAATTTTATCCTTCTTCTTCTGAAGTGTGTAAACGTACTGTTTTCCAATAAGCAGATCGAACACTACGCGCGTCTGACATGCCGCCTTTGCACCAGCCCTTATTTCGATATCATCAATGAGGGCATCCCTCCGTCGGAGAAGATCAATATTGAACGAAGGCCACTTCTTTGGTAGTTTCATCTTGCGTTTTCCGCTGAAGATTGGGTATGGATCTTCGCTCTGCGGTCTACCCTCAATATGATCGAAAGGATGCGGATTCCATTTAGGACACCTGAAACGCAATCCCTTGAAGATAATGGCGCGCGAAGATGGGTCGTTGGTGATCACAGGAAACTGACTAACTGGAACGGTTCTCAGCCCTTCCGAGTAGTACGTGCTACGGATTGATTTAGCTTGATGGGTTTGTCATTGCGTGTTTACGTCCGATGCCACTTACACATGTCCTGCCAGAAGGCTCCGCATGTACTCAGGCTCTGGTACACGCAAGTGCTTAGGCTCTGATATAGTTGGTTTCTTTGCGGTTCTAGATAAGTGTCAGTCGAGACGGGTTTTAGGTTAGTTGAACAGCAGGACTCTCACTTTGATTTCGTTCCAGCTGGTTTTGACGCCTTTTTGTCGGGGTCGGGGAGTGCCAGATGTAATTCCATCGGGGGAACAGGCACTGAGTACTTCACCACATTCTCAATGAGTTGGATCATGGCCGCCGAGCCTCTGATAGCCAATTAGCGCGATGTTCAAATATGAAGCTCTTTCAAGTTAATACCGAACCAGCTTTTCTCCAGCTTGTTGTCCCCCTTTTTGTTCCGAGTTGGGAAGTGTCCTCGCGTCGCTTCGTGCCTTTTGCTTGTTGCTGGTCTCTGTGCTTCTCAGCGGTCTCGTGAGCAGCTTCTCTTTGTCTGCTTTTTTGTTTTTGTCTGGCTTCGGCTTCTTGATTGTCGACATTGTCGCCGTGTGGGTGTGGCAGGAGAAGAGGGTGGATTGGTCGGGAGAGAGGGAGAGGTTGAAAGCAGAAGTGCGAAAGTGACATCCGTTTGCTGGAGATTCTACTTGGACCCTGACGTTTGCTTCTTGCTTCATCCTAACCGGGTTAAACCCTCACAAATTTGAATCGCCTACCACAGCCTGCGCCCAAAAACAAGCTGCTTAGGAGCAACTGAACCCTTAAACACCTTGAGGCCTTGCCGACATCTACAGAACATTGCAGTGATCTAGACATAATTCCATCTTCACGGAGAGGGGGAACAATACTTCAGATTGCATATCAAGCAAGATTCACCATAAATGTATTCCTACAACTCCTCCAATACATCCTCCTATATCCCCAAACTCCATACTCCAAGAATCCCCCTCTCCCACACACTTACACACTACATTTCACTCCTCCCCCTTACCTCCCTTACCTCCCTCTCCCAACCTCATCAACCCCACCCTCCCCACCGCCGCAACCCGATGAATCCCAACCCTCGTCTTATTCCGTTTCTCACTCGCAAACCACTTCCTCACATGCGAATCACCCTTCAAATGTGCCCTCCCCAAAATCCCATTCCCATCCTCCCCTTCCATCAGTACCGACACCTGTGCTGTTGCCTGCCATGCACTCTCAAGTATCTACATAGCCCCACATTAGCACCGCCGCCATTACAACCGAAAACTTCACATTCGACAAAAACTTCCTCGTCACTCCAAGTAGCAGTAACAAATGCACCACTACCAACACAAACACTGTCGTAAACCCCCTAAACGAGTTCGGCAGTGTAACCTGAACAAACTCATCCATCACCACCAGGCTAAAATTCTGATTCGTCGGAAGCCGGTCATAATACACCATCTGCACCATGGTTGTAAAATGCGCCTGTATGGCGAGTGCGGGTCGTCCAGTAGTTCTAAGGATATCCTGAAACAGCGAGACGTGTGATGGGTTAACCCATTTTGTTCCCGAAGAGTGTACCGGCGAATCGTAACAGTGTGTACACATCATTGCGGTCACGTTTGTTGTTGCTGCCCAGTCGTGGCCGGCGCCATATGTTTCCTGCGTGAAGTTTTGGATGACTTTTTTCATTTCCTTCCAGGAGTGTTTTGCCTGTACGTCTAGAGTTAATAGACCCCGGGAGTCTGTGGTGTCGGTGGAGTTTTTGATGAGTTGTTGACGGATTGAGATGGTGGAGAAGGAGTTGCGAGAGAAGTCCCAGTCGATTTCTGGTTCCGTTCTGGGCGAGGAACTGATGGCATGGATGGGGAAGGTTGCGGTTGAGAAATCGGCTGTGCATAGGCTGACGCTGAGTTTGTATTCGGTGTTATTTGTGGGGTGGCATTCCATCCATTCGTCTCGCTCGGTAAAGTACCAGTTCGTCACATTTTGGCTCTTCAAAAGTGAATACCATCCGGCTCGGGAGCCGGTGGTGTTGATGACTATATATGTCCATCCTCCAGATGAAGACTGTAGCTCGCTTGTTAACCCGCCGTTTTGCCCAGCGTGCCAAAGACACAATGTCAGCGGAATTTGCGGGGTTATATCTTGCTGCTCTTCCGTTGCGAGAGGGAGGGAGGCAGAGCAGTTAAATGGATACCCCTCAGGCGGCCATTTGTGACGTATCCACACACCCTCGGGAAGCTTTTTGATCAACCCAAAACGGCCGACAAGTCGTATAATATCGAATCCATCGTATCCTTGCTCATTCCCGTTTCCCTCCGCCATAACAGACGTGAAATTAGGTGGCATACAAACCACTCTCGAATCAAACACAGTCGCATCACCGCTATAACTATGTAATCTTGTCCTCTCAGCGGACGTAGCTAGCGGGAGAAACGCACGCAGTGTACTTCCAGTATCACTAACCCCGTCTTCCAGCGTGTGGTTCGTCGAATACTCCGCAAAGGCAGGATACCGTGGAGGCTTTAACATCCAGTAATAATCCTTTCTATTTGAAAAATCGATGGTACCGTTTCCACCGATAGGTTTCATAGTTCTCAAGGCCTTGACCTGACTCTCACCAGCCACATCCCCCACCGCCATATCCCGCAACAAAATGGTACTCATAAACTGCGACAAAAACGTAGTAACAACCAGCGGAAACACCATCGCGGTGGCCGTCATAAAATCCTTCCTCCGCATTCCCGCCTTGAGTGCAGACGCAAGATCATTCGGCCCCATGTTTGTGTATCTGATTATCGAAATTGCAGCTGCCTCTGGGAGAGTGACCTGAAATGATTCCAGCGCTATCGAGGCGAGCATCGACGTGGCGATACCGACTTGGGCCGCGAGCACGAGGGAGATGAGTTCGATTGTGAGTGTGGCGGATTGTGATGCCCACCCAGTTACGACAATGTATTTCCATGTCAGGCTGGTGCTGTCACGACGCCAGAGGAAGAAGAGGAATGAGAAGCCGGCGAGAATTACGATGGTACCGAGGGAGAGGACGCGGAAACCGTTGCTACCGAGACGTTGGTACCAGTGGATTGATGTTATGGTGCACTTGCCGGCTTCATAGTCGGTTGTATCGAGTTGGGGGTTGGAGATGGCGCAGGAGGGAGAAGCCATTGATGCATCCGTGGGTGGTTTGTTGTCAGATAGTCGTAGTATCATCAAGTCGTTAAGATTGCTTCCATGTATTCATCCGTGTGGGTTTTATGAGTGTAAGTATATCTCTGAAGATTCGACAAGCCTTTGGGGTTCAATCGGACGAGTGCAGTGAGTTGTCGTGGCACGAGTTCGATACTATCGTGAACACAAACAGACATGACAGAAACAGCTTAGCGCAACCGGAAGTTCTCAGGTACAGCCTCGAAATCTTGATTCTCCGGAGTCACCTGTATATCGGAATCTCTCAAGTCTTCTCACGCCTGGTGACTTTCGAATGCATGTACGTTCCCGCGGTTGCACCGATCCTGTACCCTCACAGAGTCTCTGATCAATCAACGGGTTAATCTCGTAGTCATACAACTGCAACCCTGCATAATTTTATTATTTAGGTATATTCGTCTAAATCGTACATATTGGTTCACATAATTACACAGCCGCCGCTGGTGCGTGTACTGGCGCTGGTGTATGTTCCTGAGCCGGACTATATATCGATATAGGTGAATGTACCGGCGCTGATGAATGTACCTTCGCAACACTTGTCGTTGCCTTTGGCATCGATATCTTCGAAGACGTCTGCTTCAGCTTCTCCTCTTGCTGCTTCAGCTCCTCCTGCTTTAGCTCCTCCTCCTGCTTCAGCTTCTCCTGCTTTAGCTCCTCCTCTTGCTTCATCTCTTCCTGCTTCATCTCCTCTTCCATCTCCTCCTCCTCAACCGGGGCTTCCACAGGCGGTGGTTCCTCAAACTCCCAAAACGCCGTACAAACCTCAGTAGCATTCCCATGCCACTCCCCAAACTGTTCCACAAAAAGCGGATGCACTTTATTCTTCCTCAATTTCTCTCTATCACTCACAATCCTGTCTGGCGCGACCTTCCACGGCTTCCCCATCGCCGTAAAATGCAGTACCTCAACCTGATCATACAACTCCACCAACTCCTCACTCGTCGCATTCCCATTCGTTTTTATCCCCTTAAACCAACCCGGCGTATCCCCAGCCTCCCAATGACTATTCAACGTGCAATACCTCCCAGGTAGCACCATCAACCGCTTCCCCAACACCTTATTAATCAAATCCATATCATACTCACCGTTCCTCATATGCTTCATCCCATTATTAACAATTCCCCACAACTCCTGTCTTAAACTCACGACCATCAACGCCGTCGTTACCCCCGTCCCCGCACCCCAATACATCAGCGGCGCCGCCACATCCGCAGCAGGGAGCCGAAACAAATGGTCCAGATTCTTCCGCACCAACTGGTCGCTATCCATCACCAGCACCCTCTCCAGCGCCGGATACACATGATGCAATCTGAACGCGCGGAGCTTCAGCAGGACCTCTTCGTAGTACTCTATCGAACCCGTTGGCAGGGCCGGCGCATTATCGCGTACCACCGTGATGCCGATGTTGCTTGCTGTGATAGCGTCGATTGCAGACAAATTCACGCCTGGGCCAAGGAGGAAGATAATTGGGATTTTGCTCTTGAGGAAGTTGCGCAGCCGGTGAGCGTTGACGAGAGCGCTGCAGGCATAGGGGTTTGAAGTCGCGTAAAAGACGTAAGCGTGTTTTTGTTGTGCGATGTTCTTTTCGAGTTGTAAGCGTGAATTTTCCGGTGTGGTGGTCCACAGATTGGAGCTAGGTTGGAGGAGAAGACACCATCCGATGATGGTGATTAACAATAGCGCCGCGCCGGTCTTTCGTAGGATCATCTTCTGCGTGAACAGTAACATAGCGATGGTGGTCGTAGTGGTGGTCGTAGTGGTTGTCGCATCGGATAAATCTTTTTCTCGAAAGTTGGGAAAGGGGGGGGGGGGGCGCGGAGCTCCTTTTAAAAAGTTGCCGGTGTAACTCAGCCCTGAAAACTCAGCTCTTGATGCAAATAATTTCCCTATTGGCGGATCACGTCACACGCCAGTCGCACGAATGCGGCCCGGATTGGTGGGAAGGGCTTTGTTGTCAAAACTGGGTAGAACCACGAATGGTCCACCTTGTCTCTCAGCGAACGAAGTAGATTGATTTGTCGGCTTCAGTTGGTTGAGATGTCAAGGTCGAGTGCATTTTGAACACCAACCTACTTGGCGGAAGCAAGATTACGGATTGTGGCGCCGAACGTGTCAGATATAAACCATCGGTGAAAACAGCGATGGTGGGGAACCGTGGTCTCGCATACCAGTCGCTTCTTTCGCCTTTGGCAAGCGCTTCCGAAAATCTGGGAACAAGAAGCGGGTATCTGGCGCATACATATCAGCGCGTGGCATGAAAGCTTGGTAGCGGGAGCTAAGCAGACGAAGAGGAAACCTTAGAACGGCGTCAGTAGGGCAAATCCAAGTGTATCGATTGTAGATAGTGACCAGTCACCAGTTTCTGAATTCTCCATCCTTCGCCTGGAATATAAATACTGAATTCTAGATCTCTATTCCGCCCAAACTCCAGCAAAAAACCATCTATATTACACTCCCCACCCCTCTTTCAGCAGACCCTCAACCTCCTCCATCCCCAATCCTCCCGTCTCTGGGTATATCCTCCAACAAACCACCCACCCCACGACACAAACACCCGCATATCCTGCAAAAGCCCATGCACCTCCTAGCGCCTCAACGATTCCCAAAAAAGTCGCCGCAACAATCAAATTGAATGTCCAGTTCGTCGCCGTTGCCGCACCAGTTCCAACACCCCTCACACTCATCGGGAAAAACTCGCTCTGGCATAACCAAGGAATCGCACCCAGTCCCATTGCGTAAAAAGCGACGAAGATGATAATGGATACAACCACGGTAGAGGCAGGAAGCAGAGGAATTTCAGGAAGATGGGTGGTAGTCAGCATATCGGGAAGGCCAAGGAATCCAAGTGAGCACAAGAAGAGACCAGCTGCCATTCCAGCTAACGACCAGAGAAGCATCTGTCGGCGTCCGACGCGGTCAATAAGATGGAATGCAAAGCTTGTGAAGATGGCGTTGGTACCCGCCACCACCATAGCAACTGCTGTCGGGTTGCGGAAGCCAATCATGCCAAATATAGTCGCCGAAAAATACATGAGTGAGTTAAACCCACAGGCTTGCTGGAGGAACTGGAGAAAGCAGGCAATAATAAGCGCCCGACGGTTTCCGGGGACTCGAATGAGTAGTTTAAGCGAGCGCAGTAGCGAGGCGGTGGGTCCGGAAGGGATGCCTTTCTCGATTTCCGAGAGCAGCAAGGAGATGACGCTCGAGTCGGAAGTGCCGTAGACTTGGCCGATCGTTTCTCCCGCTGCCTTTTTCCTCCCCTGCAAAAGCTGCCACCGCGGCGTTTCAGGCATAAGTAGCATCAATACCCCCTGAATCACCGCCGGAACCGCACCCAAACCAAGGATCCATCTCCACCGCTCCCTCAGCAATATCCCAACAGCATACGCCACTACCTGTCCAGCAGTGATACACAACACACTGATTACCACCAGCCTCCCGCGATGGCTCGCAGGCGCGAGTTCGGAGATGTAGAGCGGCACAACAAGGCTTCCCACGCCGACGCCTAGTCCCACCACTAGTCTCCCAAAAACCATCGAAACCACCGTCATAGACCCAGCTTGCCATAATGCTCCTACCAGGAACAACGAATCGGCAATCCAGATTACAGCTCGTCGGCCCCAGCGGTCCGCACATACGCCTGCTACTAAACCGCCGAACAGTGCACCGAGGGAGGTGGCCGATGTGATCAGAGACTTGTCCCATGTAGTGACGGGGTTCTGAGGCGTGGAAAGCGATGGCGCGAGGTATAGAAGCGCGGAGGAGATAGACGCAGTGTCGTCTATTGAATCAGTCGTCAGCTGACTCCAAGATGGAAAGTGGCAAAGGGGAGGGCAAAGTTACATCCAAAAAGAAGACCACTAATTCCTGCGGTAAGAGTAAGGATCCATAGCCAGTTCCCTTTCGCTTCAGGTTCCCGCGGCGGAGGGGCCAGAGAGCTTGAAGGCGAAGGAAGCAAGGGGTCACGGTCTTCGGCGGCGTCGAGAACTGCCATCTCGAGTGACTGCGAGGAAGCAATGGTGGGCGGGGCGGGGGTGTTGTGAGGCCACGATGGTGGATTGTTTCGCTTGTTGTGTGGTCGTTTGTATGAAGTGGTGAATTGTTGTGAAGTGAACTGAAATTGAATAAACGTGGAGCTCTCCTCATCGGCATGAGGCCGAAAAGTCACCGGGTCACGTGGTTTCTAGGGTTAGGGATACATTGGAATTTGCTGCTGAATGGTCAACCCGAAACCAGCATATCAACTGCGACAAGTCTGCCAGGTGTCCATGAGTCTTGAGTAAGACCAGAAATCACTGGGGATATCATCTAGTTCAAGTTTCCTATACATTACCACAGCTTCTCGCAGATGCACCCCCTAACCCTTAGGCCACGTGACCCGGGACTTTTCGGCCACATGAGTACATGATTTGGATGTCTTTGATATTTGTATAAAGAATACTATTTTAATTCTGATAGCAATTAAGATCTCAGAGTACAACTACTAAGCTTGAAATAACCATGACTTTTTACTTTTAAAAAGAGCAATGCATTTATTGTCATTGAAAGTAAGGGTTAGGGGTTGTGAGGAGTTTGTTTGTTTGTAATCATATTGCATTCGGCCGCTTGCGGCCATGGCATTAAATACACTTTTTCCCGATACTTCCACTACAGACGGGTCCATAGCTTCCAAGTCGTATCTCCCCTCCCACTACCCTTCGTCCCCTTAGGGGTTGTGAGGAGTCACAAGTAGTCGTGGTTGATCATGAGGAAGATATTCGAGTTGATTTGGAAATGATTACCCTCTGCAAAGATCCACATGCTGTGGTGGAGGGAGGCTGTGTTTATGGGTTTTTTTTTTTACGTTCTCCTGTAATGATCCTGTCACTTTTCGGCACGTAAAAGCACTTTGCCTAGTATATTTAAGCTGCTGATGTTCCACAAGGAGGGCAAAGAGAATGTGAACGTCACCCCGAAGAACTCGAGCCAGTCCCCCCACCCCATCAGTATGGATGGATAGAATCTCAAAACCTTGCGGCGGGCTTGGGATCTCGGTTATATCTTCTGTTGTGACCACCTGTACCAACGAGATCTCGAGATAGTGTAGCTACAGTTTCTCACAGACCACACTGGCAAGCATAATCTACTTGCGCATGCACTGGCACCGGCGCACACACATCACAATGCCTAAATTTTTGGCTACAGTGATTCACACAAGATCACTCATTAATGTTTAACATACACTCCCAGGTGTCATTTCATTCCCACCATACACACGGTGTTTGATTTACACTTTTTGATTTGAACCATGCTTTTGCGGTGTTTGCCTTGCACCATGCTGAATAATTATATAATATGCCACACACCGGACGTGAGTCCCAAACGCCAGTGGAATTGTGAAGCTTGAGGTTCAAATCAGAACGTGTGTGCCAAACAATAATCACACGCCGATGGGTGAACTACACTCCGTCTTGATTTTACCACACATATTCGTTGCATTTACCCAACACCGCACCAAAATCATTTACCCTTGGGCTATCGCTGTCGACATGTCTTCACTACCACTTTCTTGTAATTCTAGGATCCGGAAGCAAAAGATGCAGCATCCGTTACAACTGTGCTTTCCCGCTGGCTTGGAAAGCTTATCCCCGAAAACAAAAGACTTGTGAGACTGTATTGAGCAGGCGCATATGGTGGTGATGGTGGTGGTGATGATGGTATTACGACTTGTTCGTGTATATGTATCATTTCCACTCTATTAACAATCAGCACCCTAGATCTCTCGAGGCGGAAGATTCAAGATCCTTAAAATACCGGAGCATCATCAACACAAAGACAAAATCTTTGCACAGGCCATCAAGCAATCTCTCTCCTGATACCTCATACCTTCTCACCAGCAATGATTTCTTACCAAACTTTCTGCCCAAATCTTATCCTGTTAGCCAAACCTTAATGTTCCCCTACAGGCCGAAAATGAAGTAGCAGCGCCTGGAATCGAACCAGGACCTTTAAGAATACGTAATGATGCCGTTTTCTTAACGTGCTTACCATTGCACCACGTCGCCTTTGTATATTTGTATACAATCTCACCGGATTATAACTTCAGAAACGAGTGATATAGTGTGATCTAGGCTCTGTGCTTTTCTTGTTTACTGCCCGACCCTTCTACACGCATAATCAACAATATGAAGGATCTATCCAATTGAACCCCTCTTCTCCAAAGCGTCTTTCGACTTACGCGTGCCACGATGCATATGTTGTCACTCGATGCAGTTTTGTTTACACTTTCGTGAGATCTACACAGCGTTTGGTTTGGTTTGCACCAGGAGTTGTCCTATATATACTTAAGTACTAAGTACTTGTCAGTGACTTGTCCGGAATACCTCTCATATACAAATCGAATATAAGACCTCGACCTTAGTATCACTGCAAAATCTATGAACCAACGTTAACGGGCTTTTATTCATCTGGTAATCATTATTCACATCTCCATTTCCGTCCATTTCTACTAAGAAAGCACCACCCGATACACACATCCCTGATTTCCTAAATCGACGACATACCATCTCGGAAACCCTTTGACCATTCCCGAGTGCTATTATCCACTCTAGACCCTCCAGAACAGTCGCCTGATATGTACCTGCGCCTAAACACCGCTGCCCACCAAGATATCCGTCATCCTGTCCATTTCATTCGCCCCGTTGTATGTAACAACGATCGAGCCTTTGAAACACCCTCTACTCCTGCAAGGGCGCATCTTTGATCTTCTGCGCGCCCCCGCGTCCTTAGATGTAACCCTTGAATATCCCTTAGATCGTAGTAACCGAGTTATAGACGAATATTTGTCATAGCAACCAGCACCAAATGAAAATCCAGACCGATACTCAGTGGTACCTCTCCACCATGAGCATTGATATATATGTGTGATTGAAAAGGAAGTATCTCCACATGATTCTCTTATTTGTTACTAATTCCGGAAGTTTTGTATCCACAGAGCGGCGGGTAATGACACAGCCATCTTATGGATGTTTTTCCGTCCATAACCACATTACGATCTAGGGGATAGCTGTTTTGAGCGCCATAGTCTTGCTTGCTTGCTTGCCGTGTCGTCGGTATGATTTTTTCTTAACCACCGTCATCCCGCCACCAATACCTACCCCAACAGTAATAACAATCTACCTAGAATGTACGTTATTGTAACCCGTATATCGGCTGAAATAGTAGTCTATCCTTTACCTCCGCCAGATTGTCGTTGGTAAAGAACCATAAATACGGTAGGTAAAGGACGACAGTCTTCTTTGAACCCAGGCCCGGGGGTTCATAGATGATCACCCGCAACCTTTTTTGGAAATCAATTGTCCCTATCGCTAGATCTACACCGCCGTCGTCGGATTTACGTTACGCTCTTTCGTGACATGGTTGATTTACACTTGTCTTGTGCTGCTATAGCATAAAGTGTGGATACTCTCTAGATTTGTACGAACAGCCCACTTTTTTGCCGGGGCGCAGTCAACTTGAACTGGAATCCTGAGGGTACCATAGATAGCCATAGCCGGGATATCTCTCGAATGGGGCACGCTGAGCATCACGGCGAAAAGTCCTGGGGGGATGTCGAAGTGGATGTACCGGCAACTATATTTTTTCATCGCTTGTAAGCATTTTACGCAGTTTAAGACTGTGTTGCTTTCCGTATTTGCGTCGGATACTTTATGTATAATGGTGGTATTTGCGTTCCGATTTCTGCGTGGCCGAATACAGCCATCCGTAGCAAGGACAATCGCAAACTGATCCACACCCCCACCTCAGGCGTACTCCTCCTACCGGAAACCCTTCGTTTATTTCGGGCCGATTGGATGATCCCATAATCCTCCACGGCCAGTCATTGCAAGGGATCTCGAGTCTCCATTTCCATTCAATCTGTCGGGCTGATTAATGTTAATGGCCACATACGTATATACGCCAGGCAAAATCAGTAGAATCGAACTGCGGCATGAACCGACATATGTGGGGGGCTTTTCCAATCACAAACCCGATTTCTTGCCCGGAAACAGCATCAGGGTCGTGAAGCGAGCGAGTTCATGGTCGATCACCCACCAACCAGCGAATCACTCTGAGCGTACCCCAGGATACGTAGCTGGTTCTCCTCCGTTGGTACCCACGCGAGCGCCGGATCTCGCAGTACGAAGGAGTGTGGGGAAGTCGTGTGGTCGCTGCCGGTTTCCCATATGTTACAACCCCCGGGGTACTTGCATTTGTTGTGCGTTGAGGTCAAACATAGTAATCCCTTGGATGCACTTCGCCTACAGAAATCCCCATGATCGAAAACCCTTTGTACTTCACTTCACCTTCCCGGCGAAACCCCATCATGATGATGGTTGCAGTGCGAACACGGGTAGATACCGCACTGGTTGCAAATTCCCCTAACGACAAATAGGATGCGTGATGATAGTATCGAGATTTCTACCAATCTGCACATCTTTCAGTCGCCGTAATTTCCACTTGATGCTGCTGAAACGAACTGAATAAATTTCTGGTAGGAGGTAATGGACTACCTGCTAGTCAGCTCTCTTTTCATCTGCCCATAATCATGCAGTGCACATGTACTTACCATAGGTACATTCCCCGAAGAATACCTATCGCAAGGTACGTACTGCGCACACGCGCGTGCATCCGTTCGCCGCCTACTCTAAACGCCGATGCCTTACTACCCTTATGTACATTCCGGGAATTTTAACACCGACCAGAGAAGCGTTGATGACATCAACACGCACCGGGAACATTCGGGGGGGAAAGTTAGCAGACTAGATAAAACTAAAAGTAATTCAATTTTTTTTGTGGATCTTCTATCTACAATTCTCTAGCTCTTGCCCCTAGCCTTCGGCGTTCAGTGGGGAAAACGAGTACACATTCGGGAGGGCTAGAATCGCCGAGATCGAAGAGCATACTCTAGCGAGGTTGCAGATTAGATATTAGCTTCGGTTTCTATGCTCGGAGACGGCGGGTGGGGTGTGGTGGCGCGGCGGATATGTCGAAAACAAACGAATGAAAAAAGTTGAAAGCTCTTTTTTAGAGAGAGAATATGCAAGATGATGATGATGAAAGTACATACGAAGGTTTCATGCATGTCGACGGTACCGCGGGGAATGCTCAAAAGCAATCTGCTGGAGAAACCTCGGGAGAAGATGGGTACTGGAAGTGAGCTTGAGCTCAAGAGAACTTAGAGTGGATTTCAATTGGTCGTGCCATTTCTTTGGGACACACGAGAGCAAACAAAAAGCTTCCCATCTCCATAAATTGCTCACGTGCCCTCGTATACCAAATCCTTCGCGTTCAGCGCTTCGCTCGGCGAAGAGTCTAGGCATGCTGGCATGCTCGAGTTCAAAGTCTCTCAAGCCCATCAGGCAAAAAAATAAATTCTACTTCATGATGATGATGCACATAAGAAGATCGTAGAATCTGGGGTAATAGGTATCTAAAACACCACGGTACCATAACGGGCTTTTTTGATCGCCGATATGATCACAAATTTTCTGAAAAAAAGTCACACACACGCACAATGTTTCTCTTTTCCCCACGTTTTGGACGCCTGAAGGTAACCGAATCGCCGAGACACCAGCCAACTGGGTAGTAAGGCCCTGCATGACCCGAGTCCGGCGCGTCCGGCAACGGAATTGTGCATGGATGGTATATTGCCAGAGATTAAACTACTTTAACGCCGTGTTCGACGTCGGCGGTTGGGGCGGTTCCCAAGAGGACGTCGTTGTTTTGTATTGGGAGAATTGGGTACGTACCCATATCGATCTAATCGAAAGACACGAACATCGCAACACCTCACTCAATGTTGTCGTCACTAATTAATCCGAACAAGAATGCGATTCTGACAGAAAGACATTTTGCCACTCACTTGCCGGTTCACCGCGCCAATCCACTCACGCAATGACTCGTTCATTCCATCATCATTTTTCTCCATCCTGTCATCTCGTCAGCGAACCAATGGATAAGCTTCTAGTTCTCTCTCTCCTCGGATCGTCTGTTCATGCACTTGCTTGCTAGAGCTACCCAGTCGCCAAGAGTTTCCCTTATCTCTAAGACACATAGAAACGCCTCGAACCATCGTCACGATTATGGTTATGGGGCTTTTAGCGAGCGACGAATCGCATGATGCATGTCCGGTATTCTCGGTCTCGGCTGTACCGTTTCACGCGAAAAAGTTTGCCAAGGCGTCATATTAACGGCGACCTCACTTCAACTTGCCTGATGTCCCCATCATCGATGGGAATGAATTTAACGGGGACCCGGGGATTTTCGGCATCGTGATGCCGGGGGAAGCAGGAAGCAAATTGAACCCGACGGCGGGGATTCGTGAAAAACAATGCAGCTACTGTAGCCAGCTAGTACTTAGTAAGATGGAGGCCGAAGAGCGGCGAGAAAGAGAAAGAGAGAAAAAAGTCGGCGATTACGGCCCGGCGGGAATCATGTATCCGCATTTTCGTGCCACGCGTGGTTACCGGGGTTTCAGGTTGCGGGCAAGCGGACGAGTGAGGAGGCTGGTTGGGAGGTTGAAACTGAGACTGCAACTGGTATTGTGATAAAGTTGAGGATGTAAACTGTGTCATACATGTAACTTTTGTTGCAAGCTGCTGCCCATAACCCGTCGGCCGTGTCTTCAATCACGATCACGATGAGACACTCCAGCGAAGCTGATTCGAAACCTGGGCTCGGGCCCTGTAACTGCACTGCAGCTGCCCGTATTCAGCTGCACATGCGGAGCAAATGTACGGTAACCTCTAGGCACAGAAGGTACACGGTACAGTAATCTCAATCTCGTTGGTACAAAAATACACACATAAGCGGGTTGGGTCAACGAAAAAGGTCCAGTCGGTAGCTCCGAATTCTTCCCTTATCTCTTCGCCACTTCGGAAGCCAGCCCTGCACCAGGTTGGGGTTCTTGGACTAACGGCGTTCAGTGTTAGTTCGCCTCCAAGCCTGTCGACGATATCTGGGCGCGATGTATGGTGACGGACGAAACGTTTGAAGAGCTTCCAAGAGAAGGGCTGGAGGTCATGTTTAATCTGGAAAGGCAGTCTTGGTGTGCACTGAACAGATAAGTCAAACGAGGTTGGACGCAACGATCGACATGAGGCTCTTGGCGATTGCAGCAGGTATTTTGCTTTTATGCTATGCAACTGACTGGTCAAGATATGGCTGCATGTCGAAAAGAGATCTCCACCCCCATATATCGCGTACCTTCAAACATCCCACGCCAAGGATATAGTCGAGTCGCGGCGGCGGATTACAGTCTTTAGTGCAGCTCGTGAAATGCCAAAAGAAACAACAGAAAGAGTCTTGGAAATTTGCGGGCGTCTATCCGTAAATCAGGATGCCCAACTTAGATCTTTCACCAAACAGCCCTGAAGCACCACCTCAGATCATGGATCGCAAATCCAAGGTGGGCAGGTAGTTGCATGTAGGATGATGGGCGTTCGGCGACTTCGACATGGCAAACTCTAGTTCTGGGTTGTGCGACGCATATGCCGGCGCTAACTAGTGTAACTACTCGAGCTGTGACAATTCGCCGGGCTCTTTCTAACATTCCAAATATGCTTGCCATGCCATGGAAAGAACAGTCGACGACTCAGGCCTAGGAATGAAGAAGAAAAGATACGACTGCGCACCCCCTCCTCTGTCCACCCCTCCAAGCAGGTTAGCGGGGTTTGATTATCGAGCCAAACATCTCTGCACCCCACAGCCTGGGACCCTAGTGGTGGCCATGCTACGAAAACGGGCACAGAACAGTAATATAGCGATCGTTACTTATCTAAACTCCAAATTAACATATTCTAACACTAATTACAACATGGAGGAGATACACATCTGGCGCCGGTCCCGAGACTCTCTCACACCACCTGTGCTCCTGCATCCATAGCCCGGATGATCGTCCACGGCCGAATCCTTTTAATGCCCAATGTCTCCCCCCTCCTCCATCCGGTTTTCTTTTCGATTCCCCATCTTCATCTTCCACCAACAGCAGCCATCAGCAACACACTGGGCAGAGCCGGGTATAGACACAATTCCGACTTGGATCTTCAATTCAATCCCGTCGTTGCTATAACAACTACAACACCTCTTCATAGTGAAGCAACAACACAACACATTCCACAACTCAGCAGAAGCACCCGGTAGTGCTCGGCCTTCAATATGTCTTACGCACACATCGGTGCGCCGACCGCATTCAACGGCACAAATGAGTTTACGGGTGGTGATTCAAGTGAGTGGGATTACAAAAATTTTCCCGTTTTGTTTGTGCGGCTTTGCTGACAGCAATTGCGTCACAGGAACCGAGAATCTGAATCAGTGGTATACTCATGGCGATGTATCCTACATTATCGTCGCCTCGGCGATGGTGATGGTGATGGTACCGGGTCTTGGTTTTCTATACTCCGGATTGGCACGGCGCAAGTCGGCACTCTCGCTCATCTGGGCGTGTATGGGATCGTCAGCGGTTGTTACATTTCAATGGTATTTCTGGGGGTACTCGCTATCACTAGCGCGGTCGGCAACAAACGGGTTCATCGGAAATCTTAAGCACTTTGCACTGCAGAACACATTGGGTGCACCATCACCAGGCTCGCCGTTGATTCCGGAGTTGTTGTACAGTTTCTACCAGTTGCAGTTCGCCGCCGTCACTGTTGCTATTGTCATGGGTGCTATTGCCGAGCGTGGCAGACTCCTTCCCGCTATGGTGTTTTCGTTCGTCTGGATGACTCTTGTTTACTGTCCCATCTCCTGCTGGGTTTGGAACGTAAACGGATGGGCGTTCAAGTTTGGTGTCTTGGATTATGCTGGTATGTTACCGGCATGTTTGGAAGCTTCTTTTGGACTCCAATAAAGCTTGCTCCCCATTTTTGGAGCTTCGTACTGATAGATTCCCGTAGGCGGTGGACCCGTCGAAATCGCCTCCGGAGTTGGTGCCCTTGCATACTCGATGGTCCTTGGAAAGCGCCAAGAGAAGATGCTTCTCAACTTCCGTCCCCACAACGTCTCCTTGATCACTCTCGGTACTATTCTCCTCTGGTTTGGTTGGTTGGGCTTTAACGGAGGATCTGCCTTTGGATCCAACCTCCGTGCGATTATGGCTTGCTGGAACTCCAACTTGACTGCCTGCACTTCCGCATTGACCTGGGTGTTGCTCGATTTCCGTCTGGCCAAGAAGTGGTCGATGGTTGGTTTCTGTTCCGGATTGATCTCTGGACTCGTCGCCGCCACCCCAGCCTCTGGTTTCATCCCACCTCACGCCTCGGTCCTGCTCGGTGTCACCGCTGGAGTCGTCTGTAATTACGCAACCAAGATCAAGTACATGATCCACATCGACGACACCATGGATGTGTTTGCAGAGCACGGCATTGCGGGCATGGTTGGTCTCATCTTCAACGGTCTCTTTGGCGCCGACTTCATCATCGGTCTCGACGGAGTCAACAACGGTATCAACGGCGGCTTCTTGAACAAGAACTGGAAGCAGCTGTACATCCAGATCGCATACATCGTCGCCTGCACTGTCTACACCTTCGTGGTGACTCTGATCATCTGCTACGCCATAAACGCCATTCCCGGCCTTCAGCTCCGCGCCTCTGAGCAGGCCGAACTCCTCGGCATGGATGATGACCAGCTCGGCGAGTTTGCATACGACTACGTTGAGGTCCGTCGCGACTATCTTGCGTGGACTCCTGCGAAGGAGTTCCACAACCAGGACAGTCCAGTTGCTGGTGAGCTGCCCACGTCTGTTGCGGGTTCTGAGAAGCGGGACTAGAGATCTCTTTCTCTATCTCTCTTCTCTGCTGCTCTTTTTGTATTTTCTCCGTTTCAACGCGCATCATATACCACCAAGTTGTCATTGTGCTTTATCCTTCAGCAAATCAAAACGCAAAAAAAAAAAAAGAGAAGAGGGGACTGACAGATGTTTGTTATTTCAGCCGGCGATCGTCATGGTATCGCAGCGCACAGCGAAATGGTTGAGGGCTCACCAGTACAATACGGAAAAGCACCATCTCTAAACGGAGGATCATCGAACTCGAGAAACTCCCAGCCAGTCGATATTGGAGAAAAGAAGGACTAGACATTTCCTCTCAAACGTTTTTCCTTTACCTTTTTTTGCTACGGATTGAAATGCGAGTTTGGGTTTGGGTGGTTATGATGTCTTTCGCGCACGTTGCTCTTAATTCGTTCTAATTCCACACCCCTCCCTCATGTATTTATTCGTGTTCATGTTTTGGTTTATTGGGGTTTCTCCCCTAGAAAGTGGGATCGGGCTATTGGGTTTATTGTATTGTTGGGTTGGGTCTGCATTCTGTGTAACTGTTTGATGAGCGAGCGGGAAACTTCTTTTTGGGTTTTTTTTTTGGGGGGGGGGTTGGTTTGATGGAAACTTTCTTTCGCTTTTTCGGCTTTTTTTTTTGTATTGGTTAATTGGTACATACTTGAATACAACAGATACCCCGTTTCACGATCATGTTGACAGGTGTTTTGAACACGTACTTTTGGGGGTTAGGGTTTGTAGCAGGAGTTGCTTTTGCTCGGCTGTTCTTTCCGCTCGTCGGTAACCGCCTTCCCACCATTTTTTAAATTTTTTTTTCACAATCAGATTTTGGCTGACAACAACAACATCTAGTAGTCCCGAGGGTTTCCATTTCGATTGGATGGACTGACTGGCGGCCCGAACTAGCGTACCGTTACTCTAGGATGGGTTCACCTCGCCGTTCTAACAGGAATCCCGGAAGATTAAAGCTACCTAGACGCCCTCACCTCATTACCACACAGCCTTACCAAATTCTCACCCCAGCCCCCCAAGAGATCGGCTTGGAAGGGTTGAAAACTTGGCTTTTTACATAATTCCGTGAACAAATCCTGGTAGATACGAGATCGATGGTGGTGACGACACGCGCTAGGGGATTTGATTGTTGGTGGCGAGGTGGGAGGAAAGGTTTCGGGATACGGGGTTACGGAAAATGGGTTCGGCCCGACGATGGAACGTCGGGGAATACCGGGCCGGGGAAGGGGAGGCGGTGCAAGTGTGGCAACGGATACGGGACGTCACGATGACTCGCGACGACTGAATTTCTTACTCCAGAGTACTCTAGCGGAAAGTATCTGCTTGCAAGAATTCTTGGATTTAGAAGTTTATAAGTCACCCACTGTACCTGTCACCCCCCTTCCAAGCGCCCCGAAGATGCCGTCTATGAGGATTACTATATATCACGGTATGCGCACATTCAGGAGAGAGGGACATCTGATTTCCAAAGGTTGCGGGCGGGTGATTACGCATGAACCCGCCGTGTGGGTTCAAGGAAAGATACCTACCTGTCCTTTACTGTATTTGTGGTTATTTAACAACGACAATCTGGCAGAGCTGCCTGCCTCAGGATTGCAATGAACGGATTGTTATTGCTGTTGGGGTTGGGATGACCGACGACACGGCAAGACTATGGCGCTTAGAATAGCTCCCCAAGTGACCAGAAGATCGAGCAGCGAGCAAAGATGGGCGGAGAGGGTGTTTCAACGGCTCGATCGTTGTTACATACAAATGGCTAGGGCGAATGAAATGGGCTAGATGACGGATATCTTGGTGGGCGGTGTTTAGGCGCGGCTGTTCTTTTTGGGGGAAGGAGGGGACTAGAGTGGACAAATAGCACCCGAGAATGGAATGGCCGTCAAAAGGTTTCCGAGTTAGTACCTATGTTGTCGATTCAGGGATATTTTGATGTGTGTATTTTCAGACAGGTGGGGGGGGGGGGTTTGCTTTCTTGGTGGGAACGAATCGAATGGAGGGATGTGAATAATGATTAGATGAATAAAAGCCCGTTGGTCCCATAGATTTTGCAGTGATACTAAGCGTGCTCGTGATTGTATTCCGTATATATAGGACTACTCGAGCTCTTGGTTATACCGACACAGGATTCCAGTTCAAGTCCTGCAATGATGAGCAAGATCAATAGTGGGATGGTTTGTATAGAAAGTACATAGCATTCACCACATTTCATGCTATGACAAAGAAGTTCAAACCAACCAAACACTTCAAAAGGGCGGTGTGGATCCCGGGCCACAAAAAGTGTAAATATAACAGCACCGAGTGACGACATATGCAGTAAGTTGAAAGCCGGTGAGTAGTTGGTACGGAGTGGTATTTAAAAATGACATCACATTTTCGAAGGGTCAAAACAGTGACGGGCAATAAACAATGAAAGCAAAGAGCCTAGATCACCTTCCCTCACTCGTTTACGAAGTTATAATTCTTCCACTTTTGGTACGGAGATAGATGGTTGATTGATTGATTGTATGAAGAGCCCACAGCTCCCGTGTAGGTACATATCCGTGTGAGGATCTATGGTCATATGCATCTGTAGCCAGAAATCTGTCCCGCCTCTCCAAGCCATATCCGCATGACTTTACAACTCATGATAATGATGAATGACATAAGAAATTGTGTCTCCGGTGCCTCATTAAAACCCTCCTCCTAATGGCGGTGCACGGTGGTAGGTATGGAAAGAATACAACCGTAGCCTGATAAGTACAATAAAGAAAGTGAAATCCATCCATGCCCTAATCCGTCTCCAAACACCCATGCCACCACTCACCTTCTCTCGCTCTTTCCCAACCCACAAATTTCGCCGACACCCATCTTTCTACGTTTCCACCGTGCCTTCGCACCAATACTATATAAAACCCCCATATCCCCCCGCCTCGCCGTCAAAAATGAAGATGTGATCCCCTTGAGACTTCCGGTCGGCACTATCGCTGGCCCATTCCGAGTCGGTGTAGCCGGTAATCTCGAATCGTTTTCAGGTGTCGTAGTACTCGTCGCCAGGGTTTAGAGAAGAGGGAGAGGGCCGGCCAATGGAGTGATGGATCGTTGCCGGGGTTCGCCCGGGGTCGGAGCATGTGCAAACACTTGCTTCTTGAGACAAAGAAGGTACCGGGCCAATGAAGTGTGCCGGCTCTTGCACATGCTGAGTACTGCTGATAGTAAGTTGATGGGATCGTATAGGGCACATAACGGGTACTGATGTAGAACAGCTGCAGATGTCTTCCTCCGCCGAGGTGAGCGAGTGATACTGGGAGAAGCTTAAGGCTTGTACTATACTTATATACTACCTGCAGCCTTACGGTTTCACGCTCCCTATAGCTGACAGCAGACCAGGGAGCACGGAAAAAGCAGGGTCAAAAAAGTCTGCAACACTGCAGGTTTGAAACCTGTTTGTAACGCCAACTATGAGGTTTTGGGCCATGGGGTTTCGAACCCTGGTGTTTATAGCACCTGGTGTGTTTATTGCACCAGTTAAGCTAAGATTTTAGTTCCTGCTTGAACATCTAATGTCCGCTACAAACCCTCAGCCAGATCTCGGGCCAAAAAGTGAGCACTGCAGGTTTGAAACCCGAGGTCTGGCGTTTGTACCGCTATGATGTTTTGAGCCATGAGGTTTTTAAACCATGAGGTTTCGAACCCCGGTGTTTAAAGAACCTAGTGTTTATTGCACCGGTTAAGCTACGATTTCAGTTCTTGAACATGCAACTTCCTCTACCATCTTGTGCAAAACCTCACCCAGCTGAGAACGTACCATGGCCAGGCTGGGGACAAAAACGATGGTGACCTTGCTCGTTTAGCAACGGACGCCACACCTCAAGAGTGATCATAAATTTGTCCCCATCTTTGTAAAAAAACAGGGTCAAAAAGTCAGCATGCAGGTTTGAACCTGTGATCTGGCGTTTGTAGTGCCATGAGGTTTTGGGCCACGAGGTTTCGATCCCCGTTGTTTACAGCGCCTCCCAATTCCCTGCTGGATGCCTACTTCATATGCGTTGTACTCTGCTAGCCCTGGAAATTCCGGGCCAAACAAGTCATGATCACACAACATTTCGAAAATGGCCCAAAAAATGGAAGATAACAAATTCGACAGCACAACAGATCTTTATAACGCATCTCGAAAAACACCGCTTTTTTTTATGGTATTCCGCCACATGAAAATATCGGTAACCCGAGTGATAGATTATGCATCAGTTCAAATTTTCATCACGGTCGGTTTGAGCTAGCGCTGCATACCTATCCAGTCCAGGTTACAACTCCCCTTGAGAATGTGTGTACCGAAATGTTCTCACTCATGATACCTTCCAACGTTGTGTGGTAAATTTTCTCAAATCTACTCAAGTACATATAGCGAATGTTTAGTCGTAGCCCGAGTGATGGAAAATGCAGAAGCCGGCGCGCACGACTAGTGATGGGCATAGGCCGGCTCGATATGAGCCTAAGGAAGGAGCTCGAGTAGGCTTATAACTAGCTCATGGCTGGTAAGTCTCATAAAGACTCGAACTGATTCATGAGCTTGAGCCTAAGCCCGAATTTTGAAAGTCATTGATTCTATGGATAACATACTACCGCAATTAAAATCCGGTCTCGCCTTGCAGCTGGCGAGATACGTATCTTGAAGGTCACCGGGAGTCTCACGTCGAATATCCGTTTATCCACTCCAAGCCACAGCCCGGTAGGGCTCAGGGTTTGGGGTTGAAGTTATGTATGTAGTGTTAGGGTTAGCGAAAAGAATCTACCTCCATCCCCCTCAATTTTGCGTATATCTGCTCCTCTTGTTAGTCCTCTCCATACTTCACTTGTGGGGTGGACAACGCGGGTGACAACGCGGGTTTTATCCACATTCAACGCATCGAATTTCAAGAAATATCCCCCGGATTTCGAGTTTTTCGAAGTTCTTCCGCAAATCTTACTTCACCAGCTCGGGACCAAAGAGCGAACGCGTGTATCTTCGCTCAATCAACTTTACCTAGTATAATGAGGCATTCAACGTTTCGAGCTTTTATCTTGTAGTACGGCGATGTATAAGTGACCCATCAAGATCCAAAACCCACAACGAAAGCGGAGACCCCGAATACTCTGTTTTACAGAGCAAAAAAACAACTCTCCCCAACACAGGAGGAGTTTCCGAAGAGCTCTCACATGACACACCCGGCACGATTGAATGAGTGCCGGTGGAAAGTTCGTGAGGTCGGATGGCGACGGAAGTGCGAACCCCCCAAGGAACCAGGTAGCCATGGCGAGACATTTCTTCAAACGGGATTGGGAAAGTTCCGGTTTCTAGAGTCAGGGTTCTGGATCAAAAAATTTGCGGGGGGGTTTTTTTTTTCAGCTTTTAACACAGCTCCTATGTCAAGAGTATACCTATCATACGATAGCGAACCAACACATATATACAGGTGCTGTCGCAGAAAAAAAAAATGATGAGACACGCACAACTCATGATCAACGAACAACTCACAAACATCCCATACCATGCGGAACCGCAAGAATTTGGAATCGCAGCGTAATGATTGGACCAATGAACCCTGGGGTTCTTCAAACGGCGTTACTTTTGTTGGTTGGTTCCGTAGATGGAGATTCCCGCGCGCACGTCTCATCACTTTTCTTTCACCTCCTGCCCCAACCTGACCAGGATATTTGTTTCCTTTATCTCAGCTTCGATCGTCTCACAGCCTTCCGTACGTGTATCCGGTGCCAGGTTCAATTAGCTACACACGAATAGGATGATGATAGTCTTTCATGGGTGACGGCTTATGACAGGATCTCGAGCTGAACTCTTCGCCTATTTATGGATATGGATTAGGGACTGTAAAGTTGTAAATGGGATGCTGAGTGTGCTGTCAAAATACCTACCACCACGATCCAATCCGCCGGATCAACCTATATATTACTATCTCTAGTTAGAGCAAAACAAAAAGCTGGCCTAGAATCTCTAGGCTGATTCAAGCAGGCACCTTCTCGTGTTGTGAAACAATCCCAAGTCGGTATCTACCGAAACGCCCCTTCCCCTTTGCGCCGCAATTGTACAGAAGGCATACCAAGTACGTACATATCATATCAAAGCCTCTCTACCTTCTCCACGAACAATTCCATGTTCTCTTGTGTGTGCATAAAAAGACGTACGGTTTTTAGTTACTCTACGTGCCGTAACTTCCCATGGGACCAAACTCCCCCAATCATCCCCTACCCCACATCAAGAAACTTGGCGAGTTAGAAAGTACATATACCTAGTACGTCGTACAAACAAACGTTCCCAAGTTCCAACCACAAGTATGTCTCACATCACCTCCCCCCTTTCTATGATACCATCAATCAACTTTTTTTCTTAATATCCCGCGAAATTGGATCCATACCATGTAGGTATTTCGGTGTGCTCAGCACAGCACAGGGAAAGGTAATGGCTGAAACGGCACTGTTGAAAGTACGATACAGACAGGGTGGCGGTCAGCTCAGCCACAGAGTGAACCCGAGGAACACATCCATAGGTTACTCCATTTTTCGTTATATTAATAAATAATACGTATCACCACATACTCTCTATCCTCGTTTCATGTTCTGTGCGTACATAACACTTCTCAGTTCAAACGATCATCGTGAGACAAACGTTAACCCTCGTCGGGGAAAATCAAATCAAAACCAAATCTACTTAACTTCCCCCCTCATCCGCGCGCGCGCGATGGGGGGATATTATGACTCGCACCTACCCACAAACACGTGGGAATTTAAGATAATTCCTGACGAAAAAAATAATCCGAGCGAAAGTGTGTGTGTGCGAGAGGGAGGGGGTTACAAAAAAAGCAAGCATGATATACCACTGTAGAGTACTCTAAACATTAAACATTCCCAAGAAATGTAACCCGGCGGCGCGCGGCGTCGCGCGTGGCGGGGCGTTATGATTGCTGCCGTCATCATCATCAAAAAATCCCAATACCCGGTATGAGGGTAAAAGGCACAATGCAAGACACGGCAAGGCAAGGCATGACCCAAGGTAAGGCAAGAAGTTTGAGGTAAGAAAAAGTGAGAAAATATCAAAGGGGGGAGGATAAGAGGAGCGAAGGAATGCAGAAACACAAAAAAGGTTTTCTTTGCTGATCTCATCTGTGTATTACGAAAAAAATTCAAAATTTGTATTTGTAAACACAAGCCCCAGAGAGAGCTCGAGGCGAAACGGTGTGGTTGTGTAACAGAAGCTTCGAAGAAAGAAAAGAAAAAACAAAAAAAGAAGCGGAATTGGCATTCGGTCCGCTCTGGACCCTGTGGTGGCCGAGTGTTGCTGGACGAGACAGCATCATAGAGCCGAGCCCTCTAGGCGGTGATACATAGAGTGCTCCATGCAATCGGTGTGGAAACTGTGATGGCTACAACCATTCAAATCAATGCCGTCTTTTTGAGGTGCCGTTGCCGGGTACGGATGGCGTTTTATCTCGGGTACGGTGGGTGAGAAACGTCGTCCATGTGCGCGGACACACCCACACCCATCCACCACCACCATAACCATATGCATGTATCTACACCGTTATTTGTATAAAAAAACAATCCTTACAGATTGCATCGGCTCCACGAAACAGAACAAACCTGACAGGCTGCAGCTACTCAATATACACAAGGAATACCAAAGTATACCACCACCATCACCTAGGCCTTGTCATGTCTCAGCTCTGAGGAACTGCACTGTTTGGCCGAACGCTCAAGCCGCCTAGAGTATACGTAGATTGATTGGTGAAAATGGATTTCCCATATTTGGTTTGCCTGATCCCGATATACAAGTTATCCACACCTTCCTTCCAACTCCCCAAACTCCCATCAACAAAAGCAAAAGACATAACCAGTCCAATACGCCAAAGTCTAAACAAAAAAAAAGAACCACCCTCCCGGGTAGATATATACAGAAAAATGATATATGCACGCATCCCCCAAATCCAAAACCCAAATATTCATTAAACAGTCAAGGGGAAACGTCCTTTTCCCCCCATGCATGATGATGATAACTAGATGCTCATCCTCGCCAGGCCTCTGCCGCCCAACTATATGATATGAACCCATAGTTGACTCTGAAGGCCTGTTATTTTGTTGGTATACCAGTTTCGTCGACGCAGCAATAACGCTTCACAACCCTGCAGGGATCCAACAAACCCCTTCAGCGCGCGACTAAACTCAATCCATCCCCACACGTTTTAATAGGGGTGTCTTGCCTCCCTGTCCACCGGATCCCGAGCGGTCTTCTGCGATATCCCAGCGCACCGCCCTTGATGCTGTCGTTGACGAACTTGAGGAATCCTTTTCGTCCTCCTCCGCCCCCTCTGCCTTCTTCTCACACAGAAATGGGACGTCCGGGATGTTCATCCAACAAGGTGTTCCTTCCAGTGGTGCGACGAATCCCGGTGCTTGTCTGACTACCCCCCTTCCCGGGTGGAAAACTAATCCTGGCGTCGTGACGCCGTTTGCGTTTGAAATTCCATCTTGCCCTTCACTGCTTGCGAAACCATTCACATTCCCCTTCTCAACATCCCTCAGACCATACGATTCTAGACGTATCCACTGCGGGGCTGTTGACTCGGTGCCATCCCAGATCCCGCCTTGGTGCATCTGTTGCACTGAGGTGTGCACCACCGTGGTATGGTTGTTGGAGATGTAGGAATCGGCTGAGCCAGTGTAACTTTTGAGATGGTGGTCTTTAGTGCGGATTCGAACAGGTGGTTTATTGGACTGGATGAAGTCTCGGAGAGCGGGGCAGCAAGCAATGAGGACGTTTGATGCACATTCGATTGCAGTACAGACAGCAATTACCGGCGTCGTTGCACTGAATGGGATGTTAGTCCAAATGCAAAGGTCAGGCCCTGGGGATCGATAGATACCTAATGCTGATGGCAATCACCCGGGCACATGTGGAAATGATTGCTAAGAATCCCAGTGTAAAGAGGAATATGATCCCCCATTTCTTCTGCTTCCGTTGTATAAGGTGCACACTCCTTAGGAGCGAGAAGGGATACATGAAGATCATTATATCCGTGCCGAGGTGGCACCCAAAGGTGATAAAAAACGTTGCAGGTCGAGCCGAAGCGATGCACAATCTATTGACATCAAGAGACCAGTTTCTTGATACCGGGAAGCAGGACAAGCCATTGAAGCCCAGGGCGAGACAAAAGCTACAGATGCAGGAAGTAGAGATGATGTGCAGGGCGATGCGGCAGCGGGTGAGTGTTCGCGGGGTGATCATATAGAACCATGTCACAACGGCTGCTTTGACTAAATATATAACGATGGTGTAAGGAACGATCGAGGCATATATGATCTATCTATCAATTAGTCCGAGAGCTTCAGTTACGCAACTCCCTTGTGCACGAACCTTCAACATCCGAATACTATCCTTGGGGTTGCTGTTCAACAACAGCAACGATTTGTCGTAGGCGTTTGGCCCTTCCAGGAGACCCAATCTGTATAGTGCCGAGTCGCACGCCACCATACTAGCCAACGCAAGCCAAGCACATACCACTATCGCATCGCTGCGGTTGTGAGTACGGCTCGGAGCTGTGAACCGGACGTAGATGCGGAGAAGGACAAAGATGAGCGACAGAAGTGCTAGCGCCCACTCGATGGTAAGTGTTGTCCATCCCAAAAGCATTTCGGACTCTCTATGGTTCCATGGAGGTTGTATCCGCCACCTAGAGTCGATGGAAATATCTGCTGTTGCGCTGCTGGTCCTAACGGTTGTTTTGTTGGCGTAGATGTTCAATCGCACATCCACTCATATATAATGTCGAAGTGGAAGAAGAGAAGCGAAGCTTTCCAGATCGCGGGAAGAGAGTAGGTAGAAATGGGGATGCGAGTTGACTCTTAACGGAGCGATGCCTCAAGCCATAAGCATAAGCCATACCAATCGGTAATATTATTATTACTTAGTATCACCCATGCGTTGATGCAAAAGGGAGCCAGTGGTGAGTGGGTGAGAGAGCAAGCGTGGATGGGTTGCGGGGAGATGGCTTTAATTTGCAGACTAAGCTCTAGGGAGTGGAACGATCATGGAAGACTAGATGGTTCCCCAGTTCAGCCCACCACCTGGATGCCGTTACCGTCTGCAGCATATCACCCGCATGGACGAGGAATTTCACCCGGAGTTCCGTGCATCTAATCAAAGGGGAAGGAGGGGATGTTGGTTGGTTATGCGTGGAATGCTTGGTTGGTTGGTTGGTTGTGATTGGGTTGGGAGACATTTTGGCTCTGCGACCATGCGAGGCCAGGAGAAAGAGGCATGCACTCAGGTTTCATCCAGTTAGGGCTCTGCGCCGGACTCCGGTAACCCTCCTTCTACACGTGACCACACTAGCCATCTCGAGTCAACAGCCCTCCAACTGGCAAGGGTCGTTCTAATTTTCCCAACGTAGAATTTTTAGTAGACGCATCTCCCTGTCATGTCGTGCGACTTCCTATAGAGGCTAGCTATCCACTCTACTCTCGAGGTTCGTCATACGCACGCTTGCAGTTCTCACCCACTCAGGCGACAAGAACATTCAACTAACTAACATCATCCATCATCTCAGCTCCGCGATGTCTCTGCTGGCGCCAGGAGATGCGCCGCGTTTATGCCCCTAGCGACGATCGACCCTCCGATGCGCAGTTTCAATTACACGCTGCAATTTCCATATCATAGCTTATTCCCTTGTAGAGTACGCCCGAGCTAACCTAGTGAACAGAGTGTGAACTGTGCACCGATTGGAGTACTGTAGCGAGCGCGATGGCTCGGAAGCTTTAGTTGTGACGGATTTTTCAATACCGGATGCCCCGCAAACTGCAATAAAATCTCTTCGGACTCCGAAGCATCGTGCTCGGTACAGTACTTGAGTACTTTACGGAAACCGGCTTCTCCAGACTGTACGGCAACCTCTAACCACTGAAACAATGGAGGATACTGAGGGGGGAGGTAACGATACCGACCACTAGATCTGATATTTCGAGACGCTTAAGATTTTGGGGGATTTCATCGATATGGGAATTCTCGGGTTCCTAGATTAGACGGGAACTACTAAATTATCGCCATCAAATATCAGGGCTTATACTCACCAGTGACATCACACCCGCCCCGCTGCCGTTCAGCTGCGTATTTGCGGCGTTCTCCACCAAACCGGTTCACCCAGGGCGTTTCATTCCTTCCTGGGCCCGCAATTCTTCTCTGATTGGATGGATGGATTGATGGGATTTCCGAGAAACAGGTTCAGTGGAGGGTTCTCGACATGCGCGGATGATGTGTTGGTACACCAACTAGTTCAACCTTACAACCAGGGTTTTTTTCCCGTCAAGTCCTCGGGCAGTGTTCTTCAGCGGTCATTTGCTCAGCCGGGTTTTCTTGAGCTCAATCTGTATCTATGCCAAGGCTGGCTCTTTAGAGTTCCATCTGACCGATCTGTGGGCTTGACAATGCGATTATCAGCTAGCCCGATTTCGATGGGAGTAAGTGGGCGCATGATGCGCGTAGATTTGATAATTGTTTTGTTGGTTCTTGCTCAGGCCGCCCAGTATCTATACGAACCGGTAGGTGTCTATCAGATACATATCGCCCCGGCACCTACAGGTGTCTGGTCTGTAGACACGGCAACCGGTAGATGTCTACTTCGACAATATGTGTATCTGTAGATGCCGATAGCAATTTCAGCCGTGTCCGGTACCTATCTACCTATCTAACCACCGTCTTCGGCTTTCTTCATTTCTTTTGCTCAATTTGCGAGACCAAGGATTGCCGTCGATTTGACATCAAAAATTAGGCTTCAAATTGGAGCAAAAGCGGTCGGCAAGTAACGGTCAGAATAAGACACAATGGTAGAAAATCAAGCGAATGGGATCGAGCTCCTACCGAGAAGCCCCCCGAGAAAAGAAGCAATTGTTATGATGGAAGCGGGGGAGGAAGGTAAGGTATGGGGGCCGGTTTCGGGTACAGTATCCGTGGTGATAAAATGGCGGTCGTCGGCATCACAAGTTCAACTCCTATTAATCAAGGTTATTTGCTTCGTTCGAATGGGAGTGCAGTACCATCTGGTGTGCGTCGGCAAGGCCCGCTTTCAATGGGCTTGATAAAAATTCCTACACAACAAATCGTGGGTGGGCAGCATTGCAAGCGGCAGGAACCGTGGAGAACTCCGCTATACTACAAAACGGCTGCATAACAAAAAAACCTTACACTGCACACATGCAACTGCATTAGCTATAACAAACCCCATATCATAATAGCGCGCACATTCTAGAACTCTAAGAAAACTTAGCTCCGTTAACCGGCACACCGGCCGAGAAAAAAAAAAAAAAAAGAACACTCTAGTCAACTACATCTCCCCCGCGTGCGAGGAACGAGCTAAGCGGGGGATAGTCTGGCCAGCGAGAAAAGAAATCGGGTTAGGTTTGGTAGTCTGACAGACTATTTGTTTGGCTTCATTCGTTCCCGTTGGGTATAGAAAAGCGAAATTCGGAATTTGAATCCTTGCTGTATGGGGGAATTTGAAATTTTTCCGATTTTTCACTCCTCTCCATGAAAAGCACTTAAGTACTTTTACCCGGGAATGGCTTGTTTTGTCCCCATATTTTGCCTGATTTAGAGGCGCTAGATATCCTATGAATAATCGGTCCAGAGATGCGAGATGAGCTTTCATATGGCCGACGACCACCGCGCATTCAAGGCCCTGCATGTTTTGGCCGTGAGATACAGCAGCAGCAGCAGGACCACGTTAACATGTTGTACCCCGTCTGAAACGCTCGCATATCTACATATAGTCGACCGGCAATGGGAGTTTGACGGATATGGATTTGGGATCCTGGTCTCCGCGTCCGTATAAAGAAAGGCTGCCGAAATATTTTTACTCTACTCTAACTACTGGGAAGATCTTAAGTGCTTACTTATATACTAGTACTCGGGGATCATCTCATCTGTTGAAGGCTGCATCTGTCCGTTGTACATGGAATTCGAAGCGTCAAAGGTGACGGTTGCGGCGTGGAATGTGTTACACGGACGAATACCGGTAAGATAAGGTGATGGAACCTGTGGGACAGTTAAGAGGGTGGCCGTACCGTATGCTTCACGTCAGCAGCGCAATGGGTTTAATTTAGGTATTCTGGAAGGGGGAAGTATAGCTAAACAATAACTTCAGAGAGGTATGTAGCACGCGACCACATATACCGTGGGGAAGTTCCCTTCCATACCATGCAACAGTACTGACACGCGGGTATTAATTACATTGTATCAAATCTGACAAGTGTAGCGTCCGTCTTCCCGCTTCCCCCCTTCATATCAATCAAGTCCATGACGTTGCGGAGGACTAACACGGCCCATAGTATAGCGGTTGCTCTCATCCCGTGAGGGTCCTAAAATCGTGCTTGCGATGGAGACAGATACTGGTTTACAAGCGCATATAGAACTATGGAAATCTGCGGTTCTCTGAAATTCTGCTCTTTGTCTTTTCTTCGTTGATCAAAACCCCTCCAAAACCCGATTCCCGGCCAACGTGGGGCTGGTGAAGAAGGCCGAGAACAGGCGAGAAACCGGACCAGAAGTGGGCGGAAATCGATGAGGGGAGTAACTCACTAGAGCTGGGAAAGATGACGATGGGGGTGCATTATCATGAATGGCACGAATTGGAAGGCAGGTATTCCTGAACTTGGCCTGCCCACGCTCATGCCACAGCACTTTTGCTTTCTTCATGTACATACCGCTTCCAAGGCCGCGTACTCCACGCAATAACAAAGGACGTCAGGGGGGTCAGTATTGGTCTGGAAAGATCAATGGGAGTGGTATACGTACGTACTTCCCAGATTATATGCGCAAAGAAGAATAGTGGGGGCCCCGCGTAGTAATGGGCATGAGCTGAGCCGATTCGAGATGAAAACTCGAGCCTGGGAGCCATTCCACGATGCGAAAGAACGTAGCTGGCGGTTGCTGAACAGTGGGTCCTCGATCTTGACACAAAACCCAAGAATGAACGTGCCGAGACTCTCGGAAACTTCCTGCATGCAACCACTGGTCTTTGGGAATGGGATAGGAATGGTGCGTGTACAACTTACTGACCCGGGAGCAATCCTGGAGCGACCTTGGGGGTTGGACAGCACCTACAATGAAACTGACGTAGCATTGGTAAGGTTATTGTTTAGTCCCACGTATCGCATGCTCACTGCATTCAAGGCAGGGGAGAGTATTGTGTTGTCCTCATGCTTGAAGTGCATCAAAATCCCGATATGGGCCGAAGAGCGTAGCAATGAAGCGTTTTTTGACGCCGTTGAGAGGGCAATTGGTGAGCGGAGTTACACCGATATTTGATGTTCGAATCTGGGTTATTTGGGTGATTTCTTTCGGGTTCATGTTAATTTCTGGGTGGGATATTAGGTTCATTAGTATGGGTTAGCTATCTCTACTAAGCGAATATACCTTAGTATCGAGTGGATGGGTATTATTTTCGTCCATAGAAACTCTCAAATTCGTCTGTACTCGAGCTTTGACTCGAGCAGCCTTGAAGTTTATTCCAAAACTGTTACAATACTTGTCTCGCAACGCCCGCCAATTTCTCTTCCAATGAAAGCTGAAGGATGGGGCAGACGCTTGAGGTGAAGTCAAGACATGTATACCTTTTTTTATGCAGCTTAAGAAGGAGGCCAACCATACACTGAGTCAAACGGCAGAGGGAAAGGAGATGTCGTAAACTGGGCTTTGTGTGAGGTAGTCTATTGAATTTTCGCTTTTAAAACTATGGAAAAATCACATCAAGAGTCATATTTTGGAATCTACAGAAGCACTTACCTGTGATATCGATGGGGATGAAGGGTAGGGGGAGGGGAGATACGGCTTGGAAGCTATGGATCCGTCTGTAGTGGAAGTATCGGGGAAAAAGTGTATTTAAATGCCATGGCCGCAAGCGGCCGAATGCAATATAATTACAAACAAACAAACCTGTGATATCGATTCTAATGACTCTTAGTGATGTCGAATGATTTGATGTGACGAAACGATTAATCGAATCTTATCAGAACTCCATCTTCAGCCTCAAGGTGCTTATGACACAAGCGGCTCCCATAGTTTTAAACCCCACCTCGTTCTCACCTCCGTTGACAATCATCACCACACAACACCGCAATGGCCAAAAAGAAGAAAGCGCCTCCATCTAACCCCCTTCGCGGCTTTGCAACTACCTCAATTCCGTCTAAACCGAAAGCTGTCGTCGCTGAATCACCACCGCCGCCGCCGCCTCCCGCAGATCCCGAGCCATCCCCACCGCCTCCAGAGTCATGGCAACCTCCTGTCGAATCTGAACTTGCAGACCTGGTCACTAAGGAGGGTCCCAAAGTTCGCCGCGAATCAGCGCGCATTGTTGCCAAGTCCGAAACCGACAAACGGATACTCAGGGGAACATGCTATCCATTGCGTGTAGAGCGAGCGCTTTCATTCACGCCAGAGGGGAAAGAAGAGACAGTGGGAGAAAAAATATTACGGTTGGCTCGGACAGAGTATGAAGAGGGGCCTAGGGTAAGAGATGGGGATTGTGACCTTACTACAGCATGGATAGTGAAAAGAGTCCTCCTTGGACTGGGTTTCGAGGAGAAGCAGGTCGATAGTGCGATTAAAGGAGTCATGACACGGTTGGGTGGGGTAAAGGATATGGAAGCACTTGTCGAGGAGTGTTTGGAGTGGGGCGCTATGTTTTGGGAGGATGACGCAGGGAGGTTCGGCGAGGTTCGGAAAGTTAAAGGATCGACTTCTACGACACCAGCTTCTACAGGGACGACTACGCCAGTCGCTAGGGAGGGAAAAACAGCGGTTGCAGATATGAGACATGGGGTTGCTCCTAGCCTAGTGTTGAAACCCACTATCCGCCATGTATCTCTCATCTCGGAGATCTCAAATCTAGAGCTGGAGACGAAAGATATTTCCGATCGGGGGAGTGATCCTGCGGTTTCTGAAGATTCTTCCGAGGATGAGGACGAAGAGGAAGAAGAGAGTGACGAGGAACTTACCCCCGAAAATCTTGTACCCACCTATCTCGCGTTGCAGACGAACCTTTACAATATCCATCCGAACTGTGCATCTACAATCGTTGGCGGAAAGAAGGCTAAAGGCGGTGGGAAAAAACCAACGAAATCGGCCCCCCAGCCTCCGCCTAAAAGCTTGTCCGATAAGAGCAGGGCTACGGTGAAACGGTTACAGCAGAAACTGGCTGAGTTGGAGCGCGATCCCTTATTTGATTCCTATATTGCGGATACAGCCTGGAGGGATGAGAGAGCGAAGCTAGATGAAGAGGCATGGGCGAATAAGAAATCGAAGCCACCACCGCCTCCACGCCCTGTCGTCAAAAACGAGCCTAAACCATTACCGCCCCCTCCGCCAGAGGACGAGGGATTAATAGGATCACTTTTTAATGACCCTCCAACGGAAGAGCAGGGGGAAAAGGGCGAGAACATCCTTATACGGGACTTTGAGGAGGCGCCGGCTTCGACTACAACAAGTGCATTTGTGAGAAAGGGCGGGAAGGGTAAAGCTGGAGTTGGAGCGGCGGCTATGAGAAAATTAGTAGAGGAGATTTGCAAGTCCAGAGATGTCAACTCGAGAGTGCGTTTCGACACCGTCGTTGGTACATCACTTTCGCACCGAAGAAGACTTACGATCACGTGGTCTTTACCTTCAGAACTTACGCCTTCGTCTCCAGCCGAAGATGGGGACGAAGAACCTGATGTTATCATCAGACTCCCAGAAGAGAATAGAACCGTGTTTGAGATGAAGAAGTTAGCCGCTGCTACACAAGATCAAGCGGATGGATTCATCGTCACATACGCGCTGCATAAATTGTATGCTAAGAAGGAGGAGAAACTTTATCTGCGATTACCAACCGTGTGGCGGAATGTTTGGGTGGAGCTTGTGGAGGAAGAGAAGAATAGGTCTGAGAAACGGGAGGTGAAGGTTTTGGAGAATTTGAGGGAACTATTGAAGGGTGATCCAACTATTGCTAGTGCCGCTACCGAGAATACAACGTCCACTTCGCCAGAAAGTAATGATGCCGAAGGCAGCGAGCAGAGAAGAAAGCAGAAGGCTTCCTATGAACAGTATCTGGAAGGGGAGGATATTAAAGAAGAATGGCAACGAAGAAGGACTTCCCTGGCTTTCCTCAATATGGAAGCTTACAGGAAAACACTACCTATGTGGGCCTTCAGAGAGCAAGTTCTCAGGGCAGTGGAAGCAAACCCAGTTGTCGTATTATCCGGCGAGACGGGATGTGGTAAAAGTACGCAGTTACCAACCTTCCTTCTGGAGCACGAACTAGAGAACGGAAGACCTTGCAAGATTTACTGTACGCAGCCGCGTCGTATCTCCGCCGTTAGCCTGGCAAGAAGAGTGGCAGAGGAAATGGGAGAAGGAAGAGGTAAAGTCGGCGGGTTGGTTGGATATGCTATCCGTCTTGAGAATATGGTCACCAATCAGACACGATTGATTTACGCCACTACGGGTATTGTCATGCGGATGTTGGAAAGAAGCACAGAACTGTCTGATGTAACCCATCTAATTCTGGACGAAGTTCATGAACGAAGTATTGAAAGCGACTTCTTGATGGTTGTGTTGAAGAGGTTGCTTGTCAAGAGAAAGGACTTGAAGGTCGTTCTAATGTCCGCAACCGTCGATGCTGAGAGATTCTCAGATTATCTCGGTGGTGCTCCGGTTCTCAAGGTACCTGGCCGGACTTTTCCAGTGCAGGAGTTTTATCTGGAAGATGCAGTTGAAGCTACAGGATTTGTGGCCGAAGATGACCCAAGTGCACGATTTCGCAAGAATGATTGGGACGACAACGATGTCGATCTTGATACAGATGGTGGCAGCGGGAATATCGCTGGAGGTTTGCAGGGTTATCGCCCGGAGACCAGGGCTACTCTTAACAAGCTTGATCAATACCGAATCCCTTATGATTTGATTGTAGAGCTCCTTGTAACTATCGCAACTTCACCACAGTATGTCGACTATTCGAAGGCAATCCTTGTATTTCTTCCTGGATTGGGGGAAATCCGGAGGCTCAATGATATGATACTTGGACATCCGCTTTTTGGATCCCGAGGCAGAAACGACAGCGGAAACTGGCTCGTCTACCCTCTCCATTCTACCATCGCCTCCGAGGAACAAGAGCAAGCATTCTTGATCCCTCCTCCGGGAGTGCGGAAGATTGTTCTAGCCACTAACATAGCAGAGACGGGTATCACGATCCCGGATGTCACAGCAGTTATTGACACTGGAAAGCATAAAGAAATGCGCTTCGACGAAAAGCGACAGTTATCACGATTGATAGAAACGTTTGTTTCCAAGGCCAACGCGAAACAGAGACGAGGAAGGGCTGGTCGTGTTCAACCAGGAATCTGCTGGCATCTCTTCACCAAAGAACGACACGACAAATATATGGCGGATCAACAGACACCAGAAATAATGCGTCTATCTCTGCAAGATCTTGTTCTTCGTGTTAAAATTTGTGCCCTCGGAAACGTTGAAGAAGTGCTCACCTCAGCCCTCGACTCCCCAACCCCTAAAAATATCAGGAGAGCAGTTGATTCCCTTGTCGACGTTAAAGCCCTCACCCAAGACGAAAAACTCACTCCCCTCGGCCAGCGGCTTGCCGGCCTCCCACTCGACGTGTACTTGGGAAAACTAGTCCTACTTGGCAGTATCTTTGGATGTCTCGATGCCGCCCTCACAATGGCCGCCCTCTTGAGCTCGAAATCTCCATTCGTCTCCCCCGGCGGCTACGGAGGGGAAGCAGAACTCGCAAAACTATCGTTCAAACGCGGCGACTCAGACCTTCTGACTAGCTACAACGCTTATTCAACGTGGCGGCGGATATGCTCCTCCAAAGGCTCCGCCAACACCTCCGAATCCGAGTTTTGCCGCAAGAACTACATATCCTCCCGCACGATGAGTGGAATTGAGGACCTAAAGGGCCAGCTCACAGCCGCAGTAGTTGATGCTGGTTTCCTGACCCTTACCCCCTCTGAGCGTGCTGCATTGAATCGTACTCGACACCAGACCTACCGCCGCAACGCATTCTTTGTCGTCCCGGAACAGTTCAACCGCAACAGTGGGAACGACGTGATCTGTAACGCGGTTGTGGCGGCGGCTTTTTATCCCAAGCTTCTTGTGCGCAACGGGAAGGGGTGGAGGAACGTAGGAAGCGAAAAAATGGTCAAGGTGCACCATGCAAGTGTTAACAAGGAAACTGATAGTGAATGGCTGAGTTATTATGGAATTATGCAAACTGGCGGAGCGAGGAAGACGTTTGATGCACACGAGACGGGTCATGTGGATGAGCTGGTTGTGGCATTGCTTTGTGGCGATGTTGAATGGAAGGTTAGTTGTCAGTCCGTGCCCCGGCGGGGGTGGTGCTAACGTGGATGAGTAGATGTATCCCGGCATCGCAGCGGTGGATGGAAACAGAATACGCTTTGCATTTCAGGACTGGAAGAGTCTGATTGCGGTTAAAGTTCTAAGAAGAAGAATTGGGGAGGTGTTGAGAGCGGCTTGGAAGACACCCGAGAGAGAGTTACCGCCGAATCAGAAGCGGTGGATAGAGATTTTTTGGGAGGTGATGGAAGGCGTGGGAAAAGCGAATGGGAGGGATAAACGGTAATGGGTATGGGTGGAGAGAGTGAGAGCTGTGATGGGTAGATGGCGTTAATTTCTGGATGGGATAAAAAGGTTGTGAATTTTCATCGAGCTGTATACCTAGGTCCACAAGGAAGGGATTTTGAAAATCATAGGGAATCCATGATCACCATAGGGAGATCCAACCATCATTTTATTGAAAGTGTCACGGCCACAAAGAATCATAATATACAGTTGGTGTGATGCGAAAATGCGGAAACGCTACCTGGCTCTTCCCAGACCCTAGCCTACACTCATGATAAAAACGACTTACCTATCCATCGAACTGATCTATCGAGCGACTTTTTGAAGCGCTCTGCAAGAATTACTCTGGTGCTCATCTCCTTCAAGTTGAAGGGGACGTTTGGCGGCCTATCATGAATGTTAGCCCGAGATCGTTCCGGAAGCATGTAGAAAGCTACCTGAACGAGCGGAAGAATCGGCTGCACTCCTTCAGTTGGTTTCGCAAATTCATGGCTCGTTCCAAGTTCAGCCCCGAGATTCATCTCACAAATTCCAGCCACAATCTGGTCCATCGGATTGCTCATGTCGAAAGTTGTCTCGTTCAGGAAACCCATCTTTTGAAGTTGAGGAATACCACGATAGAAAAATGACATTGTCGCGTACGGCATGTTATCGGGGTTATCACGTCTCACAAGGATTGCCTCTTCTTTATAGGACAACTTCTGCGTTTCATGGTATCTGCAGCACCGCTGGTTAGCAAGTGATGATATGATGAAGTTAAAACTGCTTGCCCAATAATGTGGTCCAGCTCTGGATTGACCTCCTCGATATCTGCTGTGTTCTCTAGCAGTGGCCACTGGATTCCTTTCGGACACTTTCTAAGTGTACGAACCTGATTACCGCCCTTCGTATCAGAGAAACACTTACCGAAAGGTCAGGCCACTGAATTCAAACTTACGCGGTGAACCTGAACAGTAATCTTTCCAGCTCCTCCGGACTTATGTTTCAACCCATCACCGAGACTGAGGAGCGCGTCAAAACGAGATTCAATTCCCATCTCCAGAAACACCCATTTCTGCTCGACCGTGGTTCCATCTGGCAGCATAGCCTTCCTCCCACGGAGTTCGGTGCAGTTAGAACTTCTGGTGATCATGACTGCCGAGTCGCGGGCCGATTGATTATCTTCATCCTCTTTGTCTACGTAAACTGCAACGCTGAGTTGCTCCCAATCAAATTTTGAAAGATTCAAATGCTGTGGTCTCGCCTCTATGCGGATGTAGAAGGAGATGTTCGTGATGGACGGTACATAGACACTAGCTATGCCACGGGAATTTCTTCTGGTGAATCCGTATTCCGGAAGAGGATCGTGGTTTTGAGTCATAAGCTGAACGTCTAGGTCATAGAGTCTCATAGTTGGTTGTTGTGGGGTTGTTGACGATGTTGAACGATACGGGTAGGGAAGATGGTGCAAACTATACGTAGGTTTTAAAGAAGGTGTTTAAGGGTTCAATCGCTCCCAGGCAGCTTGTTTTGGGGCTCGGAGTTCAATGTATCTGTGGGGGTCGATTCAAACTTGAGAGGGTTTAGAGAACCCGGCCCGTGGGTTAGGGTGAAGCAAGAAGCAAACGTCAGGGTCCAAGTTGAATCACCAGCACTTTTGCAGCCGCAATAGAGTCTCTATTCTCACCAAGCGCTCTAGCTCTCGAGTTCGCGACCAGCCTCCGCTAGGCGTATCCATCCCATTAATCAATCTACCTCTCTCCCCGGCGAAGGAGGTTTATAGGAAATCCCGAAGATTGCCAAGCTACCTATCGGCCCGGGGTGTATCGGGAACTATCGGCGCGAGCGAAAGCCGGCACACTCCGTTGGTCGGCCCTTTAACCCTCCAAGTACAAAAGTACTTACTTTCATGCCACTGGTGCACATAGAAGGAGGGACGAATGTGAGAAAATGCAAGGAGAGGAAAGACTCTGGTAGGAAAGGCACAGAGAGAAGAGGTACTGGCAACGCATTGGAAGAAAAGGCACAGCGATAGCAAGCAAACACGGAAAGACGAACATCCGTGCTGACATGCTGACGTACATATCTATCCGCTCCGCACACGCAACGAATCCATGACAACTTTATGCACCCACCGTCTTCCAAAGAATCAACTCACAAACATATACGCACTTGGGGACGTAACCCACATATGAGATTTTTTGCGAGGCTATGCAACTTCGACTCATATTATCTTTCGACAACGGATGGACGCGATTGCATGTGTGAGGGGATTGCTCTAGGAGTTCAGAACCTGGTTTTGGGCGAGTCATTGACTCGGACTATGTGGTTTATACATACTTGATACAGCACAGCCCAAAATGCTACGCTACGTGCCATGCAAAATTTACAGTCCTACAGGTGACGAGTAGGGGCTATAGTGATCGACCGTTGGATGACGAATACTGTCCATTGACGAGTCCCTATACAAAGTAAGGTTGGGTGAATCCGTTGTCACGATTGCAGCCGCCAACAGGCAAAACTATCATTGGGCATTCGCCATCGGATGGTCAGTGACTACACTGTGTACGTCGTCGTTGATACTAGCGAATAACTCTAACCAGATGCTTATTCCTGCCGCAGTGTCTCGAACGCAGTGCTAAGGGTCAGGTTTTTTTCTACTATGTATTTGCATGTACCTGTCTCGGATGCTGTGTAACACGCCAAAAAAACTATTTTCCGTTCCTAGGAAACATCTTCGGGCGCTCTCGTTCCCGGGTTTTAGTCCTCAAATCGAGATCAAAATCAAAAAAATCTGGGCACATCTACAGCCTGAAACTCCGCCTCGTCCAAGCCCGCCAGCTTTGGATACAACAAGTCATTACTGCTAAACTAAGGATAAACTTAACACGCTACTTCCTATTCTGGTAGTTTTTCGCATCACATCCCCTGTGCATGATATGAAGCCGAGAACGATATTAGATAGACTTATTTATTTATGTCAGCCTCTTTTCACGGAACCAGTTTGATCCGGTTCCACTCAATACACTCGTCTCATCCTGGCGGGAAACGAGCACGAGCACGAGTACGAGAACGAGTCCAAACAACACACTGACTGAGAAATTCAGACCTTCTTTAAAGGCTGACCTTTTCCCCTCGCTATGTTTTTTTGTATATTGATATCGAAGAAAATAATATCATTCCAACGCCTACAGCTGCCCCTCATTCCGCCGTTTTTCGCCCACTCGGTTTTCTTTGACCAAGTAACTACCTCCCATCATCATGGCCCATGGAGATTACGTCTTCTATCGATACGACCCCTCTCTTGTGGCCGCATCGGTATTCACCGTCCTCTTTTTCCTCTTCGCCGGCCTCCACACCTTCCAGATCATCAAAACCCGGACTTGGTACTTCATCCCTCTACTTGTTGGCGCGCTGAGTATGTTTACTCCTCTCCTGTCCTGCATTCCCGCAGCTAACCAGCCACAGTGGAAGCCATTGGCTACATCGGTCGGATCCAATCCCACTACCACCCCCTCACTCTCGGTCCATTCATATTGCAATCTGTTCTCCTCCTTGTTGCGCCAGCCCTCCTCGCTGCATCGATCTACATGATCCTTGGCCGGATCATCCACCTCGTAGACGCGGAACACCACTCTCCAATCCCCATCAAATGGCTCACCAAAACCTTCGTTACGGGCGACGTATTATCGTTCCTGATGCAATCCGGGGGAGCGGGGTTGATGTCCAGCAAGAAGCCTAAAAGCGTGGATTTGGGGCAAAAAGTCATCGTCGGAGGTCTATTCGTCCAAGTTCTTTTCTTCGTCATGTTTTTGGTTGTGGCGTTAGTTTTCAATAAGCGGATTCGACGGGAACCGACGGTGAATGCATCGACCCTGCAGCAGGACGGAAAAACGGGTTGGATGACGTTGTTGCGGGTGTTGTATACGGCCAGCGCGTTTATCCTGATCAGAAGTCTGTTCAGGGTTATTGAGTATATACAGGGCAATGCGGGGTATCTGCTAAGGAATGAGGTGTGGCTTTATATCTTCGACAGTTGTTTGATGTTGGCGGTGGTGGTGATGTTTAATGTTATACATCCATCTGGGGCGGTGCCGGGGAAGGGGGGTCGTGGGAAGGAGAATGGAAGGGAGCTATATGATTTAGAGTCGACGCATGGGCCGAAGGGGAGTGAGGACGCGATGAACCAGAGGTAGAAAGTTCTGTTTTCTTTCTTTTGGTAGGGCGTTTGGGATGGATGGTTAGATTTATCTCTTACCTGTTGGATTGGATTGTTTAGAGTGGGTTTTTCCTTCTTCTGTTTGGCGATGCGCATTCGACGGAGCATAGTGATTCGTAACTTTAGTAGTTAGTCCTTTGATTGGAACGTGCAAGTTAATATCTGTTTGGCGTGATCTACATACTCTAAGTACTTCAGAATTCTGGTAAAATCCCATCATCAAAAACCTGCAATTTCCAGCAGAATCTTAAATGCCATTTTGTGCTTCACGATCATCGTTTATTAGGACTTCAACGTTTAAACGTTGACATATTACTCATCATCGGTTCGTATACGTATGTACTCTACCCAGTTGCCAACACACGGCGCGCGGCAATCACTATACGAATACGCCAGTGGCACATTACCTGGGGGTGGGTGGGCAATGCCAGACCAGATTGGACCAGTTTTACATGGGGTGTTTGCCTTAAATCCCGACCCCCTACCAAACAAACGTGCTGGCCTGTACCAAAATCCGAACGAATTCGAAATCATAGTGAGCAAAAGGTGATATATACTGCAGGGAAATTATACGATGCGAGCAGTCCATGAACCGGGAACGCAAAACGATAATTAACGAAAAGTTCTGGGAACTAGAGTGGAACAGTATCCCGGAATGGACTGCATCCGAGCGAGATGGGTGTGGGGGCCCGGGGAAAATACCGAAGGCGTGAGTGACTGATTGTGTCTTTGGTCTCTTTGAATTAGAAGGTCCACGAAAGCGTCCAGGCTGGCGATTAATACCAGAAGAAATTGTGTATATTGGAAAGATATGTATGTCCATCGGTGAGAAATTTCATGTGGGTATGTAGGCAGGTAGGAACGACGATTGAATGTTCGGTTGGGCGCTGGAAGTGGGGAACAATGTTGAAGGCGGGGAGATATGGGAGGGTAGATGGTTAGAAGGTTTGTGGCGATGACCTGGAGGTTAGAATAAGATTGAAAGTACTATACCTCTCAGTATGGTGCCGGAAGCTTAAAACCTGGACCCAAGTTGAACTTAATTGATGTGGAACAAGTTCCTGGCACTCTAGAATGCGTGCGTGCAGTTCCAGACGTTTCTATTTAATGCTAGTATCTTGACCTCCAGCTCCATATGCGCCTCCTCCGCTTCTAAATGTTTGCCTTCTAATTTAGAGTATTTCGTCTCCCACGCCGGAATTTTCATCTCCAACTCTGAATACTTCTCCTCCATCTCCAATAATTGCCTTGCTTTTGACTCCGAGTCTCGCCCTTCGAAACGCCTATTGAGGACTTCGTCGATTATTGCTTCGACGAGGTTGTTGTCAATCCAGTTTTGGTCCTTCATGACAATGTCTTGAATTACTTTGGACCAGAACTTCTTTAAATCATCGTGATCATCCCAAAAGACCAGGAAGATAGCACATGTTGCTTTAATAACTCCCGCAACGACCTTTAAACGTATGCCACAACGGCGAACACCCTTTTGTGGGTTCGGAATCTTCGGACAGGACAGTGGCTTTCCAAGCCAACTTTCTGGCATAGCAACAGCCTCAATTGCCGCTAAAGGAATGAAAGCGATGAATGATATGATCTTTTTGGAAGTCTTATTTTCGACAAATCGAGATATGGGAGAGAACTCCCAGAGATCTTCGATCGGCCTCCAAACACTGGATGGGTAGATGTCCAGATTCTCTTCACCGAGCTGATGTGTCAACCCTAACCCACTTCAACCTCTCATGAAATAGAACTTCATCGGCGGATGCTGGTGTTACGGGCAGGCGGCAGATGCGCAAGTCCGTGAGGGCATTTACTAGCTCCACCAAATGCTCGCCCAGTGTCATGACCGATAGCGATGGCATGACTGTAGGGTGCTTCTCAGATTTCATTGCCTATTAGTTACAACCGCACTGGAGTCTCCTGTAAGAAGTCCGATCCATTCTGGCCTGGTATTCTCGAATGGTTCGACTGGTCATGCTTGCACTGATGTAGAAATAACGGTAATTGGTGCAGCTCATGGAATAACATGCGTAAGCTACCAGCGGAACCCGTGGCTCATGCGTAAGGACCTGCGGCCAGTCACTTCGCCGCGATTTTTGCCCAGTGTCTTAGTATCGAGTTGATATGGCAACAGGGTTCGAAAAAAACTAGGCCGTGCTAGCGGCGAGCCTTCGAAGTGAAGCCCGGTCATGAACGTTGGCAATGGGAATTCGCCGTGGTACGACCATTGTGAGCGCCGGATCCCGGAGGGATTCTCCACTCGTGGAAGAACAGTAACGCTCTAATTCCTACACCGACTGCTACGGTTCGATTTGTAGTAGTGGTACGTAGGTAGTGATCCTAGATGATCCCGAGCTCGACACCTTAGGAAAGTTCAGCTGTGCTCCACATAAGTTTCTAGAAGGCCATATCGGAAGCCCCCTCGGAAAGGTGACGGTGAGCTCCACCACACCTATCCAGATGTCAGCAGTGAAGACGGGAGGAAGGAAGGGGGAACTTACGGGAGCCATTGCATCGGCCGCGCCGGGAATGTCTGTAATCTGATATCTGACGTATGAACGCTTGGTAGCGTAGGGGGAGTTGCAGTCGGAATAGCAGAACGGGAAGTCGTTTGGTCGGAGAAGCTTGGAGGATGCGATTACCCGCGATATTGTGATGGTTGTTGACGTTATTCATGATTGTGGTGAATAGGAGGCGGAAGAGAGAGGGATTGCGATAATTATGGTGGTGACAGCGAGAAGTCGTATGTGGTGATTGAGGTGATAAAAGGCGAGGAGATAGGTTGCTGGATAAGCCTTAGAAGTACTGAAGTACCTAGTGCATACAAATATTGAACCACCTGCAGACTGTACCTCTGTACACAAGTATGCTACGCGTACGGCGATTCTACTTATATATCAGACTATGATTCTACAACAAATCAAAGCTTCTTTTAAGTACTACGAAGAACAAAACAATAGGGAGAAGCAAAAGTGTTTGCAGCCCTAGTGGGCTGGCTACTCACTCGCGAACGCGCAATTCATACCTATGGTTTACAGAACGTTCACAACATCGCTCATCGGACTCGAACCGGGGAGCTCCTTGTCTCGCACTAGACTAATTTCACGTGATTTTGAGCCTCGTGCCTCGGCGTCTAAACCCCTAACGAAAACCGGTCTGGAGTAACTCATCTCCGTACTATCTCCGCAATCGACAAAGATTAAACCCCCCCTGATAGTATCCTTCATAGTGCAAAATGTAAGCTTTAGTTGTGCAGTTACTAGTTCAGCTTTTAAAATTCTTTTCCACCACTTATTTTGGGAAATATGTCTTCCAGTTGAAAGAGAGCAAACAACACTTGAATCAACTCCGTACCAATAACCAATCTCCGGAACACTACCGGAATTAAAGGCTTTATAGATTGACCCTTGGTGATACTTCTCTGAACTAGCGGTAAGTTCCTATACCCTGCTTGGCCTGCAGCATGAGCACAAATGATTTTCTTGCGTTCGAGTGATTTTACGTGATTATGAATACGGAAGAGAATAGGAAATGTGATAGTTGACGGAACATGTCAGCAAGTTCCAGAAACCTTCTTCATGATGTTAAGATACAATTGGAAATGTTCCGCAAATGCAGAGGACTTACGGGTTGAGATAATTCATTTCCGGTTTATAAATTGGCGGAAGTCTCATATCTTCTGAAATAAAGGGCGGAAATAGATTCTAAAAGCAGTCCTAGTAACTGCACAACTACAGCTTTCATTTTACACTATGAGGGATACTATCGGGGGGTTTTATTTTCGTCTGCCAGGTCCCCCATTACGATGATGAGTTAACCCAGACGTTGGCCCGAACGAAATCTCAACCCAGCGGAGCGAATTAGGGTTGAGGGTTTCGTCAACCGGGCAACGTCTGGTGCGAGACAAGGGAGCTCCGCACAATTATGTATTTCTCACAGATCGGCATCCAAGGTTTTATACCACTGCGCCGTCGATAACTCCGTTACATATTACTGAAGTTTAAAAAACATGAACCCATAAACTCACCCACCTCACCTCACTACCAGATACGTACCATCATATGACTGCAGCACCTCACGATCATTCCATTATCGCTTTGGAAACGAAACAATAATCTCACCACGTTATTACTAAGTGCATGTCTGCATGGTATCTAAACCACGCGTAGTGAGATTCTAACTTCGAATCGCAAGATCAAATTACACCCACTAAATTGTTACATAAAGATACTCTACTATTGGCCTCTCAGCCCGCAAGATTCCCGATCCAACCTTATATGTTAATCAATCGACGAGACGATTGAGCGGAATCAGATCATTAGACAAGATGATGTCAACAAAGCAGGGGCCCTCAAGGTTGTCTGGGAGTACATAAATATATTTGCAACCGTCACTCTGTAAAAGCTCTCCCACGTCTTCCTCCACAGTCACGCTCAGACAGCCGCAGTAGCCGCTCAAGTGGGGCTGGTAGAAGTATGCCACATTGAACTGGGTATCCGAAGGGTCCAAGCCAGTAGCAATCGACAAAGCAGCAGTGATATTCTATAATCGTCAACAGTGATGCTCTTCCGGTGCGGTGGAACGGGGTTTGACTTGCGACCTACAAAAGATGAACGCGGTACTACGGTTGAGTCGAGGGCTTTGGTGATCACGATCTCGTTACGGAATACGCCAGTGTGCTCTGCAAGGATGATGGTAACGTTGTCTTTGGAGGCCATGGCGTTTCTTCGTCTGGTGATATACAGTCAGCACATTGAGTATGTGTCTTGATATGTGAAGGGGCATACTGTTGAGTTTTGTGAGGCAGTGGAAATTTGCTGAGCTTTGAACTTCCAGGGTCGGATACTGCTGGGAGGGGGCATATATATATAACGTCGGGAGGGAGAATCGTCGAGAATCAGGCAGACACATGTACATCAATGAACGGCGGGTGGTCTCGCAGGATAACAAAAGAGGTTGTCCAAACAAGAATGTTGGAGTTTGTCCAACATGTTCCGTATCACGGCTGGTATTTTCAATTCCAATTTCTTCTGCGCACGTATATCATTCGACAACATCAAACCACGTCCCTCGAGGGTTTTACAACTAAATCACAATACCCTGGACATTTCCCCCCTACGCCTACCGAATTCATGATGACACGCTGCTATTCGGGGATACCAGCTATGCAAGAATGTTGATTATTGATGGACGCTTGGCGAGAAGAAAGCCATTCTTCTCGATGGTTCTTTGAGCGAGTGTCATCAGCTTATATATCGCTCAATCCAAGCAAATACCACCCTCAAATCTACCTCTCACAACAGCACCACTGGTATGTTGGCCGGACAAGTGTGATGGAGTATGTGCTAATGCTTTACATAGACAGAATGCCCTCAAAATCTCAGAAGGAGCCACTAGTTACTATCATGATTGCAGAGGGCATATTTACAGGGCCAGGGAGTCGGACATCTATCACCAAAATCACCGACTCGCATTTGTTTCCAGCATCACATGCATATGTCAATGATTTGGAGGTGATCATCACATTCGAAGAATCTTGCCTGTTATTTTGCACATAATACACTAATTAAGTTTAGACTTTGCAGGATATGGAGAGCGACTTCTTGAATCTAAATATGGGGCTTTATGACTTTTCGCCCAAGGGGATATATGTCTATCAACCAGACCTCGACAAGATATGCCGCTTCTCGAAGGTTCAAACGGAATTTTTCCAGACTATTCTGCAAAGCCTCGAATATGCGTATATTTATTTGGTTTTGTCAATTGGTGATGATGAGGATGACGGACATTTCGAAATTATTCTTTCACGGGTTCTCATCCCTCGGGAAGAGTGGTAGAATTCGTAGAAACAAGAGTAGCGACTAGCTATAGGTGTTATTAGGATGGGATAGGCAGATTTTGGCTATGATAGAATGGATGAATTGCATCGTTCCTTTGTCCTTTGGTTCTCGAATCATGGTGACTGGCACAGTTTGATTTCCACGCAGTAGTTGATGAATTTCTTTGTATGTGGCCAATCCATAACTTTCCATGGGTCTCTTTCCACTACCTTCTGACCAGAAACAGATCAGACCTGCAGTCCAATGACAAATAACTCCCCCAGCTCTCGGACTTGTCTCGGACCTCCACAGCCTGTCACTCGAAATCGGCCAAACCATCCGCATTGCAACTTTCGCCGGGGCATGCCCTAACAGGAAAGTACCTGGAAAGGATCCGAAAGAGGGAGGATGCAAGTTGTTGGTGGTGCGGACATGGGCATCAGACGAGAGACCATTTGTTTAAGTGGTGCCCAAAGTGGAAACAGCAGCAGGAGGACTTTTGGAAGGAGGTTAAAAAGAAAACGGAGTGGCAGAGAAGAAGGGAAGAGGAGCAAATTGGGTGCGGCACATGTTTACCAACCCAAACTTAGCGGTTATTGCGACTTATTGAGCGAGGTCCACATTTACTCTGGTCTGCCGCACATGGAGTTCTCGTACTTGTACGTTCTACCGGACGAAGGTACGGAAGATGAATTCTACAGCGTTGTGTCTGAACAACTCGCTAGCATGACTTTACGGAGGATTGGTTCTGGTAGTTCCTATTATCTTCCTGTATTATCCGAAGCTATGCTATCTCAAATGTTCTTGTTAACGTTGGCATGTCGTTCTTTATCCTGGCTGCTCAAATCTACGTAATTGTGTCCTACAGTCTATTTCAACCTCACAACCCACTCTTCGACCAGCTTCCACACCTCCTTGCTATTCTTCTCCATAAACATCAAATGCCCATTCCCCCTCTGGCCCCTTTCCCACAACCTCATAAACTCCGTCTTCACCCCCGCCTGCCTCAAAAACGCCACAGTACAGTGATCATAAACCGCATGATAACTCGCCTCCGAAGTCACCAAAAGCACCGGCACATCCCGCAAAATCTTCAACCTCCTCACCGTCTTCGTCTCATCCTGCAGCGAACACGCTGCCATCTCCTCCGTCTCCACGCCCACCCTCTCCACAGCAATCTCCACCGCCGGATCCACCACCTTAGGCTCATACGCCAACGGGATATCAGTGAGTCCCCACTTCCTCGCAGGAACTTTCGAAAACACTTCTTCCCGAAACGGCGGCCCCGTAGGCTCCAGCGCCACAATCCCCTTCACCCGCCTCCTCCCAACCGCATCCGCAAGCGCCCACGCAAACAACCCCGCCTGCGAATGCGCCACCACCACCACATCCCCCTCAATCCCCTCCACAAGCTCCACTAGCGCCGCCCGCATCCTTAACTGCTGTAGCGTCGTGTTCCCCTCAAACGGCGCATTCGACGCATAATACGCATCAAACACTTCATCCCCCTGCACCCCCGCGCCGGGCCACTGTGTATGTTTTCTTGCCTGCGGCCATAGCGCGGCGACCTGCGGCGCCGTGAACTGGTTTGAGATGCGTTCGGCAGAGTACACCGAGAGTGTAGAGGCAGGATGGACCGGGGAGCGCCCGCGCAAGGGCTGGTCTGCGATGTAGACTGTGTGGCCGGCAGCAAGGAAGTGTGAGGACCAGCCGGGGCGGTTGTCAGGGGTGTTGAGAAAATTGGTGCCGGTTTGTGCTTGTCCGTGCAGGAGGAGGATTGCCGGTTGCTTGCGGTCCCGAGGGGAGATCGGCGTAAGACGTTCTACGTATACTTGCTCTGTGCGGATGTGTTCGCTGGCATTGGCTGGAGAGGGGACGTAGGATCCACCGATATAGAAGTAGCTCCGGTAGTGGGGGGTACCATCTTGAGCCCATGTGAATCTGGTGAAGAGTAGGAGAGGGAGGAGGAGATTCATCGTGTGGATGGTAAGGGTGGGGAATGCCCGTCCCCCCAAATTCTGATTTTCTGCACTCTATATATTGCAGCTCGTATATTTTCATTGGTCCTATGTGGTTTATAAAAACCTGGAGAAGTTTAAAGCGCCCAAACATGGATTACACGGATGGACCAATCCCGAAGTGAAAGTGTAATCAATCGTCCGAGAGCTAAGGGATCAGCTCTATGCACGCAACACAACTTCCTCTTCTGAGCCGGAACCATCGAAAGACATCTATTTCCTGTCTGTGGCTAGCCGAAGCAAATATGCATGGGAAGTTTCACCACGATGCATCACTCGGATCCAAATCGGCCGGCGGGGAGGAAAATTAAAGTGGAATGAACACCGACCAAATAACCGCAAGAAAAAACTATCAGTGTCGTTATTGCTCAGCCTTCGCTCGTTCATGATCATCCTATCCGCTGTACTAGTACATCCGCGTGTCATATAACCATCCGCTAGACCCGCAAATAACCAAGGCCATCCCCGTCGTCCCTCCTAAAAAAACACCCCGCAAAAGCTTTCACGGCTACTACAGCGCCGCCTACAGTAATTCCACAACTCTCCAGGTATTAGGGAAAGGAAAATTCCCGCAAACTACCGTTTCTAGAGTCGGCAATGATGGAGTGGGGAAATCTTGGGGGGTTAATACAAGAAGAGGTGAAGAAGACACAGAGTGCAGTAGAGGCCTAGGGAGGGAGGAGGCGGAGTCTAGGAGAAGATGCGGAGCGTCATGGCCGCTAGTGCGGGCGGCAGGGGAAACTCCCGGAGGACCCACAGATACATCATGCCAATTGGACGCCCTCTCAGAGCGTTCATGGTTTGCTACATGGTTATCGGAATCACTACAAAAACTTTGCAATCACAATTACGCACTCGGGCAATCTGATCCCACTCGTTATCCCACCACGTGCACCTAAGGATATATGTCCCTTGCATTATAAGAGAGATTAAATACCAGTATGTCGGCTCGCGTAGAGTACATAACGCCGACGATCAGATCTGGGATGTACAAATTGTACCCCATATGGATTATCGGGGGCCAGGTGATAACGGAATATCTCAATGGATTTCAATCAAAGAGTATATTGATATCTCGGTACTTCACTAAATACTAATGAGATCAGGGCGGCGATATATAGAACATGCCTGAACAAGCTTGCAAGTAAGTATATAGATACCTTCCACCTCTCCTTGCTTGGCTGTATTCCACTGCAGATATGGTACATGTGCTCGTCGCTGCACACATGATATCACTCGGATCTCAACGGTTGTAGATGACAGGCTTCTCGTGGCCCGAGGTCTTTTGTGGGGGTTACGGGGAGCGGCGCCCCTCGATGTGGTGAGTGGTTTTCGGTGAATGCAAACCGCGATACCGGATAAAACATACGGCAGCTAAGAAAACCCCAAACGCAAACGGCTGATATGCGGGACGAGGTCGGTTGCGGACTCGGGATGTCTCGTTTGCAAGGAACTGTAATCCGGGATTTGAACCCGGTCTCAGGAGTCTCGATAACTTGAGATCACCAATTTCCCATTCTATTTCTTCCTTCAGCTTCTCGTCGACCTTCCACTACTGGAGATCAGGTTGTCCTGACCAGCCCTGGACCAGCGATATCCTACCTGGGGCATCCCAACCACAACAGATCCATATATACTCGCAGGTGGCTGCGAGTGGCGAACGAAACAAGAACAAAACCCGACATGGCTATTATTCTATTCCTATTAAATGAAATGTCGGTAGGGCAACATCGGGTAAGCTGCATTGGCTCGAATGGTATTTAGGGTATACGTAGCAGCGTCGCATCTGCTCCAAGACACGCATATGCTCGTGTAACATTCTAGTATCCATACCGCCGTGATCCTGATAAGTGGCGTGGTAAATTCTTGGATCTCTAAGTGCTCGTGGTCCCGCCTAGTCGCCAGTTGACAGCAAGGCACGTCTTATATACAGACGTATGACATCCTTTACAACTGTGTACACTAAGTTGATTGGCAAGGTCCATGAGGCACAATGGCTCGTCCGATGTGGGCGGAAGTGTTGCGGAAGCAGTGCAACCTACGCAGTTAATCTCTAGCATTCAAGCAGTCGGGTTGGCGTGTAAAGGCCGCTTTATGTCCGGAGCTTCGTGTCTACGCACAACGAGAGCTTGCGGTTCTGCGGTACAACGTTTCCTTTTGTCGTCGAACATGAGTACTAGGACACCAATGCGGTTGTTAGGACCGAATATGCTCGTAAGCCTGAACTGCCGAATTCGCGAAGTTAGCTACCGAGCCAATAAATATATATGTCAATACCTTCCTAAGCGCTACTTCAATGAATGGTAACATGAACTCGTATCCGCGCAGTTCGGGCAGTAGTGAAGTTGTTTATTTATAAGTGAATACTGCTGGTTATTAGATGTAGGCGTTGTTCGCTGTACACGTGGGCGTCGTAGATCGTCTGTTTAGTTCCACAGTCATACATCGTGCATGCGGCGGTCAACCAAATTGGTGGGGCGGGGGGCGCTGCGAATCTCCAACTTCTGTAGCGCAAAGGCGCTCTCATTCGAGACACATTCCGGAACAAGTCCGACGAATCCGAGCCTGCAGAAAATTTTTGGTCATGTACTGCAAGAGGGTAATGTATCCATCCCCACACCCGAAGGAATTCATTAGTGGAAGCTTTGGCATCTGATCGGTGATTTCGTGCCCAGGAAACGGCGACTATGCAGGTGCTCCGTCTAGACCAGGCTCCAGAAGTTGTCGGTGGCGTGAATTTCCTGGGGGATTACATGACTGGTTCCTCAGTGACAGTTGTAGATGCAGCAGCATATTTTTATTTAAACCCGGAGGTTTCCGGTGGTGGTGGGGTTGTCCGAAGGTGTGTGGTTGGTTTTTCATGCAGGTTTGTTCGATCGAGGAAGGAAGCATATGCCATCACTCGGATGCGATTATGCGATTGAGCACTTGCTGAGTGCGATTTCCCAGGGTGCTGCCTGTTGCCCACCTATCTGAGGAGTGTGTGCTGTTGAGTGGGTACCGCGTACTTATTGACCAGCGTGCGCAGTGCCTGGTCCAATTAGGATGAGTGGTGTGTATGCCGGAATATGAGACTCACATAGCCGGACAAACTGAAAAGTCTAGTGCGTGATCAATGCTGGGGACTCCTCTCTCAATTGTCCTATGAGTAGATGAGAAACAGGCGCATGCACTGCTATAGGAGGTGCCTTGACGCCTGCCGTTCCCATTCCAGCAGATATTTTCCATAGTCGGATCGGTTCTTCCCCCAAACATATCTCGGCTATAATGTAAAGTGTGATTTTCAAAGGGATCTCGCCAATCGCACTGGCCTGTGATCCTAGTCTTGGCAACGGTCCGGTGATCCTCGTTACATGAGCAGCTTTTTAGTCGATGGAAATTACCGTTGGTGATCTTGATACAGATAGAGCACCCCCATAGGGCAAGTGGATAGGTGGAGAAAACCGTTGTGCAAGGACTGTGCCTGTACGCCACCGTGCATGTGTGGCATAGAATATCGGATATCTGGGTTGGCCATGGTCCATGTCCATGTCAATTTGCGTGTGCAATATCATCTCTTGCTGATTGGCACAAGGAATACCGCCCCGATGCCTCCTGGTACGAATTCGAACGATGACTGTAACACATCTGTAGAGTACAAATATAGGTTCTCGTCCTTGATCGATGGTTGCACGGTTGTGTTGTACACAGAGGTGTCTTGGAAGTCCAGGGATTGGTAGGTACACATCTATTCGTGATGGTGAAGGTGAGCCATGCAGGTGGATTCTATATACAGGCATGCAGAGGAAGAGGAAACTCAACACCTTCCAGTGCTTGGGGCGAACGGCTCGGTCGCTGTTTGTTAATTTGGGCTGAGCGCGCTTTGCGTGAAACCCAGAGACCCCACGCAAGCAATCCCAGATAAGTGTGTTTCTGCGGAATAGATCAGGCTGGCTCGTATGATCACGATCGAACTGGAATCGAGGTTGAAATGGTTGAGAAACCGGTACCTGAAAAGTTGGAGTGGATTGCATTGGAGGGGAACACAGCAGGGAATTGACCATACATTAATGCCTGATGTACTATATAAGTATTCATAATAATCGAATCAATATTGCAGTGCATTCTTATCAAATATCAGTGATATTGTCATGCTAGAACATCGCACATCTCATCGACCCAGCAGCTACTTTAGTTACCTAGGAGTTATTCCCGCAGCCTGGAACTTAATTAAAATTAAAGTGCTGTTGGCATTCATCCAATTCCATCCTCATCTTCATACCCTCGTGCAGGTCGACGACGACTACACGACGACGACGAGCGGGAAGAGGAGAGAGAGGGAAGGGGGGAGAACCAGGCGGCTAATATCTTAAGTATTCAGCGTACATTGGTGGTTCTTCATACCTTCGCAGTGGCTTCTTTTGTCTCGGTCACACCACATCGAGCTGACCTCCGGCGCCCATCCACCCATCATCGCAGACTCATACTCACTTACCTCCCACCTCCACATCCCGCGATTTCTCCATAGCCTTCTTTGCACAACCCCCGTACTTATCTCTTCGGCAAAACGCGACAACTGCCCCATAGGTCGATAAAGTCACCGTGACAGGCTCACTAGTCGGGAGTCCGAAGGCTCCTTCTCTTCGGATTCAACTTCACATGAACAACGGTAAAATGGCGTTCGCGTACCAAGGGTTCGGCTTTGGAGAGGTGTGATATGACTCCCTGACGGTGTGATTCGTTGGTGTGGGACTGGGAAAGTGCTGAACTCTTTCGCGTGATGTCTACTAGTTTTTCAAAGCGCAACAGAAGCTACAAGAGATCCTCGAGGCATGTTTCCTGGGAGTGTTCGATGCGCCCTCCAACTTTCTGTCGCTAGCTCGGACGCTCGAGGGTCTCGCCGACAGGATCGAGCGCCTCTTCGATGAGAACGGAAATCCCAACTCGGCTATTCTTAGGGCGGAGAATAAGCCTTCAGCCCAACAGATGCTTCGCATTGCAAGCCATGGACTTATCGACTGTTTGAAGCAGCTCGAAAGGGCAATTCCGATACAGACGGCTAAAAGGGATCCCCTCGAGATGCGAGGTTACAACATCGTAATGCATTTGCGGCTAGCCGGAGAAGACAGTGTGTTGAATGCCCTGACAGAAAAGTTTACATTTCAGACGTGGAAATTAGATCTCTTTTTCAAAGTGTTGCGCAAGTAAGAGGGCTTACTGTTCATGATTTCCTCTGGAGTAGCAGCTGTCGCCAGTTTGCTGACACCTTATGGGTCTCGGCTAGGAGCAAGGTATCACAGACGCTCTCTGTTTATGATGGCGTTCAAAAACGCATCGGATCGTTCTTCGAGGAGCTGGCCGCACGGAAGTCTACCGCTTCATATGATACCTCGAGCAGTATGGCTACATCAGAAAGTTCCGCAATTCAAGATGTGGACGTTATTCAACGCTTCCAAGATGCATGTGAATTTGGTGGTGGTGGTCACAAGTTCATCTGGAAACTCAAGCCCGAAAGTACAATCCTAATCACGCTCCACTGGGTGTTCAATGTAAGCCAGAATAAATTTGCCATTCATTCATTCAGGAACCGCCGTGAATTAATGCTTGGATCGCCTCATGTAGCTCAGTCAGCACAACGACCCCAAGAACAATCCTGTCGAGACTTATGTCAACCTCATGAAATGCTCCTGGCTGTTGAGAGTGTCGACTCCTGAAGCTGGCGTCGAAGGATTCTCGGACGAGATACGGACCATGATAGGCTTACTCGGATGCGTGAGTATCACACGTATGAAGCGATGAAACGTATGTGGATTAATGAGGAATAATAGGACGTTGTTTACCGACTTCAGGAATATTTTGAACGCGGTGTTGAGCCCCCACTACCTTCAGAGCTCGTGGACCGGGGCGACTTCAGCATTTTTATCGATGGCGTGAACAAGCGAGATCTCGGCGCAGGATTGGTCCGAACCGCGGTTCCAACAGTCTTCCCTGGATACGAGCCGGAGTCATCGAGGATCAGGAATTCTGTCGACGACTATATAACAGGGTCTCCTTTTGACCAGATCACCTCCGCCGAGGATCCATCCCCGATTGAGGGCGTAGTGGAAGGAGTGCGGTCAGGTAGTATGGATATCGATACCCAATACCGGCCCTCTGGCATTGGTTCACCAGCACTATGGGGATTTCGCAGTGGGAATTTAGGTGGAATTGCCGGGCCTTCTACTCACAGCCCCTCCTCATCTATCTCTTCGATTGGAGGTGGGGTTCTTGGTCGGATCGATTCTAATCCCGACAGGCTTGGATACTCGGGGCCCTTTGCCACGACCCAACGCATCGGCCAGCCACATTCAAGACCATCAACCTCTGGAACAAGCGGTCCTCCTGGCACACTTAATGCCTTGCCGGGTATGTCAAAGAAAGTAAAGCCTAACTACAGCTGGAGCGAACTTGTGGATCGAGAGAATCTTGGAGTGAGACCAGGGGAGGGTGAGATATTGCCAAGGGATTTCGAGACAATGTGTGTTTACTCCGTTCATCACTCGACAGTCATCCAAACTAACACCGCCTGAAGGCATTTGATGGCGTCATACACCGGCGACAGACATGGCCGCTGGGATAACTGTCGAATTCGAATTTTCAAGATGATGTCCGACAAAACACTCCGAATATTAACGTTAATGGAAGGTCTCGAAGAGAGCATTGATCAACGAGTTGGTCAGTGAGCAGCTGCCCTCCGATATTCACTCAATGGGCTAACCAAGTTGCAGCATATGTGAAAGAAGCCGAACTAGTCCCGGACTACGGTTACCACCAAAACCACCCCGTCATCTACATCCGCAAGACTCATCGGCAAGATCCCTTCCTCCATGGCAACCCACGAAAGATTGCGGGAAAGCCGATGCCTCCAAGCAGCCTATACTACAAATTTCGCAACGCCCATGGTACGCCGCTCCTCTCTCACACCTAACCTTGGTCTAACATGTACCAGATATGTTCAATTTCCAGTTTGCGCTTCTCGGCGAAGCCGTCGAAACTGACTTCCAAGCCGTCCGCACCGTCCGCTTCAAAAAGAGTCTTCGAGACGGAGAACACAGCCACTACAAAGCACGAATCCAACTCTGGCGGGAGCAGGACGACGACACTGAAGTTCTCGCGTCTACACCCTCTGTTGCCCCTACTGCTACTCGAGAGGCGTGGGCACAGCCTAGCGTGAAGATTCACACAACGCGAGTAGTAATGTATTGGGATGAAACTATTACTACCTTCTTCGGTACCTTCCATCCAGCCTATTCTCACGCCCACAATCACTGACAAATGCATAGTCACCGACTCAGTTGAAGTAGAAATCCACCAACGCCGCTGCGCGGTCCGCATCAAGCCCAGCTCACACAAAACGTTCCAGAATCCAACATCAGTGAAAGCAAGAACGTTTGGCTCCCGGGAAAGCCCGGGAGGATTCCGCCTGGACAAGAAAGGATTGTTTCCAGATGATGAAGAGAGTTTTGACGACTTCAAATGGTTCGAGATTGAGTTCAATAACGTGGAGGAGATGAATAACTTTTACTCGGAATTTAAGCGCGCATTAAATATGCGGCGGAGGGAGAGGTGGCAGATGGAAGAGCTCAAACGGTTAGCGGCCAGAGGAGTACCTGCTGGGACAGAGGTTTCGATAGGGCCAGGGCCAATAGTGAAGAGGTGAGGTGAAGAGGTTGGGGTGTTTGCAATGGCTATGGCTCCTTGGGAGTTTTTTGGAATCTTTGGGAACATGAGGTTTAACTTGGGTTTTTCAGAGGGACATGGTGTTTTAGGCGCAATTTTGAAGCCTGTTTTTTTTGTATTGATGTGCTATTGTGTGCCTTACCAGCAAGGGGCGGTCGGGGGATATACCTAAACGCCACAGAAGGATGAGCGAAAAAGATCAGTCAAGATGCATTGAGTAAACGAGTGAGCGTTGAATGAACTAACGGAGGTGGGGCTCTGTAGTGCAAGAGCCGCCTCGTTCCCCTGGCAAACGTCATCCCGCACCCAAACGCGAGCTCCACCTCGACCTCATCCCCATTGCTACCACAACCACCATCAACACCATCTGTCCATTCCATCCTATCATCAACACCTCCATCTCCCACAAACTTCACCTCCGCCTACCTCCACCATGTCGGGAGGATGGAACACGATCGAATCTGATGCTGTACGCAGCACTGTTTGCACCTAAATACACGCGGGATCGTAGCTAAATGGTCTAGGGCGTCTTCACCTATCTCGTCGAAAACCTCGGTGTCAAGAATGTACAATTCGAAGAAATGATTTCTCTGGATTCTGACTACCTCCGCCAACTTGCGTTTGTCTCCCTCCACCTCCTTCCCCTCACCTCCTCTAACTAACCCCCGCAGCCCCGTCTACGGCGTTATCTTCCTCTTCAAATACCCCATCGGCCAACCACCTCCCGACGACCCCTCGCAAGCCGTCGACGGTACCTTCGACCACTCCGCTACAGAAAACCTATTCTTCGCAAACCAGGTGATCCAGAACGCATGCGCAACACAAGCAATCCTCTCAGTGCTGCTAAACCGTCCGGACCTATCCATCGGCCACGACCTCAAAGAATTCCGAGAGTTTACACAAGCGTTTCCCTCCGACGTATCTTCCATTTCGCCCCCCCTCCTCGCCTTCCATGCTAACTGCGGCGGGGTGGTAATAAGTTACGTGGCGAAGCGCTCTCAAACTCGGAGCTGATCCGATCAGTCCACAACACATTCTCTCGCAGCTCCCCGTTTGTTGACGAATCCACGCGCGCGGCAACCGCAGACGACGACGTCTACCATTTCATCGCATACACGTGTCTACAGGGGACTCTATACGAACTCGACGGTTTGCAGCCGGCGCCCATTTCGCACGGTGCCTGCGATGACGCCACGTTTGCCGATGCCATCATCCCCGTGCTGCAACGCCGCATCGGGCGGTATCCCGCGAACGAGATCCGGTTCAATCTGCTGGCCATGATCCAGGACCCGAGGGTGCGCGCGCAAGAGATTGGGGATGTCGAGACGCTGGAGAGGGAGGAGGCAAGGCGGGAGGCGTGGCTATGGGAGAATGAATTGCGGCGCCATAATTTTGTGGGGTTTGTGCATGAGGTGTTGAAGGGCGTGGTGGCGGAGAAGGTGAAGGATGGGAAGGTGGAGGAGTGGATTGAGGAGGCGAGGGAGAAGGGGAAGAAACGGCTTGAGGAGAGGAGGAAGGGACAGCAGGGGGAGGAGGATGCGGGGATGGAGCTTTAGATGTGATCTGTGAGGCTTTGGAGGGACAGATTTAACTCGGGGAAGGGTGTGAATCTGACGCTGCTGTATTAGTACCACGCTATACCATGGGCAGTTGGTGAGAGGCGGTTCATACAAATGTATCTACATAGCATACATCACTGAATGCCATAGAGGATTCATGAAGTCCATCTACTCCAATGCTTTGAGAATCACATAGGAGATGAACTACCATGCAAAGCACCCTACAATATAGAGTAGATATGAATGTATCATATATTCCCATCCTCAGCACCAGCTACATACAATCCCAATACACACCATCACTCTTACACTCGTCAACGCTGGAGAGTAAGGAAAGGAAAGAGAAAGAAATATATCGGGCCAATCTTTCATGCCAGCCTGGTCTGACGATTAACCAAAACGCTCGTAGGCGGAAAGAGGGGGAGGATGGGGAGGATGCGGAGGGATGAATGAAAAGGCAGGAGTCATAAATATCACACGAAAACATATGCCACAAACAAAAGAGCCAACAAGATGGATAGCAAACACCAGCCGATACAGTAACGCAGAAACCGCCCAACAACCCGTAAGCAAAGCAAAACAAAGAACTCCCCTTTCCCCACCAGCATGAAAAAAAACCCTGCAGCCCCACCCTACCGCAAAACCTCTTATGCATAACAAAACACAAAAACACACAATAAACATCCAAGTAAACCCGCATATGAGTCTATGTCATGTTAAGTTCGCCCGCTGCCGCCACCACTAGGACCGGCGGGTGCACTTCCGCTCCTATACCTTCCACCAATAACACCACGTTCGCCCACAATATCTCTATACGCCGGTGTCTGTCCGAGCCCAAGTAGTCGCTCCCTTTCCTTCCGTCTCTGCCCCCCCCGTTCGTCCTCATCGTCGGAACTGCTATTGCTAGTCTGGCTTGCGTAATCCGGTGGTGGTTCTCGCACTAGCACCTGCGTCTCATGCGGGTGCTCAATCTCCGTTAACCCAATCTCGCCAGGGCTTCTTGCAGGGCCTGGGGATGTGGGACTGTGTTGTTGTTGATGATGCTGCTGTTGTAGATGTTCTGCTCTCCCTCTATTTCCGTGATCAAAGTACTCCTGCTGCTGCTGCGCAGCCCGCTGTCCTGTCTCCAATAAGATGGAGCCGTGTTCACTGCCGTATGGTGGTGGTGGTGCAAGGGATCCGTTCATTGGGGCGAGCCCCCACTTCTTCACATTTGCCTCGATGAAGACGAAGCCCAGCTGGCCAAAGTTGACGTGGACGGTGCAGGGCCCGTTTGCACCGAGGGTGGGGAAGAGGTTGAAGCTCTTGAGCCCGTGGGCCACGTCATCGAGTTTCTTTCCATTGCGGGTGAAAAATACGGTACCGCTGCGGGGACGGTAGCCGACGCCTATAACATCGCCCTGAATGTATGGGGGACCGTAGTGGGTGCCGGAGAAGGGTTGATTATGTCTTCTGTGGCCGGTGGAAGTGTATGCGAGGGAGTGTTTATGCCATCCTGCGCCACAACATCAGCATCCTGTAGGAAGGGAGGGGTTGGGGTGAACACTTACCAGGTAATCGGAACATGGGATACGGTTTTGTCGTCATCCCAATCGACACGAGCGTCGACTCGGGTTTGTCGTAAAGTTTTGCCTCCCAGTAATAAACCTCGTTCTGTTTCGGCACGGGGAGATTACTCTGTACCGAGCACTCGGAGTCGAAGAACTCGACCTCGGTCCTTGCCTCGACAAAGCAATTCGCTATCTCCAGCTCCGCCTCGAATTCCCATGCACTTACACCCTTTTCTTGGATCGCGAGGAACTGTGAAAGACTTATGTCGGTCGGAATCGAGTCGGGTGGGTTCGCTTCGACGAATGCTGTTCCGTATCAGCCATCAATGCTATGGTTGGAGGTGGAGAGGGGACATGCCCTTCGCCCGTAAATACTCCATCCGCTCAATCTCATCCATCCGTTCGAGCGCCTCTGCCTCTTCCCTCGTACGTGCAGCCTCATCGTCATACTCGCCGGGCCTTCCAATCGCATCGAGCAAGATGCGTCCTCTCGTAGTGTACCTGAAGAAGTAGATGAAAGCAAACACCAACGCCACCAACCCAGCAGATCCAAACGCAGATAGCAAGCCGATTAACACGCCACGCCCTGCTGACCCGCTGCCAGACGATGGTGGAGGTGATGGGACCGCCACTTCGAACGCGGGAGCTGTGTCGAGGTAGGATGCATCTTGTCTTAGCGATAGCGGCTTTAACCGTGAACGGCGCGATGTTAATACCGCCATCGACAAAGAAGACGAGGAGTGATGGCGGAGGAGGAAGGAGGTTGAAAGCCCCTAGGTACGGAGGACGTTGAGTGCTCTCGTGTGTGTTCGTCCTGTCACCTATTGTTGTCGTTGGGTTTTGGATGATAAGGCTAGGGCGGCTGAGTGGCTAGAGTGAGCAGCTGAGTGGAGCTGAGGTGATGGGTGGTGGCAAGCCTGAGCGGAGTAGTAATGTCTCGCAACCAGAGGCGCTAGATGTGGTCAAATTACTGATATTGGCGGCCGTTCCAAGTCGTGGGCGCGTTGACAAATTAAGCTGGATCTTTGGTCTGACGAGAACAGACTTGCTTGCGGCGGTATTTGTGATGTTGTCGAGGATGAGTTGGTTGGGTGGTGGTGGTGGTGGTGGTGGTGGTGCGAGTCGTCTGGTTCTGTTGCACGAGGTATCTCTCTTGGCCATTTGCCTGGGGCAGGCTGATCCATTTTAATACGCAGCAAATATGCGTGCAAGAGGGCGAGGACCATGCAGTAGTAGTCCCTGCACTCCTCACTCCACCGCTCCCCTCCACCCATTGGCCTTACTCCCCGCTGACGCAACTGCTGCTCCTAGGCCACCCTTGCCCTCGACTATGTAACTCGACGAATAAGAATATCAACACTCTCTTCCACACAATAACTACAAATTCTTACATCTCCGTTCGTCCCAAACGAAGTCCGTCCATACCAAAACTATCCACAAGAATAAAACCATGCAAGAAAATGGAATGTCTATTCATTCGCATTGCCAAAACCTGCAGCCCTTTATAGCGTTGCATCATTACGGAGAATAGGTCTGCTCTGTCGTCAGAACAGAACCTTCGCACCTCACCATCACCAGGACCAGAGAGCTCACCAGATTCAACACCCACATCCCTACTAGTATTACAACACATCTCAACTTTAAGTTCTTCGAGTATCGCGTCATATTCCCCTCTTGCTGCTGCCGAGGGTCTCTCATGTTCCCACTAATCTGCGCCTCCAGTTCCCTCAGTTTAACAATCTCCGCCTCCGACTTTTCTCCAGAAACGTCTCTCCTCGTCACCGGCAACTGAGTGCGTGGGGTTGCCTCCTCCGCAACACACATTATCCACGCTGTCAATTCCCCGGAAGCACCCGCGACGCAATGGCTTGTGAACAGAAACGGAACCGTTGCCAACGCAAAGTTTCCCCATCGATTGTCCTCAAAGAGACCGAGATCCAGCAACCCATGCGTATCGGCCGCCATCCAGATATGGAACTGCAGCGTAAACGTCTCGAGCGAACATTTGCCCAACCACGCAAAGATGCCCGAGTAATAGTTTCTCATCATTGGTGTCGCGTTGCGCAGTGTAACATACGAGAGGATAGGGATCCATGATACATATGGGTGGTAGGCGTTGTAGACAAACTTGTTCTCCTGCGTGGATTGAAAACGAAAGAAGAATGGCAGAGCAATAGCTGATGCGATAAGCGCGTATTTGCGCATGATGTGAAAGGACGTAGTATATGGTGACGAGCTATCGCTCAGTTTAATGGTGATGATGGCGACCACCATGCCAATGTAGACAATCCACATATCCAGAGACACGCGGAACCGGAACTCGGTGGCATTCCACTCAGTCCCCGCCAGGAGGTGTGGGATCTTGAACACTGCTTCCAGAATACCAGGGAATTTGGTGAAAATTGTTACAAATATAGAAGAAATCACCATTTTTGCGAGGACAAAACGGGTGTTGCGGTTGGACTTGGCTCCAACGCGCATTGTGGCGTATACGATCAGGAACCAAAATGAGACAAGCGGCGCAAAGTAGTAGAAAATGTACTCTGTGTTCATCATGTAGGGTAGGACGCAGCTCAGAAGATTGAGGCGGATCAGCACTCCCGCCACACGCTTGAACGAGTAGTCACCCTTCTTGTAGAAGTAGATAGTGTGGCCGTATCCAGTCATAAAAAGATAACAGGCAACAGCGACTCGGATGAACTCATAGATCCAGGCTATCTTGGAAGCGCCGGTATAGTGGTAAACAAGAATTGCAAATTGCAACCATCCCTTCCATTCATCAGTTTGATCGCGTGACAAGAACGTCTGGTCAGCGGTGGACATGAATGGTTTCTCAGATCTCCGGATGGAAAGGATCCCGAGGAAAATCCACCCCGCTGTGAGGTAGCCAAATTCAGAGGAAATGTAGTGTTTGTGAAATTTGTTAAAGACCTGAGTACGATCCGCATAAAAGCAGTAGACCACAGCCATACCGAATACAAGCAGAGCATGAGAGGTCCTCTCGGATGGCACCCATGCAGCAGGTTTGATCCCTTTTGCTTCCGCTATCCCTCGATTAGTTAAGCTAATACTATCAAGACGTAGTAGGCAAACCTTTGCTTCTGATATAAGACATCACGGGGAGGACTGCGAAAATGAAAGTCAAGCCTATCCATTGCTGGAAGTTTGGTGGCTCATATTTCGTGCAACAGGTCTTGTCATATGGATATTTTGGCGGTATCTGGGCGTTACACCGCAAGTTCAGAAGTATTTCCGCCTGCTTTGTAGTCATGGGTTCAGTGAGATGAATTCCGGAGCTTTCGTGGGTCTGAGGAAGCCCATGTGTCAACTGGTTGAAGGTCCAAACCACATCAATACCATGGATGTCGGACAATTGCTGAAGATACTGGTTCATCTCTCCAACCAACTCGGGAGTGATGGTCTTCTTGCGCTCTTCGTTGAGCTTTCCGAACGACGGGACTGGAACGGGTGCGAGCAACAGCAAGTCTTGATGCGTCAAGTCTGTCGTCGTCCGTCCATAGCGCATGGTCCCGACAACCTCATCGATGCTGTCCCTCCATTTCTTCATTCCATTGGGACTTTCAAAGCGAGAGTACCACAATCCGGTACCCACGAGCATGAGGGCTGGCCGATTCGGGTCCCGGCTGTAATACTTGTCGTCGGCGAACGCAGATAATTCCTTCTTAACTCTGGAAGAGTTCAGGAATGGATCCCACACAAACTCCACCGTTGCACCGTTCTTCTCGACGACAATGTCAGAGTGCTTCGCCGCAGTCGACTGGTCGGCGTCTGGGTCAAGCGTCTTCGCGGCGCCCCAGAAGACTTGCCGGATCGTAGAATCGCCAGCGAAGAGGATGCGCCGGTTGGCGAAGCATGCTGCTACCTCGGTCGGCTTGTATTTGTGGATCATGCACCCAGGGGCTTGCCATTCTGTTGGGGTGATAGAACTGTCCGGAGGTGGTCGGTCAAGCCATATTCCTTCGTTCATCAGAGCACCGCATTTTGAAGGATCTCGGATATCTGCAGGGGGTTAGTTTCTAAATAAGGGCGGTTTAAGTTGAAGCACGCGACACCTCGGAGGAGATAACTGACCAAAGAAGCAGAAGCGCAGAACAACAGCAAAGATGGTGATGCACGTAAAGGCGGTGAAGAGGTTAGAGACGGTTGTTGGGCTTACGAGCCGGCGAAGCTGCAACATGGTGAGGCTCGAAGGGAACAGGGCAATATTAACAGAGACGGGACCAATGCTGGGGAAGCATCGGTTGAATCGAGTGCAGTTGTTGCCGAAACGAGTGATGCGTTTGTTGCAGAAATCGTGAACAACGAGACTGAAGTACCTAGGCAAGTATTTCGTATGGGAGTACCGGTGTTTGTAGAGGGGACGTTGTCAGCCCTGGTAGGTAGGTACTTTGTACGATACATAAGTACCTAGGTACCCCGGCGTTTACTAAGACCAAGACAAGGTTTCGCGGATGGGCTCCGAGCAAAGTTGTCATGCCTCTCTGAAGCAAGACTGTCTTGGACAGCTCTCCCTCGGCCCCTGAACCGGAAAGGGGGAAAGATGCACTCCAATGTCGTGGAAAAGTCAATGAAGGCGGCAGTTCACGATGGTATCACTCTGGAACTTCCTGGGCCTGGAAAAACGTAATTCCGAGGTTACTAGCTGCCTTGTCTAGGGTTTCTGCTTGAAACCACTTCGTCCATGTTCAGTACAAGTGTTTTTATATACGACTTTCAATCCATGCCACAGTTGCAGGTTATCCCACGAGATTTTCTGGGCGCAAAGCAAGTTAGCTTGCAAGACATATAGGGTATATATGCAGGCTTCCAACACCAAACCACGGGCCATAAAGCCTTTCTGAGATATCATCAACGGCACGCTGCGCGAACAGGTTGTGCAAGACCTACGACTCTCTCCAGCCCATCGGCTACAACAAGGCTGAAGTCGAGCCTAGTGCCCGGTATGAGACGAGATATTCCGGGACTAACGAGCTTTTACAGCCACGAGACGAGATATCCCAAACAAGGTACATTCTGCGAGCACAACAAAGGCAACTAAGGTCAGTGACTGCTGGAGAACAGCAGGAGGAGGTGTGGTCGCGACAATGGCTGTAGAGATACAATTCTAATATACCGCAGTTTGTGGAAGGCAGTTCTTTCTTTGTCGTGCTGACTGGCTACGATTTTACGCGCTGTTAACGTTTCCTCTCGTCAAGCTGGTCGCCGGTCCGAGCTTGCCGACCGATCTGGGCACGATAGCATGTTTCGCATTGATAATCATTCACACACGAATAGATGACACCTCCTGATGAGACCCCGAACAAATTCGACCTCACAGCTCTACACTCTGCCACGATTGAATTACAACCGGGTAACAGCTCTGACGAATTGAACACCTAACACCTGCGCAGTTTCCCTGTTAGCCCCACCACCATACACCTAAACAAACCACGAATCTCATACCCACCGTAGCCCCGCCTGGCCACACTGAATCCTTCCGACTTCCCTCCCCTCCGCCATGGCAAGCTCTTCTGCTGCTACGAACGAGCTGTCCGCGACAAACACCAATCCCGAAGATGCCTCAAAAGTCCATCTCAAGATCATGTCACCTTCTCCGGGAGTGCCGGCAGACCTTGCCTACCACATTGAACCTACAACTACCATCAACGCATTGAAGGGCATGATTACAGAGTCCCTGGAGTCGAATCCATCCGGCGATCAACAGAAATTGATTTACAGAGGAAAAATTCTGGAAGGAGCTTCCACCATTGGCAATGTTTTGACTGGAAACGTGAGCTTCGGTATTCATCCAAGCATTGCTGGATTGCTGACACACTCTTTCGCTATTTGTAGCATCAGGAGGTGTACACGCTGCATCTAGTCATTAGCCCTCCTGCCACTGCGACAAACACGTTCTCGGCTCCGCAGCCGACCCCTCCGGTTGCCAATCCTACGACTGCGGCATTTCGCCCAGAGTTTGCTCGCTTTGCTGCAAGTGTCGGTACCAACCCAGCTCTCCGCCAGCCAGGTGGGTTTACAACTACTACGGTGCATACGACCACATCTATAATCACCCCTCGCGGTCCCAGAAATCCTTTCAACGCTCTTAATCCTGGTGGACCTAGCGGCGCTGGAAGTTCGGAAGCATATAGTCGGGGAGAGGCGACCTTGGAGCGACTCCAGCAGGAGCTCAGAACTCAGCGGGAGACCTTGGACAGATTGCGCAGGGCACATAGGGCGACCGTCGATATGGCAACTAACACGAGTACGAGATTCGGCAACAGCAGCGGTGTGAGCAGCGGTGTGTCGCTTCCGGGTTTGGGAACAAACACAACCGTCCGTTCAGGGATGACGTCTCCCTTTGGAGCGGGCGATGGTGGCACCGCCAATACTTTCCCCTTCTCCTCCCCCTTGGCTGGCCAAGCACCTACCGGTACGGCGCCGACAATACCCCCTTCATCGTGGCCGCCGACACCGGAACAAACAATTGCACAGAACCTCGAATACATAGAGGCTCTCCGTCGGGGACAAAATGCAACAGCTGGTTTACCAAGTTTTCCACGCCGCGACGAAGCAGCAGCCAGACGTCGCGCATTACAAGACAGTCTTCGCGAAATGGAACAAGAAGAGCCCAGATTGTTTCCTGGGGATGCTGGACAACCATTGCCTACCGCAACACCTGGGCAACCATTGCCTACTGCAACACCTGAGCAATCATTGCCTGCCGTCCTTACTCAACCTCTCACATTCACCCAGCAGAGATTACCTGAAAACAGTCTTGTGTACCTTCTCCGAGACCCATCAGGGCGACCACATTCTCTGCTTGTTGGACCCCCTGGTAGCGCACTTCAGAATCCCTCAGTCTATCCGGACCTCCACTACCGTCGTCTTCACAATGTCTTCAATGCCTATGGTTTACCTCACTACCCTCCCATTCCTCCAATGCCCCAGATGAACCCCGGCGTTCGATTAGGCCCAGTACCACCACCACCAGCACCACCCAATATCGCGCCTGCCGTTCCAGTCGGACAGCAACTGGAAGCGCTCCGCCGCGAGCTTCTCGCCATGAACCCTAACGCCCAAATCCGCCAATATAATATTCCACGCCTAGTGCGCGTCCCGGCCGGACACCTATGGCTCGCACTGAAATTGGCAGTGTTTGTGGTTCTCTTCACCGGCAACGGTGGATGGCAGAGGATGCTATCCCTGGGCTTCATTGCGGTCTTGATCTTCGTCTGGCAAACGGGTCTGCTGAATCAAATTACTCGCCCACTTATAGAGGCTTTCTACCCTCCCCCACCACCAGGATTCCAACAGCGACCCGTTGTCCCCCAGCAACAGCAGCAGCAACCGCTGAATCCAGCACACACAGCGCAGATGCTCGTAAACCGCCAGGAAGATCGTCTGCGCGAGGTTATCAGAAATGCTGAGAGGGCATTTATGATCTTCATGGCAAGCTTAGTGCCGGGATGGCACGATCGTCATGTCAATGCGATCGAGAGGCAGCAACAGCAGGCGAGGGAGGCGGCACAGCAGCAACAACAACAGCAACAACAGCAGCAACAACAACAGGCGGAGGAAGATCAGCCGCAGCCGGCTGAGGCGAGAGGTGCGGAGGTGGTTGAAGGCGTTCTATAGACTGGCAAGTTTTTTTTTTTTTTTTTGCTTTTTCGGCTTTCTGGGATGGTGGAGTCTCTATGCTAGTTCAATCGTCCGGCTACTGCTTGTTTATTATGGGTTCCTTTTAGTGTGCATTGCTTTGGTTCATGATCGTGAGATATCCCCTTAGTCTTATTCTTTTGCGCAATCGAGGGCTGGTATATTTGGTTTAGTGTTATGATACATACTACTCTAGAGGCTGTCCCATGTTTGAGTACCCTTATTCTGTATTCAGCTTCCATGCTGCAACCTTGTGATATTAACACCCAAATTAATGTATACATACATTCCTGTCCCCAATCACCAAACTATTCTACCAAACCGCAACGCCCATTTGAACAAGATCACCAAAGAAATATCCCTCTACGCATACCTATTAAAAGCTTTTCTGGAAAACAAAGCTCACCTCATCCTCCTTTCCCTGCTCAACCAGTACCTTCATGAGCACCTCATCCTCAACACTAGCCTCTCTATACTCCTCTCCCAAGTCACTCGCCCAATTATCCTCCTTCGGCTGCTGCAGCAGTCTCGTAGCAACATGTTCATATTCCATCAACGCGCCCAACGATCCCGAATTAGTCTTGTCTTTCACACTCTTACCACTGATGATATCCTCACTCACTGCCGACGCCTTCATCAATCCGGGAAACTCTGGTAAACGATCCTCGTCGTCGTTGTCGCTATCCACGATTGTGGGAACAATCGGTTCGGCGATGTACCCTTTCCCCTCGCAAGGACAAGCCAACAGATCATGGGTCTGACACTCTGTGTTTTCATCGAGCGAGAATAAATCTCTCAGTTCCTTCTGGGTGAACGCCGATGAGCCAGCTTTATTATCCATCACCGAGTCCGCTAGGCCCTGCTTCGTGATCTGTCGCTGGAAGATCTTCTCGTCGAAACATCCGGTGGTTAACATTCTATAGATCATGACCGGTCTTTTCTGGCCGTCCCTGTGGATTCTTGCCATTGCCTGTGCATCCGTTGCCGGATTCCAGTCTAGGTCGAAAAGAACTAGACGGGAGGCGCCAATGAGGTTTATACCTGCTCCTCCGGACTTGGCAGAGAGGAGGAAGGCAAATGCAGCTTCGGAGTCGACTCGGTTGAATTTGTCAACTAGGCTTTGGCGTTTATCGGTTGGGGTAGAGCCGTCGAGACGGAGCCACGATAGTCCCCGGCTTATGAGGAGATTCTGCAGCACATCGAGGGTGCTGGTGTAGTTTGAGACAATGACGATTTTCTCGTCCGTGTGTGCGCTTAGAATACCCAGTAGTCTTTCCAGGACTCTGAGTTTTCCGCTCGAGGAAGCGCTTTTGGATGCTAGGAGTCTTGGGTTTACTCCCGAGAGCAGGGCTTGGACGTTGTCACTTTGCTCTTTGCCTTGTTCGGACGTGAGGAGGCCGGGTGTATTGCACAATTTCTTGAGAACAGTGATCAGTAACAAGGAAGCGTCTGGACTACCGAGACACTTGTTGAAGGCGGATGAGTCTAGGATACTGCGATATACCTCCAGTTGCTTGGACGTGGGACGACAATAAATCACATATTCCTCTGATTACACGTCAGCGATGTACATGTCATTCAATCAATGTTCCCGGGTGGACAAACTCTTGGGTGGAAGATATGCGGAGAGAATATCTGCCGTTCTGCGGAGGACAAACATGGCGGTGATTCTCGCCAACTCATCGCTACGACCCTTGCCTTTCTCAATATCCTTTTTCGATACTCCTGGTTGGCGGCTTTTCAAGATGGGATTTTCGAACTCCTTTCTGAATGTTGCATAGCTCTCCAATAAACCAGGGTTGACAAAGTCCCTGCCGTTCAATTGGTGTCAGATGTACCATGAGATGAGGGTTATTTAAGGGGGAAACACTAACACCATGATAAAGAATTCGTGGAGGTCATTTTGTAAGGGTGTACCGCTGAGAATAACCCTTCGAGGAGTATTCAATGCTCTAATGGCCTGTGCTGCTTTGTTTTTCTCTGTCTTGAGACGGTGTCCTTCATCTGCAATCACGATATCAATATTCGCCTTCTTGAGTTCGGTATGTACTTTTTGAAGCTGAAAGGGTGTCAGTAAATATCATTCCACGGGAATGATGCACAAACTTTTTCATATCCAATTACCAGAACCGAATAGGTTTTACCGGCAATGAAATTCCGTAAATTGGTCTTAGAATCGACCACAAGGACGCCTATACGCTCATTTCCCAGCCATTTCCTAAACTCTTTCCTCCAGTTGTTGATGAGAGTTACCGGACAAACGATCAGAGCCTTTTTAACTACGGGAAGATCCCCATAGATGGGATTTTGCTCTGAGGAGCATCAGCACCGTTTATGGTCGGGGCTACCAGGGGATGTACTCATCAAAGTCCAGAGAAGAGTACTTATGGCAAGTCAGACCACATCCCATCAGAAATCGAGCTGGGGAATATTACATCGTTTGTAGGGTCTTTCCCAATCCCATCTCGTCTGCAAGAATCGATCCTCGGCCCTCAAACGGTCTCATACCCATCACGCACTGATATAGAAACTCCACGCCCTCTCGCTGATGCGGTCTCAGATGCTGTGAAAGGTACGGGTCTACAACTACATCGACCACCTTCTTTCCCCTGCCTCTAATCAGCTGTGACTCGAGCTTAGAACCACCGACAGATGAACAAACACTGGAATTGCTTTAGCACTTGGCCTCGGCATTACCAAAGCATTCTCGGCCTTCGGGTCATGTCTAGGTGTAGGAGCCTTCGAATTCCCCTTAGGGAGAATGGTAGACGACAACAATGGAGTTTTGAAGCCTTTGGTACCTCCAGTCATAGCTATTGGCACAGCCGGAACCACCAGATCTGCATTGCTGGCACGTAAAAAAGGCCTTCCGGCAAGATAGTCTGCTTTTGATAGTATCGAGTCTATTTCTACTTCCTTCCCTCCTAAAGATACGATGTCTCCAAGTTCAAGTTTCTTGTTAAGCATTGACCGCCCTAGGTCTTTACCGCTAGAATCTTGCAGGGTTGCGTAACCACCCGCGACGGCGAGGACACCATCCCCATCAAAAGTCTTGTGTTTCTTGGTGGTCTTCTTCCGCCTGTAAATGAAATGTTAGACTGGAGGTTCTAGTTACCAATGGCTAGAATGCGGAGGAGTACCAGAGAACGTTGTAGTAACCTTCTGCACCACCACCCACACTATCTTGGGTAGATACCGAACCCTGAGTAGAAGTAGATTCTGGCTTGCTAGTTGCAGTATTTTTGAGTGAAAGCAATGGTTTCCGCTTCGGAGCAAGTAGTGTTGGTCTTCTTGTAGTAGATGGCATGGAGGATCCTGAATTTGTACTATCGTCGGTAGCATCAAGCTTTAGTTTCTTCGCCGGAGGCTCGTCTGCGTTTGCTGTTAATCGCCTGCTCAGGAGGGGAGGAACAAATTTCTTCATTGTGGCGGCGAGAAGGATTGATTGAATGTCTGGTGATGTGACGAAATGGAGGTTGAATGGGAAGACGTGACGCGCAACAATAGTGTGGCACTAGCCTAACCGCTTTTTCGAATGACACGCGACAAGGCTGAGCAACATGTGAGAATATACGAACTGTATTTTACATAGAGTAGTTCAGCTAATACTTGTACTCGAATTCGCAGCCATCCTCCCTCCATTGATACAGCACAGCAAAAAACGGTGCAGATCCATACTTCACAGTACATGTCTACTTATATTATAATATAAAAAAACATAGAAAATGATACGATGATTTCACCCAGGCTCGATCTGGGGACCTTTTGTGTCCAGTTAGAAACTGTTAGACAAATGTGATAACCAACTACACCATGAAACCCGATTTTTTGTATGATGCCCCCCCCATGAAGGATTTGTACTGTCAAACTTTTGTTTCCCACATCCGCACCGACTTACCGGGCACAATACAACTTTTTTGTTTTTTGCCGCGGTGAAGCGTGGGGGATTTAAAAAGTGGCATTTTTTGATTCCAAAAACTCACCACAACCATACCTATCTAGAGAATGAATCGGTCTTCGCCGACTTGTTGTTTCCACCGGCTCCGTAGTCGCTAAACTCGCAGTGGGTAAGGTGGAGATGCAAGGTAGGCGTATGTACGGCGTTTGAGCATGATCGGACATCGCGGATATACGATGAGATGTAACTACCTAATGTTTGGGAGATAAGCCGAATGTAGAGGGTTGTAGATTAGAGGACGACGTGTATGGAAAGGCCTAGGAGGTGAATGTATTGTGTGTTCGGACATAAGAAACGGTGTTCAATTGCGATTGCTGTGCCTCATTGATATATCGAGTCATGATTTCTTACGGTAACCCAAAATTTCCTTCTTCACACGCGCTTCTCCGCGGCAAAACACTTTTCGGGGGGAAAGCCGAGTGGGATGGAAGGGATATGTCGGAAGTCCGGTGAAACCGTGCGTGCTGTTGGTGTTTTACCGCAAGAAACGGCGGATCTCGGAAGCTCTTACACATAACATACGCAATGGCGAACCCAAGGAACCGGGCTGGCTGGTGGCGTGTAATTATTTCAGGACTTAGTTGGTGGTGGATGGGGATGGCGGTGAATACCTCCCCGATCACCGAGTGCGTATTTATGACCCGGATGTAAGTCAACCGAGCCGCTAGGGTTGCAACGGTGCTGTAAGGCGTGTAGGCACTACGGAGATACGGAGAGAGACGGACGGTTGTTGTTGATCGATTACAACGGGGGGTGTGTTTCTGCCAGCCTTGCAGGTACCTACACAAGGTTATGAATGTACTAGTACAGCCTGCCTTCTCGAGGGTTGGTGATACCACAGCAATGCACGTCTCGGAAAAACTTGATGAATTTTGAAGATTCTCTGCCTGCCAACCTATCAAGACTACAACAAGGCATGTCGCACAACAAAAAAAAAACTTGCTCAAGGCTGAAGATGTGTGGGGGGTTCCCCATCCTGTATTATTCTTGAACTTGCAACATTCCAGAGCGGCCAGTAGACACGTCACTGAGGATCATTCGCTGATTGATACATTTCAATAAGAAGAGAAAAACGTTTAGTATGTAAACTCGGATGGAGGTGTTATGTGTGACGAATTATTCGAACAGCCGTGGGATGAAGAACTTTCTTTGAATGTCTGTGTCTTGCGGCAAGATAAGTTGCTCGTGAAGTGTATCTAGAGTGATATTGCCAAACATGATGTGCTACACAAGAAGAATCGTCGACTCTGGGCCATAACTCCAGGTCGCACAAACTACAATTCCTTCAAAAAAAATACTGACCACGGCTGCTCTGCTCTGTGTGTGGGGGGGTTTCCCACTCAAGAAAAAAAAAAAAAGTTGCACTTGCAACATTCCGGAGGGGGGGATGGATGATCGGCGATTTGCTTTCGGCCCATAGGTTCCGCACGTGATGTTGAGGTGGCTGCGGAACAAAAAGCAAAAGCAGGGAAAGCATCGCATACTTAACTTCAGAGGAAGGGTACGCGACAGACACCATGCTCGATCGATTGAAGGGCCTGAACTTGAATGAATGGGAAAAGGGAAAACCCAAACCCAGGTTGATTAATATGATCATGATTTTGAGAGGTCGAACTCGAGCGGATAGTATAGAACAAGGAATATAGAGATGTCATTTCTGTTGTTCAATGGTTGTATGTACTCGCCCCCCGGTGATAAGATGGGTCGGTCGTGATGGGAATTATCTGCCTGGATGCGAATACATATCATCGATAAGGCAGGCAGCTCGAGGGCTGAAAAAGCTAGGCAAGTAGCGGCCGGTCAGTATGTACAGGTGTATCCAACGGCGTTGGGGCGGCATGGCTATAGTGTACTGATTGATGATTATGATGGGACAACATGTTAACAAGAACAACAACAACAAGCACCGGTTTGGATCCCAATATCAACAGACGGATCCATACATTCGTCGCGGCGAGATCCCACATCGGGGGAGGGCCGGAAAATGTGGACCATCACCGCATCGCGCCGCATCCCCGCCGCGCGATTATTCTCGGCCGTTATTGCGCTAAGTTGTTGGCTGGCCTGGCTGCCTGGCTCCCGGTGAATAATTACTATTTGGACGGTACATGGTGTCGGAAGTCTCCAAGCATACACGAAGAGGAGGCCCGGTTGGTTCTTTTCCGAAGGGCGTGTAGGCTGTATCATATCAGCGCATATCAGCATGACTTTTTTTCAAGAGGTTTCCCCAAGCATTGGGGCAAGTTCTTTGGATAAACCAATATCATTTAACTGATCTCTTGGCTCCATAGTTTTTTTCGTATGTATGCGGTTGATGAAGGGCGCTCAGTGCGCAGGTTGGTTGGTTGTTGATCCCAAAGAAGTTCCCTCCAACAACGTGTCAGGGTTTGTTGTTGCATTGCAGGTCTTTATACCCTATCACCAAATCGGAACATTCCGACGCGAAAGAAGTTTTACCGCTGGGGGAATGGCCTTGGTTGTTGAGTTGTTTTGGAAGTCGTGCCTACCAGAGAGTTTTTGATAGGCCTCGTCTCTTTGCTTGCCAAGAGTACTCCTCCGTACTCGTACACCCACAAAGCTCTCTCGTCCATTAGGAGTTGTTCCCCCCAGTTTTGGTGTCACCCACACATGAACGGGTTGAGATGTGATGGGAAAGAGATCCAGTCTTTTGTCAAACTCCATCCATGATTCATCCCATACATCCCTGTGGGTTGTGCTATGATGTATGATATTCCCGGATCTCACTTGCAGTAGGTACATCCGGGTTGTTGTTGTTGTTGACATTATTGAAGGAGTTATAGTTTTTGTGGACTGAAAGTTTTTTTTTTTTCCCGTTCAGAAGGAAGGAAGTGAGAGAGGAAGAATGGCTCTCCGGTGGGTTACAATATACCCACACACATGTCGGCCTTTTGGGAAGCAGTTATCTACTTGATACTCGGTATCAGAAGCCGGAGATTTTTCCTCGTGCCTCCCCCCTCCCCCAGCTGTGGAGAACTTACCGGTGAAACGGACGGTGGAAGTCACGGCAGCTTACATCCACCCCCCAGGAACGGAAGATTCCGAGAAAAATAAAGAGCGCTTAGAGTAGAGAAAAAAAATGCTTGGATTTATTGCCAGATACGCTATACACTAAGCAGGCCGGCGCAGACTGCGCGCCGCAGAGCAGGGCCAGCGGGCTGGCGATAATGAGGCACTTACGGAAATCGACGATCATGAGCAGGAGATACAAAGATGGTAGACATATACGATCCGAGAGGGCTTGCAGTGCAGCCAGCAGCAGCAGCATAGGTAGATAACTACTTTAAGTATCAGGTACCTTTCGCAATATCAAGACTGTGAACCGGCAGTAGGGGAAAGAAAAAAGGGCCCACCAGGATCGAAACCGTGATAGGGTGTAGGTTGTGCGCTTCTGCTCATATGTGGCCTCAAGCTGTAACGTTTCCGAACGCTCCGGACGATCATGCACGTTTTAGCGGCATGAAAAAAAAGATGATGATGGGCTCACCCCTCCAAACCTAAAGTGGATTGAGAGAGATTGATTGAGTTGGGGGACTGATTCATGCCACGCAGTTCCAATTGATTTTCCCCATCTTCTTTTCTCTTAGGCCCCCTGTTCTCCGAACGCATCGATCGAAGTGGGAACGATGAAACAAACTTCCGGAACGGTGCACATCTGTTCGTCGCCGCCAGTAGATTGCCGCAAGGCAAGAACACGAGACTTCGAGTGCATAGGGAAGGGAAGGGAAGGGAAGGGCATAAGCACAATATCGATGGTGGGTGGTTGTGGTTGGTGGAGGAGGAGGTGATGGTGATGGTAATGGTGATGGTGATGGTGGTGGGTGCTGCAAAAGGCACGAACGCCACGCCATGATGGGGCGACATGCTGGTTGTGGATGTGGTTCTGCACTACAGAGCGCCCGGCAGCACCGGCTCGCTCGGTTGTCGGGACGCTGAAGTGCAGGTAGATACCAACTTATCTTTGCCTTGTTCTCCATGGAAGGGGGAAAAAAATAAATTGACGTTTATTTGGGACCAGCTGCATGATATCTGCAATTCCATTCACGGGCAAAATGGTGGCCTAAACCATGCACCCGCATCTTTTGATACATGTTACATGTACTCCAGACGTGAAGCAAGGTACTCTACTCGTAGGCAGATCTGAGTGAATAACGGAGTTCGGATCCGAGGAACCTTGCTTGCTTTGCCTTGCCCTGCATCAGAGCCGAACGAGGGAGGACCCGGGAAAGCGAGAGAGGGTCGAGACGAGACGAGACGAAGAGATGGGGAGCGAGCGAGTCAGCCCCAGCAGGAAGAAACGAAAGAAAGGGAAGAAGGAGAAGGAGAAGAAGAGTTGAGTTGAGAGAATGGAACAAAGAGCCCCAACGAAGAGTGCCAGCCAGCCAGCAATCACATCAGGCATATCTAAAGTTACTTTGTCCATGAATGAATCGGTGAATGGATGGATGGTGATGGTGCGTGGTTCACCAACCCAACCCAATCCAATCCAATCCAATCCAATCCAACCACACTCTGCCCATCGAAAGTGCCTCTGTACGCCGTAGCCCTATTGCTGCACATCGTCTCCCCTTCAACGCCAATCGGAGCTGCACAACGAAACGTCCTTGTGCAGCAGCAACAAGTACGTGAACCGTCGCACCGCTCTTTCGGCTGGTTCCAAGTGAAAGTGTCTAGGCCAGACTGCGTTAAGGCGGCCTCTAGCTTTATAACCCAAATAACGTTCTCTCTGGGTCTGTCTCGTCTGTTTTGCCGTGCTGGCGTGAGAGCCGTGCTTCTCACTAAAGCTGCACACCCCGGGCCTCCCCCCATTCCTCATTGGCAATTGGCAATTGGCATCATCATCACCACCACCACCCACCCGCTCATCCTACAGCCTACAGTGGCTAGACTACCTCTCATTTCATCCTCCGCAGCATAACGTAGTCTCCTGCCCAACTTTTTTGTCTTCAACTTCAATCTCTCGCTACCTGCTCCCCTTTCTTCCTCCTCCTCCTCCTCCTGCTCCTCGTCTCCTTCCTCCCCCATCACGCCTCCGCTTTTCGTCTCCCCCGAATACATTGAGCTCATCGCTTCGGCAGTGTACGCACGTCTCTACAGCTCACCACAGGCGTTGTCGGGTACAGCGGCTCTTCCTCCACACCACTTTGAACCCGTCGACCTGACCTACTCAGAGTCGCCCAATTCAGCTGTCGAGCTCCATTCGAATATTCAGACACTCAAGCCTCCCCAAAGGCACCTAACTCCTAGGCGCAACAAAGAGAGGACTTCTGGCTCAGTTGCGACTTCATTGCACCATATTACCAACAAAGTTTACGCAGTGTCGGCCAATATCCTTCATGAATCAGAGTCTCGACCGCGACGGTGTTGGATCCCGAATAGAAAAGCGACCACACAGTCCGAACGGTGACGAGGCCGGCACAGCGGCCAACACCCGACTTAAATTATTAGGAGATCCAGGGCATCCAGGGCGTGACGAACGCGAAAACTATTACTCTCCTGCTGCCATGGCGTACCCGCGGCCGTACGCACCGCATCCGCCCATGGTTTTGCACAACCTGCACCCCTATGACAACGGCAATTCCATGAATACTCAGCCTCACCAAAACGGTCCGGCGCAGAACCACTACCACACACACCCCTATGGTTCAAACTCAGTGTCACCGGGTCCACATGCTCAGATGGCGTCATCCCAGGCTACAACTCCTGGAGCAATGCAAACGTTGCCTGGTGGACAAACGAAGAGGCCGTATAGGCAGAGGCGAAAAGACCCATCATGCGACGCATGTAGGGAGAGGAAAGTTAAGGTGGACTTTTCCCCTCCCACGAGGTATTTCACGGGTCTAATATCCGGGTAGTGTGACGCGACTGAAACCACATCGTGCAATGAGTGCAAATCCCGTGGGGTTAAGTGCCAATTTACCAAGGAGACAAATAGGCGAATGTCGTCAATAAAGTATGTGTTTTACCAGTTGCAGCAACCCCGTTTTCTACAATTCTGTGGCTTACGAAGTCCTCAAGACAAGTGCAAGATTTGGAAAAACAAGTTGCCACCTTTAAGAGTCGAATCCGCGAACTCGAAGCCCGGTTGTACCCGCCAGGTACTACCGCGATGAGTAGTGGAGGTTCTCATGACACTTTGTCCTTAAACGTCCCGGAAATTGGATCCGTGCCTCCGAGGAGACCGCAGGCACCGCCGGTTGCACAGGATCTTGCACCGGTCCGGTCGCATATGCGGGATTATTGCAGAGGAGTTTTCAAGCCACCGCCGCCGTATCGACAGGTTTCAGCGCAGCCAACTACGTGCGAAGGTCTCGAAGATGTGGGGGCTCGATTGCCTCCAAACCACATCGGTGAGGTCCTGATTCGGAACTATTACGAAACTATACATTCGATCATTCCAATTTTGCACTGGCCTCAGTTTGCGGGGACGTATGAAGAAGTCAAGGTTAAAAGAGACCTCTCGGGCGTGTCGCCGGCTTGGGCGTCAACATTATTTGCAGTACTCGCATGTGGAACAATCTATACAACCGATCCGGAGATAAGGAGGCTCTACCCAGACTGTGGAAAGGGGTTTATCGAATGCTCCCGGAAGGTGACGGATCTATTCAACGATGCATTCACTATTGATCATGCGCGATCTGCGTTGCTGACTAGCATCTTTCTCACTGAGCTTAACTGCAAGTCTGCAGCGTGGGCGTGGTTGGGATCCACGGTGCGGATTGCACAGGACATTGGGTTGCATCGCGAAAGCGGTCCGTGGCCGGTTGTGGAAGGAGAAATGAGGCGTCGGGTTTGGTGGGGAATCTATGCTTGGGACCGGTAAATATCCCTGAAAGATCCGGAATGCACTGTTATCTGGAATATTGCATGCTGACTTCCGGTTGTGCCAGTTTGCTTTCGGTGGAACTTGGTCGCGTACTCTTGATTGAGGACCGCGATTGCGATGTCGGCCTCCCTTGCGCGTTGGACGACCATTTTATTTACGATGGATTCAATATGAGCAATAGCCCGGCAACTTCACACTTCTTGTTGACAACAATCCATGTTGTACGAATGATTAGTGAGCTGCTGCGATCGCTGCAATCATCTGTCATATCCCAGCAAGCGCTCGTAGCCTTCGACTCCCATTTCGCGTCATGCCAGAATGTTTTCCCTGCAAATTGTCAAATATATCACCCACAGCCGTTGGAACCTCGGCACTTGTCGCCGATCTGTCAGCTCCAGAATTGTCGAATCGTACTTCACCGACACAACCTGTCAACATCTTGTCCTCCCGAGGTTCGGGCCGCGGCTCTCCAGTCGTGCCTGCAGGTTGCCAAGGAAACTGTGCATCTTTTGGGCCGGGTCAGACAATACGAACCACCTGCGCAGATCAGTTGGAAAGACGCGGTCGCCTCGGCAGCTACCACAATGGTTTGTGCGCACATCTGGCGGTGCATGCTTTTCCTATGCTTTAGCGCCCTTTACGACGAAGCTTTGGTCTGCGCCCAGATATGTGCCGCTATCGGAGACTTCCGACAGGTTAATAGCGCCTGTGGGAGATACTTGTATGGATTCCTTCGGCAGCTGGCCAATAAGATTGCACAGGGTGGGGACCTGATGCAAGATGAAATGATAATCGCTTTGGTCTCTGGGGATGTTCAGGGTAGCACGGAATCGGCCTGGATTTGGAACGGCAGCGAGACAGGAACGGCGCTTAATAATGGAGCCTCACCGCCTGTTCACAGTCCCCCTATGAGTGGAAAGGAAGCCGGAACAAATGCCGATGACAATTCGTCTTTGCTGTCACATGACGAGAGGAAGGAGTGGAGTGGGTGGGATCATATCCAGGAGATTATCCGACAGCTCAAGCGAGAGAAGGAACAGAGAGAGTTCCAACACAATACCCCTCATCCGCCGCATGTTTGGGATCCGCAGGTCATCAATGCGGTCTCTAATAGCGCCAACACCAACAGCTCGAGAATATCAATCGCTAACATCATCTGAGATCCACCTCTCTTCTGTTTGCCGTTTGACATTTGTTGTGTTTCTACTGGTAATTGGACACGGTTTTTTTGTAGTTCTATATAGTGCGGGTGGGCGAATCGGTGGAATAAAAAATGGTGTGGTTGCGTTTGTGCTTTTTGATATAAATATTTCTTTCTGGGTTTTTCTGTTTGGATCAATGCTGGGAGGCTGGGTGTTTTTTTGATTTGCGATCACTGCGATATTTGTTCTTGTTCGAGCTCTTTGTTTGAAACAGCCCCCTCACCGATTGGTCGGGTCATAAATGGCTTCAAGGTGTGTTAGTACTACGAAATGGGTTTGAGGGGAAGGGCAATTTTTTTTTCTCCCTAAGTGTACATGAATTTCCTATTTCTTTGCTTTTCTTGGTGTTTATTGCGAATTGTACTTTTCCTTTTCTTTTTCCTTGTGGTTCATTCGGGTTACGGGGTTGCCGTTATTAGTTTTTTTTTTTCCTTTTCTATGTCTTATGGACTTTTGGTGGCAGGATGCGAGAGAAGAGCTCTGATTCTTGGAGATTATACTTCTCATATCGGGACAGGCGAATGGAATTAGTCTAAGGCAACATTCTTGCCCTCGGGATGGATGTATTTCTACTTATTTCTAGAGTTTGTAGATTTCCCTTTCCCTTTCCCTTTACTTTTCCTTTTTTTTACGACAGCGGTTATGATGATGAGAAAGAAGCTTCGAAAGATGTGCTTCACCAGATCCACCCATCATCGGGAAAACGTGACCGCTACTGCATGCATGCCTTGTCGGATGTTTCCGTTGTTGGTACCCGTACCGGTACTGCCGCGGATTGCGCTCGTGTAACGTTACTTACCGTGGGGTAGGTGGTGAGCTTACTTGATTGGGGAACCCGGAGATGGGGATACAAACACGTTTGGGAATAGGTATATGAGGTGAATGTTAGAGACGTGCATAGTGCGTCACTCGCCCCCGGTATGAGGTGGCTTGCCAGTGGGTTGTAGATGTTCCTTAGCAATTGTACGGGTGGTGTGGCAACTCTGAAATTCCAATTCAGAGTAAATTTCATATCTAGCTCGTGTTCGGTATATCCGAGCCGATGGTAGGCGAGATTTATTCGGGAGAGCCGAAATAAATCCGTACGCGTTCTCCTCGGTATGAAGGCGGGTAAAAAAGAAATGATGATTTCGCCCAGGCTCGATCTGGGGACCTTTTGTGTCCAGCTTCTTGGAAACTGTTAGACAAATGTGATAACCAACTACACTACGAAACCATTTTATGGAAAAAGTTAGGGTTTGTATGCAGATGAGTAATGCTGCGTGTCTACAAGTTTGGTGAGTGCAGATAACTTAACGCCAAAAGTCGGTACGGTAAAGAACAGATTAAAATTCCTTGAAGTCTTTCTCACATTTCGAATTTCCGAATTCGTGGTTGAAGTGGTAAGAGCTTGGTTGTTCACGTTGTAATGATATTGCATGCGGCCGCTGCGGCCATGGCATAGATACACTCTACTATCGATATATCCCCGATACTTCCAGACAAAAGAAAACTCTCCCATCCTTCCATCTTCCTCATCCACTATCCTTTTGTTGAGTATTTGGTAGTTGTAATACATTCCCCCACCCTTACAGCTACTGTAACTACATACAACCATCGTCAGGATTTCGGAATTTTCGCTGTGAAGCTAAGACGGAAGCCTGAAGTCTGGACTCGAGTGGGGCTTTTTTTTAAGCTCGTGGACTAGTTATCGCCACCACAAGCATACCAAGACTATGGACTCGGAGTCTGGATGCAGTTCTTGATATGTACCTTTACATCCGACGATTTAGGGCCCGTTCGGATCTCGAAATACCATGAATATAGTCTGTCAGACGGCTTTATAATTTTACGACCAGAAGCCGGATGATAGACTACCATGAAAATCCAAAGATAGAGAACAAAATTGTACATCCTTTGGAGATTTGGTACAGGTCTATTGACCCCCAGAATATCACACACGTGTCCACTTTTGTGGTCAACTGAACGATACAGCAATTGGCAAGTTAACAAGATTTGTATTATATCCTTATCGTCGCCTCATCCCACGGTTTTACACTACCGGACTCTGGAAAATTGAGGTTTTGAAAGCGGTTCCCGATCGTCCTCACAACTCCTCACCCAGTCTATTTACTCATTGCTGTAGCAACTACCATGGGGTGCGCCATAACGAGGGTTGCATCCAGCTGCAGCCTTATTCCATCCGGATCCACGAATGTATAGTACTTCGGTCGTGTAAGTATCATGTCACTTCATCCCACGGCGGCATGGGATTTGGTTTCAATCAGCGACTGGATCAAGGCCACTGCAAGATTAATCGTACTAGTATTCCATAGATTCATGACGAGAATGATCGCTCAGGGTTAGGGTGCGGCGAAGACGCAATGCCGTGTTTAGGGGCGCTTAGTGGACGATTTCAGCTGGCTTTTGAGATTCTGGTAATCGCATTTGTCCGCCCGATGATCAATCGGATGGATGGATGGTGGTTCAATATCGAAAAGGCATTATAGATTCCACTGTGTCTCTGGTGGTCGTTTCTGGCGTTTGTTTGTTTATTTATTTATTTACGTGTGGTGATTCGATATTCGCGTGGCATTTAAAATTTCAGATCCGGTATGTCGATACACGTGAGCTTAGCGGGGGTTGCCAAGTCGCACTGAGAGCTCAGGCAGGATCCGAGAGACCCGCAGAGCCCCTCAAAGCCATTGTTGAGAACGTTCCTGTTTCCTACAGTACCACAGTACTACCACCTCGATCGACACTTTGCTTTTCACCATTTCCCCTCCTCCCATTCCCAACCGCCACCTTACGGCATCCATCTTTTGAAGCGTTTTTGGGGAATCGTTCTCAACATCTCAGGCTGTGTTCATCGGAGCACACCCCCGGGGCACACAACATCATCTAGTTCAACAGCGATATTCATTTCGTACCTTGCCGATACTGTCATTATGGATGGAAACGGGGAAGAGGTTAGCGAGTTCCTGCTGCGGATACGGGAATTGGGTGATAGACGAGATAAGGAAGATGATGAGAGGGCACGGAAGCTTGAGGCTGAGATATTGGCCGGACGAGAAGCACGGCGGGCAAGGAGAGATGGTATGTGTCGGATGTAGTCTTGAGCCATTGTCTATCGCTATGGACGGTTCCACAAGTGTTTTCCCTGCTGGATCGCTGATGTTTCATTTCAATCCAATTCAGAACGAGCTCGCTCCCTTTCACCACAGAAGGACTCACCCGTCGGCACGCCGATTAGTCTGAAGTCGATTTCATCTACGAGACCCGGAACCCGTGATGGAGAGGATCCATCAGGGCGTGTTGATAATTCAACAGGTGCTGCGCTGGAGAAGTTGACTGGGAAGCTCGCAGGTGTGACAGTAGGTGGTGGTTCCGAAGCCACCTCCGATTCACCTGCTCCTGCACCTTCCCCTGTACTTTCGTGGCAACGTCGACCAAAATCAGCATACGGCTTGTCTAAGATTCCGCCGCTATCTCCGAGTACGAATGGCCCAAATGACAATGAAACATCCGAAAAAAGTAGAGCTCAGATTGCTGCAAGTCTGGGAACGAAAGATCCTACCTGGTTCAAGCAAACACAGGACAGGGCTGCTACATCTGGTGCCTTGAGGAAGGCGGAGGAAGAATCACTGGGAAGCGTTTCCAAAAAGGCGTTGCCAGGGATGTTACCTCTCGGCGACAACAATGCCTTACCTAGGTCGTCAACCCCGGAGCCTCAAAAGGGTCCTCCCCGAACTCCTACCGAAACTCTGTCAATGGGTAGGGTCGCTAGAAGCGGCTCCCTCCAATCAGATAGGTTTATTCCTTCGATGACACCTGGTGCATCTGGTCGTCACGAGAGGAGTCCGTCGTTGAGCAGTAATACTTCTGGAAGATTTGAATTGGAGTCTAATGAGGGGTTTGTTCGGCCTCCTCCTATGAGCCCTAGTCAGGGACGTATCTCTCCGGAAAGGGGCGATCGAACACCAAGTCCAACCAAAGGATTTGGAGGATTTGTACAGAGTGCAATGCTCAAGAGGGAAGGCTCTATTAACAAGAGGTGGAGTAGAACCGAGCAAGGCGCTGGCGGTCTCTCCAGGAACGATTCAGTAGCCACTGCTAGATCATCGTATACTAGAAGCACTACTGGCCGCGATCAAGGCTCGACGGTTGCACAACTATCAAGAGAATCGACTCCTGCACCCGAAGAATTTCCATTTGAGAGTACAAAACCCGAGGCCAGTGATAATAGCTTTCAGACTCTCCGCGGAAGATCCAAAACCATCTCGGCATCTGGTGATCGTCCTTTAAGTTTTCATGCCCAGAGGGATAGTACCCCACCGGCTTCTCCAACGAAAACGTACGAGCAGAAAAGATGGAGTCCAACCAAATCATCTTGGCTGGAGACTGCTCTTAAGAAAGGCACCGACAATCCACAACCTCCCATGGCGCCTGCGAAACCCTTGGAAAGGACGCCTTCGAAGTATACCACCAATGAAAAGTCAATGGACTCTTCATATCTTAGCAAACCTACAGTGAATTCCAAACCGCCAGCTCTTTCGCCAAAGTCGATTCCATCGCAAGTAACACTTAAAAAGGCGGCGGAAAAACCGCCCGAAGAGCCCACTTTGCGTACAAGATACAACGATGCGCCTATAAAGTCGATAGTTGCCGAGAAATCCGCTGTTTTCAACAGGGGGTCGACTATATTATCTCCTACTACTGTAGGAATCGATGGTCCTAGCATTCCGATCAAACCTACTGTGAAGCCAAAGGAACCGCTCAACTTCCGGGCTAGTTTAAAGCCTCGTCCTACCACTGACCAGGACGGAGAAAAGGAGGAACTTCCATTTCTGAGTGCAATGTCAAGATTGAGATCGACAAAGACGCAAAATTATAGGGCGCCCAATGAACTGAAGGATCGGATCCTCGAAGGCAAAGCGAAGCTGAATACCACAGGAGGCCCTCAAAGGTCCGTCAGACCTGATCCATTGAAGGAGACCTTGCTCTCTGCCAAGGTCGCTCTCAAACCTTCTGAGACTTCCCCAACGCGTCCTAATTTTTCTCCGACCGAGCCCAAACCCCCTCCGTTTGAGAAGAAGGTATCCGCCCCAGGAAGACTCGAAACGGAGAAGAAGGGGCCATCGCTGGCAGATAGGTTCAATCCGGCCCTTTCGAATCTTTTACAAAGAGGACCGCCTACTGCAGCGAGTGGGAACAGCTTTAGATCGTCTAGAAGTACGGCTGAGAGTGCAGTATCGTCCAAACCAAAGGAGGTCGCAACTGGCGGTCCCGCCGAAAGTTCTACACCCCTTACTCATGTACGTGGTGGCCTGCTGTTCTCTGTGTATATTCTTTGACTGACCACTTCTTTAGATGACCAAAGGCAGAGCGAGAGGGCCGAAGAGAAGGGCACCGACCAAGGCCGAACCAAATGCCACACCTGCGGCACCAGAGCGTGTGAATTTGGACGTTCCCACAGCACGTACAGCTACTCGATCGCCTTCTCCTAGGCCTTTGGAGACTCCAAAAAAGGTTCCATCTCGGGTAGAATTGTCCCGAAAGACATCTAGTACTTCTTTGGGAAGTAGTTCTGCTCAAAAGTCTGAAAAGCCAAAACCACCCACACCAGCCAAATCACCACTTCTTAGAGGAACCTCGAGCTCAAGCCTCAAGGAAAATGAGAAACTCCCCACAGAGCCTGCGACGATCCAGGAGGATGCGATTAAGATTCCGCCTACTATCAAGTCGCCCTCTTCTAAGGTGGTTTCACGAGAGCCTTCTCTTAGTACGTTGAGTTCCACACCTACCGCTAAAGTCGAGGAACCTTCAGATCCTATAAAGCGCACTGGAGTGTCGCCCATTACCTTGCCCAAACGAGGTGGTGAAAGGAAAAATTTTGGTATATCTGGTTTTCCGGGGTTCTCTGGCCCCCCGGAAGTGGTTGAACCGGAGGAAAAGCCATTGCCCAGGCTGTTTTCAAGAACTGTTACACCTTTGCCTGAAAATGCAGAGAGCGATGCTATCGAAAAGGATAATTCTCGACTGTTGTCTCAGTTTTTCAGAGGCCCATCCTTTCGTGCCAATAAGATTGATTTCGACATGATGAGCATTCTGGCAGCCAATCCTGCTCTCTCCACTGAGAAAGTCAGAACTACGAAATTTGAAATCTCCGAAATCACGGGCTATGGCAAGCTCAACGCTATTCCCAACGACGAACAGCATGTGTTATTCGACGAGAACATGTATTTGTGCATACATAGTTTCGAGGGTGTATCTGGCACCAAAAAAATAGAGGTGTACCTTTGGAGCGGAGTTAAGGTTTCTGAGAGTGCCATTGAGGATGCACAGCTATTCGCGCGTAAGACCGCGAGGGAGAATGATGGGAAATTAGTATGTACTTTGGCTTCCTACCTTCCCCATCCATCTGTATTTGGCTAATTGCAATGCAGATCCAATTGAAGCAGGGTCGAGAGACCCCAGCATTCTTTCAGGCTATTGGTGGAATACTCATCACAAGACGAGGCACTCGGGAGAAGACATCCGCCGATAGTTCGTTCATGTTATGCGGAAGAAACTGCTTCGGTGGAGTAGCCTTTGATGAAGTCGATATGGGGGTGTCTACTCTGTGCTCTGGATTCCCGTATATTGTCTCGCGGAAAGGAGGCGTGTATCTCTGGAAAGGAAAAGGTGCTACTCCAGAAGAGATTGGCGTAGCACGGCTTGTTGGTTTTGAAATTTCCGGAGGTGAAGTCAAGGAATTCGCGGAAGGAGACGAACCAGACGCCTTCTTCGACGCTTTGGGCGGTTATAGTGAGATTATGTCTGCAGACTACTGGCATTTGAAACCTTCCTGCAAGAAATATGCTGCTCGGCTCTTCAAAATCGATTTGCAAACACAGTCAAAGGTATGTCCGTCCATTTATCATTAAACTACTACAATTATGCTGATGTTCCACAAGGTCGTCGAGATTTCCCCATTCTGTCAAGATGACCTGGACCCACGTGAAATCTATGTCGCTGATGCCTTCTTTGAGTTTTACATGTAAGTTTAATCAAAGTGATGGATGCCTCACGTGTAGGTTGCAAAACTAACCAGATACAGTGTCATCGGGTCCCAATCTCAGTCCAAGCGGGAGGAGTTTCAAGTAGCGCTGCAGTTTACGCAGGCATATGCCCTCCTTGCTGTGTCCGTCGAGGATAGACCTTTTATTCCCGTGAGCAGCGTCATACTGGGCGGTGCCCCAAGGGAGTTTAAGGCTCTGTTTAGGACATGGGATAATGCAAAGATCCCCACTCAATGGCAACCATCCAGAAAGCCTAGTCTTAGGTTGATTGGGCTGCCCCAAGCCATGGAGGCTATGAATATCTGAGCCACGATTACGGTGCATGAGAAAGACGTGTACAAAAAGCATGCATTCATTGACAACGGCCGTAATGTATGATCATTCACCTTTCCCTTTCCCTGTCATTTAGCGCTTTTGGTTTGAAGCGGGTGCCGTGGCGTGTTGGGTTGTTTGCTTGATTTTTTTGGCGCTTCCTTTTTACTTACCCTTTCCCTTGAACTGGGCTTTTGCAGTTTTTTTTTTTGTAAATGGTGTTTGTTATACCCCCTTAGACGCCTAAGGGCTGCCCTGTTACTTCAACCCGGTTGGATCGTTTCCTTTCAGTGTACTGTTTCAGTGTATTGTTTCTTGGATGGCTGGCTGGATGTACGTAGCCTTTTACCTTACTGTATGCCCTTTTCTATCGAATTTGTATTTCTAGTGGGTGCAAGAGCATTGGGTGGAGTGTTCGGTGCATCGGATCAAAGAGTATCATTGCATCGGAAGCTGGGACTCCGGTGAATACGAATTCAGCGTGGAGAATTAAGAACTTTGCTAAGTCTAACTTTCAAGATAACTTCTTGATTATTATGTATGTAAAGTCACTATCGAACACATCCCATACATCCAAACACGAAACCGCAAATAAAAACGTAGAACTCGTAGCAAACATCGTAACAATGCTGGAAATTACATGACTACGCAGCATGAGTTTTGTTTCTTCGCCTATTGATATATCCGAGTTAGCACCACACACACACACACATACAAAACAAACCTTAACTCCACACAGACCAAGGAAAGATAAAATATACCCACCTGTGAATAAAACGCCTTGCTGGAACCACTCAGCTGATTGCTCCTCTCAACCAACGAATCCAGCTTCTCCCCGCGCTCCAAAACACTCTCGATAGTCTTATGCAGCACGATCTTAGTCTCGTCGAGTTCTTGCTGTATCCTAAGGATACTATCGGCCTGCTTGGGATCCTGGTACTTCTGGATGTAACCGGCAAGCTCGGGCATCTGGATCTTGGGGTTACCCGTAGCCCACTTTGTACGCGGATTCGCAGTCAGGAATTCATCGACGATCTGAGAGAGTAGCTTGTGCGCCACTAGCTTGGGATATTCGTGGTCCGAGATCACGACTCCAGCCAACCCCTCCGACCGCCCGTATACGTGGAACGTGTACGATTGCTCCTCGATGTCTTGACGCGATCCCGGCGCTATCCGCTCCGCTACCGTCCCCGCGAACATGCTGAGGAATTCTCCGACCGTAGACCGCTGGAAGAAGGAGAAGCTGTCGAGGGCGGTGACGGCGGCGAGCTCGTGGGCTGGCTTGGGGTCGTTGCGGAGTATCTGGAGGTTGCAGGTAAGTGGTCGTGTGAGGGGGAGGGGGGAGGAGAGGGGAGGAGGGGGTGGCGTACTCCGATATAGTACAACTTCATGGTGGGCAGACTGTGTGTAGCGGTGTTGTGGAGATGTCTTTGTGGTTCTGGTGTGTTTGAAGTACTCAGTGGTTGCGTTGGTTAGTGATGAGGTGTCGATGTCTAAAAGGAGCTCAGTGACTTGGTGAGAAACTGAGAGCTTGTGACACAGCCTTGTTCACGTGACTTTGATTCCAATGTATAATTTCTTCTATCGAGATCTAGAACCTCGAGATAATAGGAGAGTGCTCTGATACAACCAAGGAAAATGTCCAAATAATGCAGTTATACGAATAATCGATCAACCGGTCCCGAGCATCGCTCTATATGTCAAATCATGAAACAACCTCGCCCTCACTTCCGACAACCACAAATTCGTCATCACTCTCCTCAGCGGCCTTCTTTGCCTCCTCTCCGTCAAGGATAGTTCTCCTCAGCCATTCTCCCACAAATACTCCACTCGGATCCACCTGCTCCCTCAGCTTAACCCACTTCTCCATGTCGGGGTACATGTGCCAGATCTCGCTCGCAGTCGGGGTGACGAAGTTCTTAGCCCAATGTGGCTTGCCACCCAAATCTTTCATCAAGTACTCGAACGCTGCATAGTAGCGTTGCCAGTGAGGGACGTTTCTAAGAAATGGGCGATAAAGTGTGGCATTGAGGTAAAGCGTTGGGCCATCGGACATTGATTGGTCGAGCCAAGCACGGGGATTGCGGGAGGTGGAGGAGTCAGTGACTCGGACTTCGATCGGGGCATGCACATAAATTCCATCGGAAGATATAGGAATCCCGGAGAGGTCTTCACGGCCAGAGAGCCAGTGTTCGAGACGAGTTATTGCTTCGGGGCCCTTGTGGAGAGGAATTGACCACTGATATAGTAGTCAGTTATCAGAAATAGTAGAAGGAACCAGGCAATCAACTCGCCTCATTCACGTGCTGTGAGAATAAGCAGTCCATTGTCAACGCTTCATGGCTGTTCTGTACCGCCCAACCCTTTGTGCCTTCATCCCATCCGTACTGCATGCTAAACACGAACCGTTCCACACTCGGCATGATCTTCGGGAACCAAGTTGCAACATACAGAAGGAGTTCGTAGGTATACCGCCCAAACCTAGCACCATACCAGCTCGCCGGCGGCTCCTGTATCTCTTCGTCTACAGTCTTTCCATGCCACACGATCGTCCGCTCCGCATACGGGAACCACCAGCAACGCACAAACTCCGACTCCTCCCAAACCTGATCATACGACTTCAAGAACCGGGGAAGCGTAACAACCTCCTGCTCCCACCTCACCTTGAACTCGGGGACGGCCTGAAAGCCCACATGTGTGACAATCCCAATAGCTCCCAACGAAACCAAAGCAGCTTTGAAAAGGTCGAGATTATGCTCCTTCGAACATTTCACTAGCCTTCCGTCCGCCAACATGATAGTCAATGACACCACGCTCTCCGACAACAACCCATGTTTTAGACTCGAGCCATGTGTGCTCGTCGCAATAGCACCGGCAATACTCTGTTCTGTGATACTCCCGAGATTTGGCATTGCCCATTTCCTCTTCTCAAGCTCACCGATCAACGCATAAAGTCTAATCCCAGCCTGTACTACAACCACCCGCTTCTCTGGATCCTCGGAGACAACAGCCCGGAAGTTATCGAGATTCACCATCCACGATGATGTGCATGTAAGATCGGATGGTGAATGGCCCGAACCAATAACCACAATGTGCTTTCCGAGTCTTCGGGCAAGATTCACGATCAACCGGATCTCATCGACGGTTTGTGGCTGGAGGTAGAGCTCGGGACGGGCGAAGGCGGTACGGGCCCATGTTGAGTGTTTGTGACGTAGAGAGGCCCGGAAGGGGATATGTTTCTGGTTGATGGGGTCCCAAGAGGCGGCGACGATGGCGTCGGTAGTGTAGGGATAGAATTGCTTGTAGGCTGAGGGATCCATCACGGTGAAGAAGGTTGGGGTGATATGGTTCGGCGAATAAAATTTAAAGTTTTGGTGGGGTAGATTGGCGTAGGACACAAGCGGCTTAAATTTTCGATAGCTGGAAAAGTCGGACAAGGGTTCTGCAGGGTGATAGTGCCAGAGAAGAAATCGTAGGTTTCCTGGACGAGCTGAAAATTCAATTGACCTGACTAGATCATGGGAGGAGGAGGAGGAGAGAGGGGGAAGAGGGGGATCGTGACTCTGGTGACGTTCCCGCATGCAACGTAGCATTACACAAGACGATACCCCAAACGCAGCCAATCACAGCAAACATATCCTTTGAGGTCGAAGGACGTATCAATATATCTTGATATCTTCTCATAACAACGTAATTGCGGGGGTTTTGAGTCTGAATTAGCTATAGAATGTGAACCCTAACCCACATCTCCCGGAGGCATTGCTCCAGTTCAATCCAATCAGCAGGACAGTCTGGAAACCTTCTCAACTCTTAACGACACTACCACGGCCGCAAGATCAATTCAATATGACTCAAATTGGTACATCCCGCAAGTCAGCTGAGAAAATATTCACCGCTTCTCCGAGCATTAATCCAAGCAGTGAGTCTTGGAGATCCGTGATGGTCGAAGGCAGTGTGAAACTTTAATCCTTGGCAAAATTCCTCAAAGTAGACGATCAGTAATCCATGGTCAATTGGTTCTGTCGAACGGTGGTGAGGTGGGGGGCGCTGATGCCAGATTTGATGCCTCTCTGGGGTCGGAAAACATAGCGAAGGCTGCAGCGACTTATTGTCATCTGGACCAACCTATTCCTGGTTTCTACCTCCGATACGACTTGGATACTATATCTGGTAGTCCACGTAGTTATAGACATATGGAGACTGGAGTCGGGATGTCGTAAATTAATCGATTCCCGCCCATGAACGAGGAGCAACTGGTGATGGAAGCCCACGAGGAATCTCGATGAAATTCTGGTCAAGTTCGCAGATGGTTGCGCGTATAGTCGCGTGGAGAATTCAGCCTTACGACGTTGCAAGAGGGGGTTCTGTCACGTAGGGTTCTGAAAAGGCACATTTTATACCACAGACACTGCCAAGATGTTAGAGTGACTAAAATGGCTGAATCGCACAAGTTTAGCGCACAAGCGATGCTAGCGTGCCTCGCCTGCGCTTCCACGTTTCTTCGAACGTCTTCCGAAGACTTCTGGAACAAGTAAGCCCATTCACCATGCTTTCCATCCTTCGCAAGGCACGCCTGAAGGACAAGGAGATGCGAGTTCTGATGCTCGGTCTCGACAATGCTGGAAAAACCACCATCGTCAAATGTATCATGGGAGAGGACGTGAGCACCGTCAGTCCCACGTTGGGCTTCATCATCAAAACCATCGACTACCAGGGGTGTGTAGGTCTGTTGATGGGGGATATCGCTGTCGCTAATCTTACCGTGCTTTGCGAACAGCTACAAGCTGAATATCTGTAGGCTACATCATGCAGTGCACAAGGCGGATCTCCACTGATGATAGTATTTGGGAAGGGGATGTTGGTGGCCAAAAGACGTTGCGTAGCTACTGGCGAAATTACTTCGAAAAGACAGACTCCTTGATATGGGTTGTAGATGCTACTGACCGCTTCCGCCTCGAGAATTGTGCCGCCGAACTTGCCGGCTTACTTCAACAAGAGGTGCGCTTCTTCTCATTTTCATGATACCCATTCACTGACCACTTGCAGAGACTCCTCGGTGCGAGTCTACTTGTCTTTGCGAACAAGACGGACGTCAGTGGCTGCATGACCCATGATGAGATCCGAGAAGTATAGGCCCTGCTGTCCCACATGACGATTGAATTCTCTAGCCTAATACATTTACCCCAGGGTCTTCGCCTCGACGACATTAAAACTCATAAGTGGACTATTCTTCCTTGCAGTGCCATGACCGGCGAGAATTTATTCGAGGGCTTGGATTGGGTCGTCAAAGACGCCAAGGAGAGATTGTTCCTGTATTAAGCGCTGTTTCCTTCCGAGTCCCTTATCGGCGAAAGATCTTGCAGGTTTATAATGCTGCTGCCTTCTTTTACCCATATTGTTGTTGCAATTAGGCTTTCGAATCCATCTGACATCTAAATCTCGTACCCAAATGATATGTCATATTGCATAGAGGACAATTCGCCCATCTGCCCATCTTACTCCATACCACTCGATCCCTATGTGACGAGATCACCGATCCCCTTGGTAGCAGGTCCTTATTGGATAAATCCACCAGGGGGTGAGGTGCACTCCGGTAATCAGAGCCCAATACACTTGGAAGTCGGTTCTGGGTAGTGGTACGTCTGGGGGTTTCTCATATACTACGACTATCATAGCTACAGCTTTCATCTAGCGGCATAGATGTGTGCGTCGTCATGGCCACATGCAATACTTCAAAAGTGCAAGAGATGAACGTGGTCCGGCTTCTCGTAGGTCCGTGGTGATTTGATTATGCCGACAATGTATCAGTAGTGCAGTCTTGCTTAAATACGCCGCCGGTGCTTAATTACGTATTTATTGAGAGTTTGAGATAAATTGTTTGGGCTCTGCTGCGGGTAGTCCAACTGGGGTTGTAGATTGGGACGGGGTGCTGGAACGTGATATCGAAGGACGAGGACCGTGCATCTCATATTGCGTTTCAAGAACTGCGAATAGTCATCACTCTACATGTATGGTGTGCAGTTGTCCTCAAATTTCATTGTGCGGCGTTGATGGCTTCTCGTAAAGATAATCATTAAGGGACCATTCTATTCTCCGGCCGTTCAGCACCGTGGGGTATTCGTTCTGACCCCAGCATATAGTGAATGAGGAGTAATTTTTTACCAGTACTGAAATAGTTTCAGGTTAGAGTGGATATATTTCCTGCGGACGCATCAATATCTCTAAATTTCGTCGAATTCGGTTGTAGGGAGTGTGCCATTTTTATCAATGGCAGCACAAGCATGCATGCTTCGTTCATGGTGCATGCAGTCACTTTATTTACGTACGGCTATGACTGGGATTTGTGGTGTGATGATCTGTATATCCGATTCTCCGCGCGATAGGCCCGACCCTTTGCGGCACCTTGGTGACAATGTGCATCACTAAGAGTCACTCGAGCTGAAACGTCAATTATGCATTGGAAATTATGTGTGCCTTGACATTGCTTCCCAAAGTACTATACATATTACCTTGTAAGGGGAAATCAACCCGTTGAGATCCGCACGTACCAAATCTGTCATTTTAAGACAGGGGTTGGACTGGAGGTTTCACGGGCTGGCATCGAATTGAGAGCTATGGAGCGTTCACATACTCGGATTTTGGCACATGAACTTTGTGATGGATACCAGCATGTAGGTGGAGACCCCCGGGCATATATACATATAATGTAGCTAGCTTTTATCGATCGCGACCTGCGAGTTAAGAACTTGAAAATACATACGAAGAGTTCCTCGTACCCGGGCATTCGATTTGATTAGATGAATGATCGATCGTGAGAATATCCTACCTGCATTTTTCCCCGTGCCTTTTTTCGTAACTTAGTATCTCGAGCTCCAGTTCATCCCTAGTGGGAATCAATTGCAAATCAACCAGCGTGCTCGCAAAGCTCACAATTATATACCATCAGCTGGCTTCAGTGACTCCTCCATGGATGGTATCACGCATACCCTCTCATCCCCAAATCGCTGCCATACAGGCAGATACACGTCGTGGAGCACTTTATGGGTTTATAATTCCCGGACTTTGATATCATACATGTTATTCGGAGTGATCGACAGCGCAGTCCTGGATGCCGATCTGTGAGCAATACCATTAAGTATTCAACAATGCGGCGCTCCACGAGTCGAGTCCGATGTGCGAAGTGTGAAGATCCCACGATATATAGACGAAAAAAGCACCCGGACCAAATTCTTTCTATAAACGAAAATTTTTACATACTCATCATGGCAGCTAATAACCAAAGAATCCCGTTAATCCGTCCCAGCTTTCGCCCTCCGCCCCCCAAAGCAAAATCAGCAAAATGATACATACAGCAACAGCCCAGCCAATTAAATATTTTCGCCCAAATTCAAAAATTCCCGCTAATTCAGAAAGCAATAACATCCCCTTTAGCTCCATCTATCCCCCCCCCCCCCCCCCCCCTCACCCCTCAGCTTCCTCCACCGTCAGACTCTACCCCGGCATAAGGACCCAGTTATTATCTACGTAGTTGTCTAGGGGCGGTACCCATCTGCCCAGCCAAAGTCAGCGGCTGAGTTAATATTACCACCCAGACTCGCTCTTGGTTCCACCTCTGCCGCTTCTTCTCTATCACTCGTTCCGCTTGCGCTCCGTCTCCTCGGGTTCTTTGGAGGAATGCTCAGTCTTGGATCTGCTGGTGGGTCGGGGTTATGTATAACATGGTGCGTCGTAAGGTCAGGGCGCGGCTCGTCGAAAGATAACGCGGGGAGTTCCACCCACTCGCTTGTGTTGATGGCTGGGAGCTCCACTGGCGGTGACGGGTGGAAATGTGCAGGTAAGGTGGTACTGGAGTCGTGCGTCGTCATCGTTGGAGTTTCTAGGATTGTATCTTCCTTTGAGTGCGACATGAACGATTGCGCTTGATGAGGCTTCTCGGGCAGGAGGCTAGCCGTTCTACTAATACCACCTCCAAAGTCACCGCCCATACCTCCGCCATCTCTCCCAGCACTATGAGTATCACGGATCCCGAATTGTGCAATCGTTCGCATCTTTCTCGTCACCCATGAAGCTAGGATCTTTCCTCTTTGTTTTTCCCCAAGGCGGGAGCGCGGGAAGTCGCCTTTGCCAACAAAGGCTACAATGTCGACAACGAGTTGGTGTTGATCTAGAATCGCGTTGACAATTACCGGTACCATTGAGGCAAGGTAGGATTTGACGTGCACTTCTACCAGAACAACCACCAGGCCACCGGCTTGGAAACAAGCACTGTCGCGATGTTAGCGGAGTTAGGAAGCGGGGACTGTCGCAACCAACCTTCCACTGGGAACAATATTTCGATGACATCTTTCTACGCTATGTTCAATATCAATTGGAAAGTGCTCCAATCCATTAACCTCAATCGTATCCCCAATTCCACCCAACACAAACAATATCTGCATCTCAACTAGCGATTGCCCAGGGCCACTGGGTCTGGAAACTGAATGCAAAAACCCAAGGTCTCCGGTGCGAACATAATCGGATGTGTCTCCATCCACAATCTTTCCCCGGAACCTCTCCGCATCAAATGGATCCTTTGAGCCGTAAAAACTGCTGACGCATGCATCCGAGATTACCCAAATCTCACCGTATTCACCTGTGTGACAGAGGCGCCTGGTTTCGGGGTTGACGATAGCAACTTGGGTCTGAACAGGAACCATACCGGAGTCTTGGACTAGAAGAGCGTCTGGCATCGTTTCCGGGTCGACGGGATAGACGAGACCACGCCGCAGTGCTTTCGGATCAAGCCAGAGCTCGATCGGTTCTATATTCATGTAGCTACGGGTGGCGATCATGGGATTGAGAACATGAGTGTAGACAGTGCTGATTGCCGTTCGTTCCAGGTCCACTCCCGCGAAGTGTAGTCGGACCTTTTGAACTGAAATATGGTGTCAGTCATGAAACGCAGGACAACGTGCGAAGATACTCAAACCAACTTACATACATCCGGCCTTGGCCGCCCTTCATAAGTAACCATGAGATTCCTCAATTCATGTAGCGTATATCCCTTGGCCGGCACGGGGGGGAGGCCGGGCGAAGGGCTGATGGCGTGTTCCAGCATTTGTCGAGTGGCATAGGTGTCCTTGATCTTATATCGAGATAATGTCAAGAATAAACTCATAGGGTTCGTCGCAAAGTCGATCGGTGAAACGAGGTAGGTTGGTGCTCCTGATATCGGAACATGGTTAGACGTAAGATTCTGAGTGTGCGATAGACGGAGAAGGCTATCGCACGAGGAGAGAAAAACAAACTTACCTACAAAGATCCCCATCAACCAGCTCATCACAAAGCCCATACCGGAGGTACTTCTCACACACCCAACCACTGGCTTCGAACTTGTCATCTGGCAAGTCTCTTTCTGGACCTTGCATATGCCCATGATAGTATCATGTCCCAGCGCAACACTAACTCTTCGCTGATCCGCAGTCCAATACGTCCATACCATTGCAACCCTTCCCGGTTGAACCCACTGTTCATTAACCGTGAAGTTCAAGTCTCGACAACCCTGCGAACTCTTTGGTGGCTTGGCTGTGTTCTGTATAGGCGGGATTTTGAGGGTGAGTACGTTTGCAGATGTTTTCAAACTGGTCGATAAAGGCTTGGTTTTGAAGAGTTGATCGACCTCGCTGTTGACTAGGAATATCTTCACATTGAAGTCCATGACTATATGCAACAACGCGGGAATGTCTTCATGCAGCCGGTTTTGATCTAATGGTGCTAGGGGTATAGCAATAACCCCCAAGCAGAAGCAGGCGTGCAAGGCGTAAAGGAAGTCTTCGGAGTGAGTGTACATCAGAACTGCGTGATCCCCAGGCCTCAGCTTCCACTTATTTTTCATTTGGACTGCAACCGCCGCAATTTTTAAGTCTAGCTTTCTCCAAGAGACGCTCTTTCCTTCCCGCCCGCGTCCATCTATGCTGCAGTAAGAAAGTTCTTCCGCTTGGCGGTTTACTCGCCACTGGAGGAGGTCGACAATTGAGGTGAAATTGTTGAGAGGTGTGGAGGTACGGTCATCAATTACCACCACTCGATAGTCAACACCAGAATACTGTTTTTCCTCATGAGCCAAAAGATCTTGCCGTGCCTGTGTAGCTACTTCGGACCAGACACCACCAACAGGATCAATGCCGATGGGCAAGTTCCGTACGGCACGTTCTACTCCGAACTCGACGTGGACGCAGGGGAGTGTTCCTGTATCAAACTCCTTTCGGCAGAGCATGTTTCCAATCTCTTTACGACCATTCTTAAGAACGCGCGGGAGAGTGTTTGGTGCCGTGATCATGACGCAATAAACACGGAGTTGATGTTCCGCCAAGAGAACCTCCATGCATCGTTCTGAAAGTGAATCAAGTAGAGCAATGTCGAGCTGTTTGGCGGCGCCACCGGTAGTCGTCGGTGCTGTGGATGCAGCCTGCGACTCTAAAAGGATGATCGGAAGATGCTCATCATTGACGAACACATCAAAGGCTGAACAGTCGTAGACCTTTGACATTTTCCGCATTATCGTAACAACGAGATGCTGCACAAAAAAATATCGGTATTCTTCCCGTGGCCCGTTTTCTTCTTCGTCGTCGTCTTCCCATTCCACTCTTTGTCGCAATCGGTCTTCATAAAGACCCAACACAAAGATCTTGCCTTCGATGATGCATCCTAAGAGTCCAGTCCTCAAGAATTCCGGTTCAATAGCTACTGGGTGGGGGCTTCCCTCCTCAAACCGGTACGGACGTGCATGAAATATAGTATCCGTTTGCTTCGGCGCATTCCAGAACCCTCCAGAAAGTGAAGGTGAATCAACCCAAATCTCACCCACCACATTGGCAGCACAAAGGAGCGACGACTCCGGGTCCACTATAGCAAGTGTTGCATCAGGTATGGGACACCCAAAAGCTCCGACCCTAAGGACGTTAGGATCATCGCCTTTTTTCGCCGCCTCTTCCCCGACAGCCAAAACAACAACGTCGTTTGTTTTCAGCGCCTCTCTATCTAGCAAAATTTCATTGATCTCGGCTGCTTTTTTCTCCTTGTCCCCACTGGCTTTAGGTCCTGACAAAAGAGAGGAATATCCGTTCAGAAGCGTACTTTGTTTCGGGTCTATTGGACTTTCATCCCCTTCACCCGGTTGTTCCTCTTTCTCCGGCGTACTCAAGGGGAAACCCATCCTCTCTTCACCACCAACCCAGTCGCGCATCGATATGACCATTCCTCCGTGCTCAGGTAGGCACAGCATTGGAGCCACGGTATCTCGTGCCCTACTATTTCCCAGCGGCTTCAGCCAGCGGTCCGCCAGGATCTCGTGAAACTCCGGGTCTACCGTCAACGCATCGATCATCATCAACTTTATGGTCGAAAAATCCACAGGATATTTCTTCTGAAAGTTTCTGGTCGCAAATGGCTCTGTCTGATAGTTGTATGCCACAAATTTGAGCGCTGGGTAATCTGCCAGACAGAGCGTAGCCTTGTAACGAGTTATGATGTTGGCGTAGAGGCCTGGGGTGGTTGTTGTAGCCTGAGTGAACCATACAGTTGTCTGGCCGCCATAAACAGTCATGAGAACGGAGTGAATCAGTCCTATGCCCTGCCGAGGGTCAAGATATGAAACAAGTGTCTCTCCCGCAGGTCCGGATAGAGGCCGTCCAGTTTTGTCACGGAGACTCGGGTTGAACGTGTCTTGATCACCCCCAGGAACAGTCTTAACGATTGCACTAAGTATGCCCATCTGGTGCATTATTGTCCTGTGGCTTAAAACAACACCTCGAAGATCGCCAGTTGGTGCTCGCGAGAACTCTATGTATGCCAAGTCTGGCACCTGTAATGGCGGAACATCCTCATTTTTCTTGGAATGAAAGGATCCAAACTCATTCGTTTTCCACCATTCCACCCCTCTCGGCCAACTCAGTTTCTTGGTTGTCAACTCTCTTTGGAATGCTTTTAAGTTGCTGTCTGTGGTAAGAGCCAGATGCGCTTGCGTGGTTGTCAAAATGAAATTAAGTTTTGCGTAATCCTCCATGTCATTGATCGGTACCGCCACCACACCGGCAATAAAACATCCAAGTAGAGCAACAGCAAAATCAATCAACTCAACATCTCGGTAAATCAATGCCACACGATCTCCACGGTACAGCCCCGACTTCTCGCGAATTACGTGGGCCACCTTTTCGGCTCGCAGTGAGAGTTTTTCCCAAGAACAGACGGCCATTTCTTTGCCCTTATTATCCAGGACAATATAAGCTTGTTGTTTTGGTATTGTTCTAGCTCGGTGGCGAAGGACAGTCGCTATGTTGTCAAACTTGGCCATCGGTATATTGCTATTGTGAGGGTCGTAAATGGCGAATGGCACCTCTCGTGGTTCCAGTGGCATTAGGGTATTGTTAATGAATGGCTGTGGCGGTAAGTCATTCGTATTCAACACAGGCGGTGGTACAGCTGCTGTAGGAGAAAATCCAAGACCTTCGCCGCCGGAATATCTTTGCGCCATCTGTTGCTGCTGGCTGTAGTTACTTTCTGGACGACGCAACTGCGTTGAATCTCTACCGGGTTCGTGCGCCTGGGCGGTAAAATCTGAAAAGAACCCGCCGGGATCATTCATCGTATTCGACCTCGATTCTGTAGCTGATCCCGGGCCGCCCATTGCCGCTCCATCGTCGTAGTGCTCATATTCAATATGGGGGTTGTGTTGCGGCCCGAAAGAGAACGCATGTTGTGGAATGGGCGCATTAGACGAACCAGAACTGAAGTTCCGGATGTGAGAACCTTGAATTGGAAGCAATATTGAATCATCCCGGGAGTGTGCCGAAATCCTGGAGCTACCGTTCGAGTTATTTCGCAGGTGGGGTGGAAGGTAGCTTCCCCAACCACCACCACCGCCAGCGTCACCGTGCCCGCCCGGCGACACCAATGTCGTTGATGTCATGGTAGTTGTGCCGCTAATAGAGTCCGCGTAATATGAAGATCCGTCGCTGTTTCGTGAATAATGTAACGGGGGATGCGAGAATCTCGCGGGCGGATTTGAGGGTCCGGTGGAGGTGGTACCAGGGCCGACGCCATACTGGGCCAGTAGCAGAGTGCGTCGCTTTTCGTATCCTTTCTGCGTAATATCGCCTTCCTCGAGTTCGGCATCGAGGGCGCTCAGTTGTTCATACAGTTCTGGGTTATCCATGGCGAAAGGTCGACGATATGGTAGTGGGGTATTGGGTATGTAGTAGAGTACTCTAGCTAGGTAACTGACGGGCAGCGTTCTTTCCGAACCACCGAATTAGCATATCAGAGGAGAACAAAGAAACCGAATACGCTTAAGAAATCTGCGGTAGCTCACAGGGGTAGCGATAATAAGGCAAAATCTCGAACTGAATGTCTGTTGCTTTGCCGACCGGCGAGTTCGGTGGTGGAGGTGGTGATGGTGGGGTTAAGTTAGTTGGTATCCAGGTGAACGAATGACGTCGGCGAAGTTTCCTGTTGAAAGCCAAGGGTCCTTGAATACAAAAACATGCTATTCTGCTGTGCCAGTATTTGATAGCGAAGGTTCGACGGTTGTGGCGGCGGCGAAGCGAAGGGAGGGGGTTCAAACGGGAGATGCTGGATCCCCGTTTGAGTTCAGCTGGGTTGGCCGAATCAGACGGGAGTCATTCAGGAGGAGGCGGAGGAGGAGACGAGGACGAGGACAGTGCAGGTCAGTGAAGTGCTGAACCCAACGGATGGCCATCACACGCGATTGATCAATCGCAAAATCACCTCCCAGGGCGAGATTTTAATTATAGACGAGCAGCAAATGAAATCGGCATCTGGCTTATCTCCGTGCATCCAATGCCCAGGTCCCCAATTCCCCAGTTCCCTTTTTCTTTGGATATATTTAGACAGTCCACAGCTCATACCCATATGCCAGAACATTTGTGCGGCCGTTAATTTGTGCAGGCACGATCGCACCGATCCAGCGCCGTGTACCACTATCCAACGCCTCTTGCCGCCTCGTCCACTAGTCAGTCCTTGCGGCTCTTTGAAACTTTTTTTCTCGGTAGCTTCCTTTTGCTTGACTTCACTCCACTCTCCACTTCAACCCCAGAAAATTACCCCACTGAACCTCATCTCCCACCAGCGATAACCCCAGGCATGGCGAAATCGAAGCGCAAAGGAATCAATGGTTCTTCACCCGCGACAAAACCGAAATCTACTCTTGCGCTCGACAATGACTTTGTTATGACTATTTCCGACTCGGATCAGGACGTTCCAATCCTCGACGACGACGTCGACTTTCCCTCCTCCGAAGACGACGAGGCGCCAGCACAAAGCCCCTCTCCTGAGCCAGAATTGTCACGGGGGAAGAAAAGGAAGCGCACAGAGAAACCGGCGGAGGTAGAGCGCAAGAATAAGGTGGTTGACGACGGAGGGTTAGACTCGGATTTTGAGTTTCAAACGGGTGATCAGGGCGATGCGGTGGGAGAGTATGATGGCTGGGGGTTTGAGGGGGCAAAGGCGGCAATGAAGGACTCGAAAAAGGGCGTGGACATAGACGACCTTATCCGGCGTCGGAATAAGAAGAAGGAAGATGAGAGGGAAGCCGGAGATGAGATTAAGGACCAGGAGGATGACGGAGATGACGAGAGCTCGGACAATGAAGAGATAGTAGGCGAGGGGCACGAGGAAGAGGAACCGGCAAGCAACGATGAGGACGACGATGAGGACGATGAAGACGATAATGAGGAAATGAGGTTTACAGGCTTTAAAGAGAACGACGAAGACATCGCAGCGGATGGGTTCGGCATGGGAGCGGAATCGGAGGAGGACGACGAAGATGCCGACTCGGAAGCCGGTTCAGACGCACACTCTAAAAACTCGGAGGACGAAGAAGGCGATGGGAGTTCAGGAGAAGACAACTCCGACGATGAATCAGTGGCCTCCGCAGTTCCGCACCCTGATGATATTGCCTCCGATGGAGAATCCGAAGCTGAAGATGCAGCAGAAACCGCCAAAAAGCTCGCCTTTTTCGCCCCGGAAGACGAACTCGTCTTCAATCCCGATCCTTCGGCAAGTTTTCAGAACATGAATCTATCCCGCCCTATTCTCCGTGGTCTTGCCAATGTCGGCTTCACCACACCTACATTAATCCAGCAAAAAGCCATTCCCGTGGCACTGCTTGGAAAGGACGTCGTCGGTGGCGCACAGACTGGTTCCGGAAAGACTGCCGCCTTCGTTGTCCCCATCCTCGAGCGTCTACTATACCGACCAAAGAAGGTTGCCACATCCAGGGTTCTCATCCTGTGTCCCACCCGTGAATTGGCGATGCAAGCGCACTCTGTCGCCGTGAAGCTGGCCGCGTATACCGACATTAGGTTCTCTCTAGCAGTAGGAGGACTCTCTCTCAAAGTGCAAGAAGCAGAGCTCAAGAAGCGCCCCGACGTTATTATCGCAACTCCGGGTCGTTTTATCGACCACATGCGCAACTCTCAGGGCTTCGGCGTAGATACAATTGAAATTATAGTACTAGACGAAGCCGACCGAATGCTCGAAGACGGATTTGCAGACGAACTCAATGAGATTATCAACACGATCCCCAAATCGCGACAGACTATGTTGTTCTCAGCCACAATGACTGATTCCGTCGACAAGCTTATCCGGCTCTCCCTAAACCGCCCCGTCCGCCTCATGGTTGACACAAAGAAGAGCACAGTGAAGTCACTCGTCCAGGAGTTTGTCCGTATTCGCCCCCAGCGAGAAAAACACAAACTCGCAATGTTGATCCACATCTGTCAAGAGTTGGTTACCACACGGTGCATCGTCTTCTTCCGCTCAAAGGTGTTTGCACATAGAGTCCGTGTTATCTTTGGGCTTCTTGGACTCAGGGCTACAGAACTTCACGGAAGTTTAACTCAGGAACAGGTATGTCCTATCTTCCCACCCGCTTTCTATACGCTAACCCCCACCAGCGTGTTAAAGCCGTTGAATCCTTCCGTGACGGCGCAGTAGACTATCTCCTAGCCACCGATCTCGCCTCCAGAGGTCTCGATATCAAAAACGTCGACTGCGTCATCAATTTCGAAGCCCCACAATCCCACGAAATCTACCTACATCGAGTTGGTCGTACTGCCCGTGCCGGTCGCTCAGGTCGCGCCATCACCCTCGCTATTGAGAACGACAGGAAGGTCGTCAAGGCTGCAGTTCGCGCGGCACAATCGCAATCCGCCAAGGTCGTTTCCCGTGTTCTTGATACTGACAAAGTAAACCGTGTCCACGAAAAACTCGCCAGCATGGAATCTGAGGTGGACGAGGTTCTCAAGGAGGAGAAGGATGAGAGAGAGATTCAAAATATGGAGATGCAGATACGGAGAACTGAGAACCTTGTCAAGCACGAAGAGGAAATCAAGGGGAGACCGAAGAGGACGTGGTTTGAGAGTCAACGCGAGAAAGTGGAGGCAAAGAAACTAAGCAAGGCTGAACTCAATGGTATTGAGCTGCCGGAAAAGAGGACCCCGATGAGCGGGAAGAAAAGGAAGAGGGAGGAAATGAAGGAAGAACATGGGTATAAAAAGACCAAGACCGATCGTACGGTGAAGGGAGCGAGGGGAGGTGTTAAGGCGGCGAATAAGAGGGATACGAGTGGAAAGCACATGGAGAGCTTTAGCTTTGGTAAGGGCGGGAGGGAAAAACATAGCTTTGGTGGGAAGAGAGGTGGGAAAGGGAAAGGGAAATCGAAGGGTAAAGGAAGGAAGAAGTAAGGGTTGTGAGTGAACGGATCTTTAATGTATAAAATAGACGGCCAACCGTATTGGAAAGTGCCGAGTGATGACAAGCAGGTTTGAGACTTGGTGATGAAGCAAAGCGACTACATTTCCGCTGTCTCAAAGACGAGGTGTGATTTCAACTCCCTCAGTGGAGACTGTGGGCCCGTATATATGGAATTTTCACTCCGTATTGTACAATTTCTGGCAGATCTTCACTTGATGGCACCGTTAATTGGCTAAGTTTGAGAATTAATATTCTCGAGCGCGAATCTTGGATCACACATTCTAGTGAAACTAAAAACAATACGCAATTGTTGCAGTCGGTAAAAAAGATGATTTCGCCCAGGCTCGATCTGGGGACCTTTTGTGTCCAGCTTCTTTGAAACTGTTAGACAAATGTGATAACCAACTACACCACGAAACCAATTTATAGCAACATGAGAATATTTAAGCAATACAATACCATTAACAAAACATATGCCCACTACTAACATGAGAATTGGAGACGAATATCACGAAAGGACACTTTTTGGCAATTTCCTACTGCTGCCGTAGCTCATCATAGTTTTTCCTTGTATGGTGGCGGACACTCATTTATTTCGACTTACTATACCTAATTAGGACATATCGAGTGATAGTAGCATGGTTTTTTAGCGTACGTTTACCTAAAATCTCACTCGTATTGCCTAAAGCGGTTCAGACTTGGAAAGGGTCATTCTCTCAAATACATTCAATTTTTAAATCACTACTACTCAATGGCAACACACAATAAATTAATTCTGTGTCCATGGATCATTTCTTTACATAGTAAGCTTCTGTTCTATGGATTGTTTTTGTTCTCTTTTGTTGTTGTGATATCGATGTTGTGGTTGGGGTAGTCTCGGATCACCCTGGCGGGTGTAGCGAAAAAAAAAAGCGTCCCGAGACTAGGTTGGGGTAATGTGTTTTTGATGTCGAAAGTGGACGAATTCAAGTGTCCGCCACCATATGTTTGGGCGCTGTATTTGCAATTGCCTAAGAACTTAGAAGCTTCACCCTGATCTCTCTCTCGAAATCTCTCTCTCATGCACACATGTACACATGTACACATACGATTCCTTCATATCCTTCTACTGCAATATTTTCCACTCAACTAGAGTCTTTGGTTCCAACTCAAGATCATTCCTAAGTCGAGACCGCCAACCGGTTTTCGCGAGGCAACAGGGTATCAAACAAGAGCAGCAAATTTTTCCTTGACAATCTCGAGTTGGGACCAAAGACTCTACCGGGGAGAATGTAGTGATGAATCAGAGATAACTAGAGTCCTACCATAGCCATCACAGAAAGGCTATAATGTCCGGATTGGTTCTCATTACGCAAACGCTTTTCTGGCCGGGAGCACAACACCGGGGCTTCTGACCATAAGTCCGAGGTGTCAATGCTTGCCATTACAGTCTCGGGTATAAATCGGTGAAACCCCGAACATTGAACTAAAGAGTAGCCTTTGGTCGTCTAAGTATTCGGGCACCAGAGTAAGTAATCAGACGCTCCTGTCCTGGCAGGTCGTGATACAAAACCGGTAAGACGTGATCTCGAGCCACTCGCAATTTGAGTAAACACAGCCTGAAAAATAGCAGAACTGGGCAACGCCAATCAGTTATTCCACTACGGGAGCACCGGGTTGTCGGGTTCTGGGTTCAACCATCATCTAGAATACCAACCCCAGTAGAAGTCCGATCGAGCTACGTTTCAACTGAACGACTAGTTTCCACCGGGGAGATCTTGACAACTGTCAGAAACCCGATGAAGCTCCTGAACTATGCCCGGTGAAGCCGATAGGAATACGCCGGAAAAGCAATTATGATCAGTAATGGTGCGATCTCGGGTTTTTTTTCCCTGTCTGACGGACTGGGCTGACGGTGACCAGCACCAGCGTCCGAGACTAGGTAGATGATGTGAGCGCAAGTCTGTCCGCGGTAATGCAAGAAACCCTACTCGCTGCCCACATCAGAGTTCCCCCAGTAGCCTGGCGGAGAGTTGTACAGGTACGGCTCCGAGTGGTGGAATAACTTTGAAACGTAACATGCAGTGGACAGACCATCACATACCAAATACTGCACACGTATGGGCAGCTTGGACCTACCCTCTTCTTCTTCAGCATCTGTTCGGTTTCGGTTCACTCTAATTCGTAATGCCAGGGTTGGTGCTGGTGGTACCTACGTGAAGCTGGCCTGGGTCAGATTTGCCCTCATCATCCATCATTCCACTCCATCCTTGACTCATAAAGGGGAGCGAGTAGCACCATTCCGCCAATTCCGCCCTATCCTTGACTCTTTGGGATAACGAACCTCACCTCCAGATCATTTCCACGCCGCATGACGCCATCAGAGGGAAGGCGAGGCGGTTGAGGATGCGTTCAATTGGAAGATAGTGGAATTTCCGGTGGAAGAGCAAATTTTCGAGGCGTGCCGAGGGCAAATTGCTTTGGTCGTGTCTCTCAACGGAGAGGGCGGCGTTGATGGGGTTTGAATACCGCACAATGCGTATATAGGAACAAGGCGACAAATAGAACTCTACTCTCCCGGTCAAACACTTCGCCTCCGCATGCATAGAGGGCTATGGCGTTAGAGGTTGCGCCAGCTGAACAATGAAGGGGTTAGACTGTTTGTACAGCGTCGGGGAGCATCGTGTACACACTGTCTCACTCGACAGGTGATAATAACCCGGAGAACCAGGGGGTGGAGTTTGACCTTCTCTGAGCCTGGAGGTGGTATATCTGTCACCGATTTAAGGCCACCAATGGTGATCTTACAAGTCCATCAACATCAACTACGGGGGTCACGAGTACATATTCTAGCCAACTAACGTGATATCGATTCCTCACAGATAGCAATCCACAAACATATGTACTCCTCGGGGACGATACGGAAGAGTCTGTATAGTCCGGCAGGGGAGAGTAATGGTCCATTGAGACATGCAGCAGACCAAAGACATCCATTGTCGTCCCTGTAGTTCCCAGAATATAGGTACCAGCCCCGACACCGCATAACGTGCTCAAAGATATTCCTTGGTTTCGTGGCGGTCAATTGACTTCATATTGCTCATGTAGCTAACTACTAGTATGCTAGGTCGTTAGCTCCGACAGAAAATAATTTCCACCGAAACAGATCTTCATACTTAGTACTACAGAGCCCAAAATATTGACGTGGAGCTCCACCGCCATGAAGGGCTGTGCTTGCCCCATGCCGCCCTACAAATAATAGAAACATTAGATCGCATGCAGAATTTATTTGATAGATAATAGACATACCACAAGCGCCGTATGCCTTGAGTTCGTGATCGGCGGACTCGTGGCGAGGGACTGAAATCCCTTAGTTACCCCACAAAACCGCCCAGGGATGCTTGAGTTCCACAGGTACTGAACACAAACCCGCTTCGGCGTTTGGCGACCAGTAATATGTTATCATGTTCAAGGGTAGGCAGTTGGAATGGATCGAGGCGTTTGATGCCGCTGCACCGAGGGCTACACATTGGATCGAGCCTCGGGCCCATTATTCAGGTTTGACCTGCGGATCTACGGTTTGAGATTCACCGCAGGGCGGTTGGACTGGTGCAGCTGGTGTGGGATGATGTTGTAGCTTATCTATTGGACGCCTGAACCCAAATCATGCCGGTTAATCTAAGTGCGAGAAGGGCGATTCGAAGGTTTGTAACCACAGGGATTCGAAGCGTTGTTGTGTTGTTGTTTGCGGCGTTGAACGGATCCGATTCGGAGGGAAATGCGGAGACCGGGACTTTGGGCAGTTTTGTTTTTTTCTAGCCCTTCTAGAACAAACGTAAATGATAAATCGAGGTTGGTCTTGAGGTGTGGTATGTGGAAAAGTTTTTTGTTTTTCTGTCCGAGAAGATCTGCAGACATGGTTTGCAATGTTGCAGCTGCATATCGATCAGGAGTTCGAGTGAAGATTTCCTTCTTCCCGGGTTGTAATACCCATTTACGCCTAGACTTCTGGACTTGTTGAACGGAGACCGGGGATTATGGCTCGAACTCGGTCATCACAATCATTACTTTGCGCCGACCCCACTACACTAAGTAAGGCTCCCATGGATTACTCGGCACCGGAAGTTCACCTCTTGCGTCTTTGCAGGATCTCAAGGCTTTGGAGATTTATTTCTGCGCTGTTGATACCTCACCCAGTGCAAGTGCTTGCGGTACCGAAAAATGCAGACTTTAATTCCTCGGAATGGAAAGAACACGAAGATCCACAATGATTCGTACAACTCTAAGAAGGTTTCAGCCACTCTCATTCTTCGGTACCAAATCCCTACTGCAAAAATACTGGAGCCGCTTTCCTGGTATCTCTTGAGATATCCAACCCCGATTTCCGGGATACCAACACTTAAGTGTCTGTAGTTCGAGATGTACGGGCGCCAAAGTGCAACATGAGCGCCAACAGCGCATATCAACCGTCTGCCATTCGCTGCGGCTCACAAACAAACCAACAGATCAGTAATCGGACACGGGGGCAAGGGCCATCTACTCTAGATATGCTTCTTCCAGGTGTCAGCCAACAAAAAGCACTCTACCGGGGCCAACCTATAGATCTGTAGAACGTTCATGGAACTGCTGTGGAATCCTCCACTGTTCGTGTCACACGTTTCAGGAAAGATCTATGTGGGTGACACCTGTGCCAAGCAGACGCCTTAACAACCACTTGACAGGTCGATTGTTGGTTTTGCAATATTGATCGTACCGGTGTGCAAAAATTACTTGCTCGATTTCAAGACATGCACTTTCACAATGACACGGGAGGGTCAGCCGAATGATGCAAACCTGCGGTCAGCAGCAGCGCTTCCTCAGAACACGAACCAAAGCTGCCAGAGTCTAGTCTGGAGCCATGGCCACCCCACCGAATGGAAGACCTAAATAAAGTATTCGAGAACCCCTCCTCTCCTCCAAGTCGCCGTGTTGTCTGAATCAAACACTCTATCCCATACACAGCCAAACAAATAACCCCTGCTTCCTTCCTTCGCAAGTGCTCGCTCTCTATATCCAACAAGACTCCATCAACATATTTCACAACTTTCCCAACTTTTCAAGTCGTCATCCTTCAACACCCATTATTCTTTTCTCTACCTGACATGATCAAGATGCTCTCTCTCTTAATCTTCCGTACCCGAAGCCAGAAAATCAAGCTTGTGCGCGATTCTCCGCTTCCATCGCGCGGCGAGGATGGAGTGATGATATTATCACAGGACCTTGAGGAAAGATGGAATGCTGCCTTGATTCGTGCTCCTAGTCGGTGTGGAGTATCCGAGATGAACTTACCTGAGGAGTTGGAACAGCGGTGGAGTGAAGCGTGGATTCGAGCTCCTATGTCGGTTGAACATCTTCCAACCTATTTCGCCAGACTTCTCCCCGAAGCTACCAGCAACCGGACTCTTTCTGCGCCCGCCTGACTCCTAGCTTGGTTCGGGGTTGGGCTTCTCTTTCGCATGGAACGATATGCGGGGTGTACATGATCGTTATGATTGGGGGACTTGTGATTGGAGGTTTCTATGTCAACGACCACTTCAACGAAAAGTAACTCCAAAGCCTGGAATTTTCCTGAACACTTGTTCTGAGATCGTATTGGTATTTCACCCTCTCTACGTGTCCCATATTGGTTTTTGCTTACGGTCATTAAGATAAAATAACCAGAAACAACCCGGTATATTAATGATTCGTCACGTTACATACCCACCCAATCTTATGGGAAGTAAGCTGGCCTTACACGACGTTAGAGATGACACGGATACCGAGTACCCGTCACGGCTGTGAACACCTTCCGACTCCTCCGGGCAGTACCTACCCCGGCGCACATCAGTTATGATCCCAGTCATCAATGGTGTGGAAACATGGCAAGGATTTGTTCATGTGAGATAAAGGCTAGAGAATGATAAGGATACAGGAAATGGATACTGGGTGGTAAAGGGAAATTGTGGAGGATTGGCAAGATTGGAAGATCTAGAATCTCGTACTATATTTTGCTTCGAGTGATGATTTATGAATTTTTTTATGTAATTGTGTGTTTAGTTGTATGAGACCGCGCGGATCTAAAGATTGTATTGTGATGAATAATTTATGTCAGAGGAAGCCTTAGACTTGAGACGGTGCCACCATTGAATGCCTTGTACAAGATATCACTCGCACTACAAGGATCTCACTCGACAATGCGTACGAACCATCATTCGTTTCGCTTCCCACCACATGAAACATCGTTCATCTTGGCACTAGAATATTGTTAAGTAAACATAAGATAATCACCAGAGTGGGTCATGTCATCTGTGCTACTCGTCTCCGAAAAGGGGGGTGGGATTATACATTCTCCTGGCAAGTGTGATATGTGGGATGACACCAAAAGGAATGCGAGCCAAATGAATGGGTCTCTGCACTTTCCGAGAGATGTGAAATGAATCATTGAATATTGAGGCTTGTACAGCGTAATACTTATCAGAATTCTCTGGCTCCCCTTGGTCCCATGCATGAAGGTTTGTGGTATCAATATATTGATGCCCTACATTTTGTGTGGAGAAACGATCGACACCGCACCAGAGTTTGAGGCCAGCCTCAAATCGCAAACTCTCTAATGCAGAGCCCAATGAAATACGAGGCTGACAGACTTCGTGATTAGATGTGAGGATGAGGAGCCGGTATGTCTCCCGGCACTCGTATCTCTCATGATCAAGCAGCACCCCGCTTTGTTAAACAAACGTACCCCCACATACCTCCAAACAAAGACCACAGTGAACCTTGGATCCACAGGCTGGAGATAAAACCAAATTGTACAAAGCGCACACAGTAAGGCTGTCACCGTTTTCAGAAAGCTATCTCGGGAATACGAGTAAAGAGTGTGAGAGCCATCTACGGCTGTCCTACTTGAGTTTTGAACTTCTGATTTGGCTGGTAAGTTTGTACTGATAGTTTTTAATCGAGATTTGTTAATGAATGCAGCGTCTCTTGCAAAAAAAAAAAAGGATTTTGCCGGCTGGTCTTAACTATTCCAGCCGCCGGTATCTCAACACGGCCGACCAACCTCCGTCCCGCGCCTAGATCGAGCTAGGCCCCGCGGCGGCTCCCATCACCTACAGACCAGACTGAGGCAACTCAACCGACCCGCAGCTCGGGGATCCCCAGACTGCGATATCAATTTCGGCCGAGACAAGATCGATCTCTCTTCAGCTTAAACGACTGTATTTTGGCGAGCTGATTCACGTAAAGACAGTTGTGGGAAAGTTGAATGGATAACCCCGGAGATGGTGGACACACCCCATCCGCAACAGCCTAGGAAGGCCGCAACAAACTTGAGAGGCGGAATAGAATGCTAGGAGTCTGCTTTCTCTGGACAAAAATGGCAGGCGAATACATTATACTGGTTGGATTTCTGTCGCAGTTCATGGATTTCGCGCGCCCACTCAATTTTGTTCCGCGACTTGTGCAATTGCAATGTTAACATTTCCCTGCGGATCAGTCAACTCCGGGCATGCATTTAGGATGTCAAACACGAAGCCTCACAATCCAGCATCAGAAATGCGCATGTACTTGCGGCGGGCAACTGCTGCCCGCATGGCAAGAGTACAATATACCGAGTGATGGGTAATGTTCACAGAAGCTACACCGCCTTCCAGTCTCCCGAGCGACACCCCTCCATAATTTGCTCTATTTCCGGTCCAAAACAAAAGCAAAAGGAACGTTTTCACGTGTGATTTGTGTGACTTGCCACCCGTAAATGATCGGCCCGTTGCGTACATGTAGCCAATTGAGTTCGCCTCAAACCCTTTCCTTTCACCGCCCGCCCCAATCCCCGCATCCACCACCACCACCATCACCACCACCAACTGGGGTCTTGGAAGAAATCTTGAATTCTGTAAAAAAACCTGTGGCTGTGCAAGCCACGAATCGTACGTGCGGTCAATTGCGATCCCTAGATATCGATTCCAACGCACCCGACGATGCGGGCCGCGCGGAAACCGGGAAAAATGCTAGAGTAGATAGACACTTAAGTACTCTACCTGTACTGTAGGATCAAAAAAACGCTAGCATGATATGGAACGCGCGGCGCGGCGATGGTTGGGGGATTCGGTTGAAACATCTTGATGTGAGCTGGTGAAGGTGGCAAAAACAAGAGGCACTTTGTATGGTGTTGGCTCCGCTTGATTTGTATTTTTCCGATTTAGATATTTTTTTTTTTTTGCAAAGTTTTACTAAAAACTTTAAATTAACGGCAAGGGCGGAGGAAACTTTTTTCCTGTGACCATGACGGGCTGCTCTCGTGCCCAGACATCATTTTTTCGCTATTTGCCGAGCGAGGGAGGCAAAGGTCCGGTGTTGCTCTCTCGCAAGCCTTGCTGGAGGCGAAAAGAAGTGGGTGGTTCACGAGCGCTGTTTCGTGTTTGGTTGCCGGAGCATCTGTCTGTTTATTTTCGGCATCTCCAGAGGCAGTTGGTGAGGCGGACACATTCATATCTCTGGTCTGGCAAACTGTAGATTCGGATGAAAGATCGGGCTCCAATATATGACAATGCAGGATGCGAGATGCTCCACGAGATGTCTTTTCATGGAGTTGTGTTGTTGCTTTGTTTGCATGTTCCAATTATATCCCATACCGATATTGTATATGCAGCATGCGGGTTTGGAGCATGGCCGTAGAATATTATTGCACCTGCCAGCCTATTCCAACCAAAACTACGGCCACAGATCAGACCGCAGACGCCCAGCGCCGATGAGTAAAAAGCAGGGAAGTGGTATCAACAAGAGACGTCAATATGCATCTAAAAACCCAGCACTCGAGTAGTATGACATACCCAAAACGGCATTTCCAGGTTCTTCCGAATTCCGCATCGCATGGGTGGCTCGTGGGCGAGGCAGATTGCCATTCTACAGTAATAGCAAGCGGGTTGCCGCTGGATGGAGGGCTGGCAGCTGGGGGGGG
>MU122176.1:5437-108318 GCA_014904905.1 Wilcoxina mikolae CBS 423.85 | reverse complement strand
CCACCGTCCTCACCTCCCCTTCCCGCCGCTTCGTCGACCTCCGCCTCACACTCCCCCCTGCACAATCCCTCTACTGGGGGTTTTCCGGCACCTCTTCCTCCCCCTCCCCCACCACCGGGAAATGGACGCACACCATCGATTCCCGCAGCGACACCCCAGGTGTCGACGAAGGCACGCTAGAGGTGCTCGAAAACGGGGATGTGTTGGAAAGGGGCGAGATGGTAGATTTTGATTCCCCGGAGGAGGGGAGGAAGGTGTATGAGGAGGTTTGGAGGGATGAAGTTTTGGAGGGGGAGGAGAGGACGGCGGTTGTGCTTGAGACGGAAGGAGGGTGCGTGATTAGAGTTGCGGGGTGGTGTCAGGGGATTTTGAAGACGGGTGGAAAGGTGGTGGTGGAGAGGTGGAGACGGGGTGAGAGGGTGTTTGGAGGGGAAGAAGGGGAGAGGGTTTGTGCTGATGAGGTGTGGGAGGGGGAGAGGGAGTTGGTGGTTGGGGAGGAGGTGAGGGTCGAGGGAAGGGTTTGGAGGGTGGTGGAGAGGTGTTGTTGGTGATGGAGGACTTGCTTGGGGAGTGTGAATGTCTGATGTTCATTTCTTCTTGAAGAAAGTGCTCCGAGTGCCCTTCGTGATATCCCGACACTACCTCGGTCGTCTACATTCAGTCACCCGTGATCACTCAGACACGTTTAGTAAATGCGCTCTGTTGGAGGAAAATGTGCCAATAGACAGTTGTTGGCAAAGTGATGGGTAGCTGATAGACAAGGCCTTTCGGAATTGAGGAGCCTTGAAAAAACAGAAAACCCTCAACTGCTGCAGATATCCGACCCGAAAAACCTGATCTCGGAGGATATCGAGTGACATACAGTGAGAAGTATACTAACCTGGAAAGGCACAGACCCGCAGGGTTTATTCTAACATCCTCCTTCCCACTAACGTCATATCAAACGCCGACTCATAGCTTAATCGCTGCTGCCCCTCCAATCTAACCATCATCATCACCAAGAACTTCCAAAACTTCACCTCACAATGCTCGACACAATCTATGTAGCCCGTCATGGCGTCAGTATTCCCAATTACCACTCCAACACATTAAGCTAACTAAACCCCCGCAAAATAGTTCCGCAGCAACTGGACCACCGACAACGACGGTAACTACTCGGCTACTATAGTATCGCCAACAGGAATCGCATCGGATCCTCCGCTCGCCGCATACGGCGTGAAACAAGCTAAGGAGCTCACAGAGCACGCACTAAATCTCGATCCTAAGATCGAACGCATCTACAGCAGTCCGTTCTACAGGTGCTTGGAAACCATCAACCCGCTTGCCGAGAAGTTAGATTTGCAGATCTTGTGCGACAATGGTATCGGAGAATGGTACGGCGTCGCAAGATTCGATCATCCTCAACCAGCTGCTCCAGAAATCCTTCACCAGTTCTTCCCCCAAGTTCAGACTACATATAATCCCACCATCATCCCGTCAACTAGAGGCGAGACCCTCACCGAGATCCACAATCGTACTGCATATGCCGTTGCCAGGATCATCACCGATATCGATAGAGATTGGAAAGAAAATGGAACTGGCCCGCGTGCTGTCATTATGGTAGCTCATGCTGCCTCTAGCATTGCAATCGGCCGAGCTCTGATCGGTATTTTTTTTGCCTTCAACCCTCCTCGCTCGTTGCTAATTGCTTCTTCTTCCTAGGTGATGAGAACGCCGATATTCGTGCAGGCACATGTTCCCTGTCTACCTATCGTCGCCGTTCACTCCCGGAAGCACCTTCCTCGCTCCCGCTCCCATCCACAGAAGACCCAATCCCGGATACCAACTGGCGCGGTAAAGGGGTTATGGGTGGTTGGGAACAGATCGCTAATGGTGATTGCTCATTCCTTTCCGGCGGAGAGGAAAGGAATTGGTGGTTTAATGGCGATGAGTCTTGGGATTTCCCGGTTGTGAAAGAAGGGATTAATGGTACCGAGGGAGGGTTGACCGCGGCCATTGAAAGCGGGATTAAGGAAGGTGCAATTGGTGGTCCGGGAACGTTACCAGAAGCTGGAAAGGCAGAGGCTACAGTGGCGGAGAAGAAACAGGAGAAGGAGAGATGTAATATGTAGTATTTGGAGGATGGGGGATTGTATCAGGATCTCAGGGTGATGAGTTGGGGCATTAGCATTTGTTCTTCTGTTAACCAGGCTTGGTAGGTAGACGTTTGGGGGCTGTTATAACTGATGATGGAGCGGCTATTTTTTGAGCGGTTTGATTATTAGATGCCATTCTGTTTGGCAGAATGTCTTTATGGCGGGGGGACTTTGCTCTTTTACTCTAGAACTTTAGAAGTTCGATGATTGATAGATGCTTGTTAAGCGTTCCTGGTAGTTCTAAATCATCCCCGCAAAATTACTGTCACCTGACACAACTGGACATTCACCGCGTTTAAAAACAAACAAGCGCCACTATCCACCGCCACAAGTGCTTCGCGTCTATTATTATTTTCGCGCGTCTCTCAAAAATGGACCCGTCCGACGAACAACCAACCATGCCTGTCAACGCCCCCCGCATTTCTCGGCGTCGCCCTGCTGCGGCACCTCAACCACCCTCATCAGACTCCGATTCTCTCGCCGACCAAGAAACAATCTCTCAGCCTGACTCGGAACCAGAGCTGCTCCTGGGACAGCAACAGCAGCTACAGCAATTCCAGAGTCGCGCCATCCGTCACACCGGTCATCTTCCGACTACCTCCGACTTCGAAGAAGAAGAAGAGGACGAAGCAGAGGAAGCCGACGATGACGACGGCGAAGAAGAGGCAGACGTCGAGGAAGAAGAAGTCGAAGACGCATCCTTCTCTACCGACGCAAACAACAAACCCCCATCCCCTACCCTTGCCGGCTTAAAAGAAATCGGCAACCTCGCCTCCTGGACGGTTTCCACCGCCAAGCCCGGTAACGGCATCGAGCAGCTCCGCGACGAAGACACCTCGCTGTTCTGGCAATCCGATGGTCCCCAGCCCCACCATATCAATATTCACTTCGCAAAACGCGTCAAGGTGAAACGCATCAGGATGTACCTAGATTTTGAGAACGATGAGTCGTATACACCGACGAAGATGAGTGTGCTTAGTGGCACGGGACATCAGGATCTGGTCGAGGTTACGAAGTTGGAGCTAGAACGTCCAACGGGTTGGGTTGAGGTTAAGTTGGATGATGTTCATGAGGATGGGGAGTTGAGGACGTTTCTGATCCAGATTGCGATCCATGCGAATCATCAGAATGGGAAGGATACGCATGTGAGGGGTTTGCAGATCTATGCGTCGGAACCGTATGTTTCTTTTTTTTTTTTTCCTTTCATTCTTTCTGGTGGGTGTGGTTTATACTAACTGGAGTTTATAGGGCGGCGTTTGATGTCGGAGGAATCCTGTTCAACAATAGCAACATGCTTTCGGAGCTGGAGCTGCGTTAGACGGGAAGTTACGGCCAGGGGTTTTTTCTACAAGGTTCGCCGTTTGCACTGAAGGAGAGGCTGCAAGGGCATCCATTCATACACGGGTATTCGTTTGGGGGGTTTCTGGCGTTCTACGGGTTGTTGAGGGTTGCTTTTGCGGATACCACCCAGCAGTATCATTTCTTACTAGTCGTCAGCATGAAAACCGCGATCAATTGAACAGAGTTTATCGGCGAGAGCGCACACTGAGGAGGGGAGGAGTGTCAATGTTTGGTTTTTTCGCTTGTGACGCCCTGATCGGTCCCCCGCCGCCAAGACGCGACCCCGCCATATGACCCCGCCAAAAGCTACTCTTTCATCCATCCAGCGATCCCCTCCTCCTCCTCCTCATTCAGGTATCCCAGGTACAGAAAGTCAACTCAATTACGCACAAACCTACACATAATGGCCACCACATTCAACATCGTCGTTTTTGAGGGTTTGACCACTACCTTCCCTTCCAGCTCTGAAATAGGTCACTCATAGAAAAACTACAGGAGACCACTGTGGTCCCGAAGTCACTGCTGAAGCAATTAAGGTTAGTTTTTTTCTCGCCGTCTCTCCCTTCCACTTCCTTTCTAACTTACCTCCAGATCCTCAACGTCATCGCCTCCTCCAACTCCTCCATCAAGTTCAACTTCGACCATCAACTCCTCGGCGGCGTACCTTCCCCCACTTCTCCCTTCTCTTTCCCCCCTCTAACAACTCTCAGTGCTCCATCGACACTCACGGCACAGCACTAACCGACTCCGCGCTCACCGCCGCACAAAACGCCGACGCCGTTCTCCTCGGCGCCGTCGGAGGTCCCAAATGGGGCACTGGTGCAGTACGGCCCGAACAGGGACTTCTCCGCCTCCGCAAAGAAATGGGAACATTCGGCAACCTCCGACCATGCAGTTTCGCATCCGAATCCTTGGTCCAATACTCCCCACTCAAGGAGTCCGTATGTAAAGGTGTAGACTTCAACATCATCCGCGAATTAACCGGCGGGATCTACTTCGGCGACCGGATCGAGGACGACGGTGTGGCTGGATACGCAATGGATACCGAGCCATATTCTAAAGCCGAGATTGTACGTATCGTACGTCTTGCCGGTCACCTAGCTATGGCCTCATCCCCCCCATTACCAGTCACAAGTCTCGACAAAGCAAACGTCCTCGCCACTTCAAGATTATGGCGGAAAACCGTCGATGAGGTAATGAAGGCAGAGTTTCCGGATATCAAATACCAACACCAACTCATCGACTCGGCCGCAATGTTGATGGTCAAGAACCCCCGCGCGCTAAACGGTATCGTTGTTACAAGTAACTTGTTCGGTGATATCATCTCCGATGAGGCTTCCGTGATCCCAGGATCACTGGGGCTTCTCCCCTCAGCATCGCTCTCGGGGATTCCGGACGGGAAGACAAAGGTGAATGGTATTTATGAGCCGATCCATGGTTCCGCTCCAGATATCGCCGGTAAGGGACTTGTTAATCCTATTGCGGCGATTTTGTCGGTTGCGATGATGTTGCGGTACTCGTTGAATCTTCCAGAGGACGCACAGAGGGTTGAGGATGCTGTTAGGAATGTTTTGGATGCGGGGTTGAGAACAGCTGATTTGGGAGGAAAGGCTTCGACCAAGGAGATGGGAGATGCTTGTGCTAAGGCTTTGGAGGAGATTTTGAAGGCATAGGGGTAAAAAAAAAAATGGAGTTGAGGATTTTTTGTGTAAATTAGATGGAAAAAAAGGGCATCATCAATTGGAACAGGGCGATATCTTTTTGGCAACGATATATACCATTTCGGAGCAATTCCGCAATTCAACCTGAGACCAAACTCCATTCGCATTAGCACAGCGCTTTTCAATTCACTTCATCCAAATAATTCCGGGCGCCGGCATGGGTTTTGAGTAAAAGAAAAAAAACCTTAAAAGTAAAAGAACCATTACATAGAGGTATGGACCATATCTAATCAGTAGTAACCAGTACCCTTGTCCCAACTCCTACTGAAGAACCACAAAAACTACACAAAGACGGATGATTCCAAACAGGTGCATAGGGATATTTTATACGCAATCATTCACAACATTAGCCGTTAAGCATAGTGGTATCTTGTAGCCAAACACCCCCAACGCACCCAAAAACAGAAAAAAAAAGACACGAAGCCATTCAAAACCCATCACCAATTTCATCGTCACCACCCATCCGTACCTCCTATGTACTTAACCCAAACCCAGTCCGAAAGAAAGAAAGAAAGAAAGAAAAAAGAAGAATCTCCCTATTGAATGACAAGAACGGCGTTTTTTTGCTGGCAAGAAAGAAAAAAAAAAAAGGAACAAACCGAGGGCTGAATTCCCAATACCCAATATCATCTACACTCACCCGTGTTTTTTTCCTATACATACACCACCGATTACCACCGATTACCACCTCCTCTGCTGCTGTTGCAACGATGGGGGCTGTTGTTGTTGCTGCTGCTGCTGCTGCACAGAGACTTCTTCCTCCTCTTCCTCGGCCTCGACCCTAACGAGTACCTCTTCCAAAAACCCTTCCAAAAATCCACTGACCTCACGGCCCATCCCCACCGGCGCAGCCTTATCCCATTCTTCGATCTCTTTAAACACCCCCGCAGCCTTGTACACCAACCGTTTGAGTTTCTCATGTGCATGCTGTTGCTTTTCCTGGCCCTTGAGACTCTTCCTCAATGACTGCTGAAGATGATATGCGCGTCTCTGTAATGCAGCCTCAAGAGCAGGAAGAATAACACCACCGAGGGCAGTAACCTCTGTGGGGTGATCCTGGTTTCTCTGAAGATGATTCTGGTGATCTAGCGTGGGCACAATGGGCTGCTGTCGGTGTTCGACTGGTGCAGGGGGCAGGGAGTGCGTTGATGGCGTAGTTCTAAGCTGCGAATGTGAAGGAGGAAGAGGTGGGGGTAGTTGGCCACTACCACTAGGTGTCCGACGTGGCTGGTGACCAAATCCTGGAGGCGGCTGTATCGACCTGATTGCTTGCTGCTCTAGCCTGGCTTTGTTCTGAAGCTCTATCTGCCGTCGCATCTGCTCCTGCGCGACATCGTGGGATGTCTGTCTTCCAAGCTGGGGCTGGGGAAATGCAGTCAGTCCTCCTTGATCTGCAAGGATTTCGGGTCCCGCCGAGATGCCCCTCGTCCCTGTTGGCGTTCGATCGTTGTCGGGCAGTTGTGGCTGCCCGAGCCCAAGCCTCATCCAACTAACATCCTTCGCCAACTCTGCCTGCAAGTTCCTATCGCTCTGTGAACTGGTGCTGGGCTGCCGACTGTGATGTTGCGGTGTCCTGTCATCCCGATACGGGGGTGGCATCTGATGTACGGCTTGCAATGCTGGTGGCAGAGACTGATAAGCTTCGAGCCTTTTCAAGCCTCTCACAGTCTCCGAAGCCGTTCCGTATCCGGAATCTTTGGTTCCATGCGGTGGTACTGGTGGTGATTGTGATTGTTTGTTGTTCTCTTGGGCTCTGAGTGGTGGTGGTGGATGGCTGGGCTGTGGCCTTTCTTCGCCTCGACGATCCAATTTTGGTGCGCCATGATCCACAAAATCATTACTATCGACGGCCTGGGCAATATATCTCATGTTGGCCTGAGCTTCACTTAAGCTCTTCAAACCGGATGTGGTGCCCCGTCCACCACCACCAACGGGTCGTATCGTTCCAAAGTCCCATAAATCATTATCATCCTCCTCATCTTCCGTCGTTCTGCTGTCCCTGCTATCCATAGTCCCCTCGTCTGAGTCATCGTCACCGGCCTTCTTGTTGCCATTCTCCATTACCCATCGTTCATGGCGTTCGATCAGCTCGGTCAAATAGGTTGTCCGTTTGGCGCGCTTTACGAAGGGGTGTTTTAGCAAGTCCCTTGCTGATGGACGGTCTCTTGGATCCCGTTGTAAACAGAGGCTCACAAACTCCTTAAACCTATCGGAAAAATTTCCCTCCAATATTGGCGGCGGATTCTTTGGAATGAGAAAAAGAACCTTCATCGGGTGAATGTCTGAGTACGGTGGCTCTCCCATGGCAAGTTCTATAGCAGTAATACCGAGAGACCATATATCCGCCTTCTGGTCATAACCTGATTGCTTGATGACTTCCGGTGCCATCCAAAACGGTGTTCCGACGAACGTATTCTTTTTCGTCATGGTTGCTGTTAACTGCCCGGACACTCCAAAATCCGCAAGCTTGACCTGTCCATTCGAAGCTAGTAGCACATTCGCCGCTACAAGATGCTTAGCTTCACGCAACAGTGGAAGGGCACAAACATACCCTTAATATCCCTGTGCAGCTTGTTGTCACTATGTAGATACTCCAGTCCCATGAGCAATTCCCGGATGATAATGGTGATATACTCTTCGGGGATCAACCCCGGCTTCATGAGATCACCGCAACTTCCGCCTGAACAGTACTCCATAATGATCCATAAGTCCGAGCCCTTAAGGTATGAGCCATGATATTTGGTGACATAGGGAGAGTGGAGCTCGGAAAGTATGTTGATCTCTTGAATGATGTCGTCAACCTCATCTTCCGCATTCTCGACGTCGATGACTTTGATGGCTACCGACTGGCCGCTGCGCTTGTCAACACCTTTGTAGACTTTACCGAAACTGCCCCCACCTGGAAAAAAAACACATTAGCATGGCCCAATAACACACCTCCGTTGTATCCCGGGCGGGTTCTCCAGAAACATAAAAATGCCACCCACCAATCTGTCCCTGTTTTGTGTACAACGACTCAGGGTCCACAAGTTCATTTGTTACCCCGCCAGCACCGCCTCCACCTGCCGAAGGTTCGTTATAAGTTGAGTACCGAGCAGATTCCATGCTCAGATTTCCGTCAATGTAATGGGATTGTATGTAGTTGGGTGTTTCGGCGGGGCTTGGGGGTCGTTCGTTCGTGAATGTCGTAAGCTTCGTTAACTATGCCTCGGTCTCCTTTACAGCCAACAAAGCTATCCGATAAGGCGGTCTCAGAATAGAATTGAAGGAATCGGGAAAGTCGAGATGCTCCAGGCTGGCGATTGCAGAAAGGATGCCGCAGAAGTGAAGTTTGGGCTAATGCGGTGAGGAAGAGGGGGGGTGCAGCTGGCGGCTCGACGCCCCCAAAACGCAGGGATAGGAATCCCAACGCCAAAAGGAAGCACTGCTTGCAGGTAGCCGGAGAAGAAAAGAGGGATTTGACGCTCGTAGTATTGCCGGTGTTGGTGCCGCGGGGAGGATGTTTGGGTGTTTGGGTGTTTGGGTGTTTGGGTGTTTGGTGTTGTGGATCACAGCGGTTAACGTGGGGGCGGGTGAGGGTCAGGGGTTCTCCACAGAGCTGTGATTTGTTCTCACCTCGGGAAAAATCGATGCTTCCAGAAAATAGGAGAATGGCCATCATCTTGAGGACGACTCTCGTATTGCCTATGAAAAGCACGCACGCAGGAGGGTACCGGTGCTAAGGTAGTTATGTTCAATTCGTAGAAGACACAAACCCTTCCCATCTCCCTCAACCAATACCCACAATCGCAATACAACAAATCAGAGGACAGATAAATCTAGCTAGGTACACCGAGGTCCATCTGTGTCCCCCCTCAAAACGAAAAAAAAAAGTAGTAGTATTCGTAACGCCCAAAGAAGTGAAGCAATCATGTCGCTGTGCCCAACCAACAGCCTAGAAAGCCAGAGTATATGAATGCGATATCCATTACACATCTACTCAGTCATCCATCGTTTCCACCATGACGGTTCCCATTTTCAGTCCGGCCACTTCCACAGTTTGATCCAGTACATCAATCAACCTCTTTCCCAAGCTGACTAGATCAAATTCACGATCTGCATTTCCTCCATCATCCTTCTGGGCCTCCTTCTCCGGTAACAGATCAGCCTTCACATACTCAAAAAGACGTTCGACACGATCTTTTAAAAGAAATCTCCGGACCACCCTACTTCCATCATGCAACTTGAACTGTATTCTCGTGACCTCTGGTCCCGGCGGCGGCTCTTGGTGATGCTTATCGCTGGCAATCTTCTGGAACGGCGACTTCTCTACTTCCTTGCCTTTAGGTTCCGGTACTGCCTCCTCAAATTCCATCAAATCCTCATGTCTAGTGAACTCATCTGGGTCCTGTGCTTGAGGTGTGCCGTTGCCATCACCAGTGAGAGAGTGCTGAAGAGCGAGCTGCAGCATCTCTTCTTCAGTCATACGACCAACGTCGATCTTGGGTTTAGTCTGGCGTTGTACGGGATTTTTCGCATCCAAATTAAGCGAATATCGTTCCAAAAACTCGTGGAGGGTGTGCACAAATTCGATTGGTGACTTGGGCATCTCCTTCCACACTTTTACTTGTTCACCTGTCCTGGGATCGATAATAGCAACGTGCGGGAACAGATCGCCGTCGGTACCATTTGCGACGGCGTTAGGAAGGTATAGCCTGACGTAGTCCCGTCCGTCCATCCCATTGCGATTCATCTGTAGAAAGATGAAGTTTTCCCGGATAGTTTGTTGGACCTCGGAATCTCTCCAGATATCGCGGTTGAGAACCTGCGAAGCGAAGACTGATTCGTCCTGAATGTTGATGAGAATCCACTTTTCCGACTCCTTTGCTTCGTCACGAGCCTCGTCGAATGGCAGGTGAGAAATAATCTCAACCGGAGGCCGAAACAAGTCAGCCAGCTTGGTAGCATGTGGTGTTCTGGCTGATGCTCCGCCGGTGGCCTCGGCCAAACGCCGGCGGCGTTCTTCCAGGGTCAGCGATGATATGGGTTGGTCGGCGTCCCAAACATTGGTGCGTTGGTTGAAGATTCCGGCCCGCATTCTAGGATCTGCCCGAGCTTATCATTAACCACAATGCCTCTTTCGGGAGCAACCCACTGGAATAAATACCAACCTACGCGACCAGCTCTCACTGGTAAGTATCCATAGTCATCATCCTCTGGCCCAACCAGAGTTTCCCTAGTTTTTGCAATAGGAGCCCTGACTCCATTCTCCATATCGATAGCTTCTCCTCCGCCTGTACCGTAGAATTCTTCTTGTAATCGACGAGCCATAGCCTCATCATCCTCATAAGACACGGGACCACTCTGTGCTGGGAGGGTAGGATGCTGCTCGCTGGCTCTCAAAGCTTGTCGCACATCGTCATCTTCCATATCATCATCTTCGTCAATCTCGAGAGGTCCGTTTCTCGCGCCAGTTTGTCGTGCTGGGAGGGGGGGTGCAGCAGAAGAGGTAGGAATACTAGCTTCTATATCTGCTCCGCCAGTATCGAAGAATAGCTGTATAGCTTGAGCAAGGTCGTTGTCCGAAACCTTGAGATACGACTCGGCCTTCTTCTTGGACGTGCTATCGGTAATGGCCATGAACTGGGCCACCAGCTCGTCGTCCATGATGTCGTCGGGAGCGTAAGGTCTTTCGCAAAGAGAAGATTTAAGCCTGTGTTGTGAAAGAGGTGGTGGCGGCGATGGGGTTGATGGGTTGATGGGTTTGATGGAGAAAGATGGGAGCAGATCTGGGACTGACGTGGGGTTGATGGACTAGAGGAGGGGCAAACGAAGATGGCCGGGGTGGCGTGCGTGCCCTTGCCGCTAACGTGGGGCAGCAACAGCCAAGCCTTAAGCACCAGCGATTTCAGAGGTAAGGGGCACAGGGACACCAGTAGACAATCAAAGGATGGACACTCTACTTTGGCGATGGGAGATGGTGGGTGTGTGCAGAGCAGGTGGGTGGGTGTGCAATTTGAATGCATCCAAAACGACCTGGGCCAAGCCATCCAGCAGCCGTAAAATCTTCAGCTTCAACAACGAGATAAACCCAGAAGGCGATCCTCAGAAATGTGAGAACCATGTCTATGCGCTTTTTCAAACCCCACCGTGTCGGTTACTAATAAGTGCCAAGTACCAAGTCACTCCTCCCCCATTATTGCTAGGTATCAACTCCTTTGTGAGCATAATAGAAACATTCAAGATTATGCTTTGATCATGAGAATCTAGACATGAGTGGTTAGCGACAGTCTGGTAGTGATGAGGCATGTTGGATGTATCTGACCTCATTCAACGACGCAGCATCCATTGTTGCATTCTTCTTCGCTGCAATAAACCTCGCACGCAAGGCATTTCTTCCGTTCATGACGCCGACTGCAGGAGTAACGCTCCTAGTTGGTGCCGCAGATGTGGACTCTGACTCCGAGTCGGAAGAGCTATCGGAGTCAGAAGAGGCCTTCTTTTTCTTCCCTTTCTTCTGTGCTCTCTTCTCCTTTCGTTCCGCCTTTTCCTTCCGTCTGGCATCCTTCATTTCTCTCTTGGCCCTCCTCTCCTCCTTTCTTCGCTTTCGTGCCTGGTATTCTGTTTCGTCCCCGGAACCAACGGCAGATGTACATGTCGATTTAGATTTGTTTCGTTTCGATTCTCGGTCGGTCGACGGTGTTCCCGTGTCATCGTCGGAGACCTCGCTCCTGGACTTCTTCTTTTTCTCCTTGAGCTTCGATTTCTTTGACGACTGTTTCTTGTCCTTTGCGTCCCCGTCCCCGTCCGCGTCCGCGTCCCTCTTTCTCTTTTTCTTCTGCTTCCCACCATCTTCCTCCCCACTGACCTTGACCTCCACACCATCACTCTCCTTCCTTGACGCCGCCGCAGCCTTCGCTTCCTTATCCCTCAGCATCCTCTCTCTCAACTTTGTAAGGTCGTCCGCAACCCACACCTCACCCCGCACAAACTTCAGGCCCCATTTGCCCATAATCCACTCACTTTTCCGACGATCCTCCTCTTTTTTAACCTGTTCCACCTGCTCTTCGTTTCCGTTCAATCGTCCCAATAAACCTTGCAGCCCCAGCAGTCCCGTACACTCATCATGTTGCGCACCCTTCTTTGCGCCAATACCGAGATTGTCATCTTTCACCAAGATCTTGACACCTGTCGACGATGCCTCTGTGATATGGCCCGAGGAGTGGTATAAGGAGGTATTATCGCCGAGATTCTGGCCGGGCGTCCAGCCGAGATTTGTAAGGTATTGGTGGCCGAATCGGGAGGTGTCGTTGGACCAGAAGGTATTGCGCGGATCTCTGCCGATTTTCTTGTTTCTGTACGCTTGTTAGAAGAGGGGAGATTGAGAAGCCGCAGGAAGAGGGAATGACTCTTTTGGACCAGCAAGACCCATGGCTATAGGGTGCGCTTATGATAGTGGAGGTAGGGAGGTGGTGGTGAAGGCGGGATTACTTGACGTGTCGCGCTGTTGGAGCGGAGACGAACTTTTTTCTGACAGGGTTTGGCGAATTAGAAATGGGTTAGGGTTTGACATGGATCCGCGACAGCACAACCTCGAGAGCTCTAATAGAGTTTCTTGGGTATACTCGAACTATAATACAAGTGTGAGAAAAAAGGATCTCCGTCTAATCTTCATTCAAATCCATCTCTGCCTTCTGCTGCTTTCTAAACATAATCCTAGCCATTGCTTCAGACCTTTCCTCGCGCAGGCTGATGTAGACCTGTCCGTAGTTGTTAGCAGGTGTTATCATTCGGATAGAGCTATCTCCTCGGCTTACCCAGAACCACCAAATAACTTCCATAAATGCCCACGAAAATATCACACTGTTTACCAGCGGGTGGTTGGATGTAGGGTTCACATTTCCTCTTCCGGGCTTCAAGAGGTAGGTGTACATCGAAATGACTGTGAAAAAGAGTGACCGCACAGGAGCTAAAGAACCAGCTTTAGCATTAGTCTTACATAACTGCCATCCCCTAGAGGTATATAAGGTGGTGTATCCCACCCTGTGCTCCCCAGTAATCCCTCGCAACTTCTTCTGACGTTGAGACGGCCACGTAGTCGGAGATACCGGATAGTATGAAGACGAGGCCGGCGAGGGCACAGGCAAGGGGGTTCTCGTAGAAGGAAGACTTAGGTTGTTGCTGCCACGCGATGGTGTATTAGCAATTACACCGAATGGAACTATACGACCTCAAACACACCAGGCCAAGGGCTTCCCCGAGTATCATAACGGTCGAGTCATTTGCAAGCTTCTGGGGAGCCACAATCAGGATATAACCGAGGAAAACATGTACCGCCGCAACGATGCGTATGAGATTGTAAGCTCCAATCCAACCCATTGCGGTGATGTCGAGATGGGATGGAATGTGGAACAGAACACTCGGCGCTGGTGTTAGTTAGCGGTAGTTACCCGCTCGGGAAGATGTCACGTTTCCAATTGGTGCCCCCCACTTCGGATTCTCATTCGGCCTGTTGTATTTTGTACATACCCATTTGCCTTCGTTTCTCTCATTTATCTAGCATTGGCCGCATACTTGACACACTGTTTGACGCATACTACCATCGATTTTGGCAAGAATTTCAGCTTCAATTCCATTCCATTCAGTTCAGTTCAACCAAACGCATATCCACATGTCCACACCGAACGAACGCAAGAACCAGCTCGTATGGGAACAGCTGGAACTGAAGGCGTACAAGCAGGCTCTCCAGCTATGTAACCGCCGCATTAAAAAGGGCGAGAAGTCGGAGATGCTCCTGGTATGCTCTGTGTTCCCCTCGGTTGAAAAACCGAACTACAGCTCACATAAGCACAAACTCAGACATTAAAAGCTTTCATTCTTACGCACATTGCTACACCTGCGACCACCGACGAGGCGATACAGATTGCGCGCTCTCTCTCCGACAGAACACCCCCGACTCAGTCCGTTGATGTCCTACGCTTGCTCAGCCGGGTGTGGTCAAATCTGGGTCCTTCGCAGGCGGACGAAGTGACGAAGCTTTGGGAACGTGCCGTCAAGTCGCAACCTCAGAATGAAGATCTTGCTCGGGAGTGGTTTTGGGGAACGGTTAGGACATTGGACTGGCGAGGAGCTCAGAAGGCAGCAATGAACCTCCAGAAGTCCTACACCAAGCGTCGGGAATACTGGTTTTGGGCTGTTGTCTCAAGCTTGTTGTTGCACGTATGCTGCGACTGCTTTTGGCTGGACTATGTTTTTTGTGCTAACTGGCACTTCAGAACTCACTCCCGGCCGACTCTCCTGAACGCAAGCTATTTGGCACGCTAGCATACCGCATGATCGACAAAGCACGCAACGACACCCCAGCAGACACTACAGTTATACCAGCAAGAGCGATTCAGACAAGCCAGGAAGTCAGCTTATTGTTGGAGCTCCTGTCATACGTCTCTCCCGGTGATGCCCACAAAGAAGCCTTGGACGTTCTGAACTCGAAGAATCTCGGTGTTGACTCGACTATTGGCGGCGGAGATTGGTGGGGGCTTGCAAGGAAAAGGTTGGATCTGCTTGAGAGCGCTGGGGATTGGAGATCGCTGTTTGAAACTTGCAAGACCTTGTTGCCGAAACCTCAAAACGCAGCCGAGACCAACGGCAACGGGGAGGCAAAGAAAGACGAAGAGAAGAAGAGCGATGAGAAGCCTGAGGCTGTACAGGGCCGCGGCGATGATTGGCGCGTTTGGGATGGGTTCGTTCTAGCTGCGGGGAAGCTCTACGATGATGGCGACAAAGCTGTCGCCAAGGAGTCTTTGGAAAAGATCTTGGAGCATCGGAAAGCCCTCCCTGCCGGCTCCTCGAGACATGGAGACCTGGCGTTGGTAAAGTTCTCCAGCCTCTTCCACGACAAGAACGACGGACCGGAAGGAACGCCCACTTTGTTGGAAGCGGTAGAAGAATACTTTGTCAACACTGGAAACAAGAGCTGCTGCTTTGAAGACATCCAGGTATATCTGGAAATGCTAGAGGATTCCGAGAAGAAAGATTTCTTAAAGTATGTCGAAGGCAAGGTGGAAAAGTTGCCCGAGGAGAGTGAGGTACATTGCTATGACCAGAATTCCACAGAAAGACGACTGACACTTGCCGTAGAAACAAAAGATTGACAAAGTAGCCTCCACCATCAACTACCAGAAATTCGTCTACCTCCTCACTATCTCCCCTTTATTGAAGGCCATTGCTACTACCACCAAAGCCATCACCAGCTTCATTACCGATACCCTTAGAGTCTATGTCTCTGCCATTTCCCTCGGCAGCTCCCTTCTGGTCACTGATAACCAATACGGTGATGATGCTGCCCTCCTCTCGGTGATGGGGCTTGTCCGACTCTACACTCTTACACCTTCGGACCAGGCGCCCCTGTACCAATCCATCCAGATCCTGGAATCACTCCTTCAAAAGTCCAAACACAACTACCAAGCACTTCTCCTCCTAGTCCGAATTTACCTTCTCATCGGCGCCATCGGATCCGCTCTTGATATCTACCCTCGTCTCAACATCAAGCAGATTCAGAACGATACGCTCTCACATTTCATGTTAACCCGTATCTCTGCGCTTCTCCCTAACGATGCTCGCACAGCTTCCTTCCTTAGTGACGCTGGAGGAATTTACGAATCATCGCGCACCCAGACGCCCAACATGCTGCAACTCGCATTCGAGCGCGGAGGTTACTCACAAATGATGGGATTCTTAGAGTTCTCGGAACGTGTTGCTGGTAGTGTTTGTAGGTCTATGTACGAAGTTGAGCTCCGACGGCTAGCACGGTTATCGCCTGGTTACCCCGACCCTGGCACAGTTACAGAAGTCGGCCACAAGGGTACTGTTTGGGATAACCGTGATTTCTCTGTGGTGGTAGACTGTGAGCTTTCTTCCATAGCATCCTTCGAGAAGTCCTTCCGTCCTGGACCAACACCAGCCGAAAATTGGGTTCGCGCTTTTGTGGCGGCAGAGGAAGTTATCCGGTTCATGACCGCCTATGTCGCTGCTGGGAAGGAAGCGAATGGCACCGCTGCTGGAAGTGGAGAAAAACCGAAACCTGGGGACAATCTGGCAGGAACACTAGCGATGGCCTTGGAGGCAGGAGATAGAGCAGGTGAATTTACCGAGGCAGAGAAACCCTACCTCCTCCTTGTCGGCGCAATGGCAGAGCTTGCTGCAGCAGCCGCCAGGAAGGACGGCGAGACGGTATTAAAAGCACTAGAGGGGATCACGTCTGACCTCTTTCCCAAAACCCTCGATCCTACCACCACGGAAACCCCGGCTTGGGGTCTCCTGCACAAATTGTGGATGGGTAAAGACGCTGCTATCGTTTCTGAAGGGCTGGTTGCATTTTTGAACGCCGTCAAAGGGCTCAAACCAAACATTCCTAAGACCGCTATCACGGCGTTGGGAGAAGCGACAAAGAAAAGGAAGATTGAAGTTGTTAAGATCGCAGAAGAGGCAAAGAAAAGCCTGGAGGATGAGGATAAGGTGCAGGCGCTTGTTGATGCCGTGTTGGCGGAGGAGGGGGTAGGGAGCATACTCAGGAAAGAGGAGGGGGTTTTCGGGGGTGTGGAGTCTGTGGCGGAGAATGTTAAGCGGATAATCGGAGGTGTCGTGAAGTGTTTTGAAAGCTTGTGAGGTTGGAGCGGACTCAGGATAAAATTTCGTGGTAAGCAGAGGTTTCTTATGGAAAAATGGACGGTGGATGGTTGGACAAAAAAATTGGTGTTTGGTGTCGAATTCTTTTCCTTCTTTCGGTTGTGGGGTCACTAGGGTGGGGAGTTCAGCAACGAACGTATGAATCTGAGATATCCAAGTACCTCTCTGAATGATTGATGCTTAATCTAGAGTAATAAATTGTGAGAGGTAAAATCTCATAAGTCTATGGATGTATCAAAAACCGGTACCAGTCGGTTGGATTCAGAGCGGGTTGGGTGAATTGCAGTGATAGAGTGATAGCACATGATCTCACTGAAGTTTGCTTCTCCCGCTTCGTTGGTTCGATCAAACCTCAACAGGGTGAATTTATATCCAGTGCGGAGACGTGGAAGATGAATGGAAAGAAGATTCACCGAGTGCTGAACTAATTGTTCCTACATATATGGCCCACAACGAAACCCCTCGCAAGCCCCCGGCAAAGGTCCGCGAACCCTGGTAGTATCATGTGGAATATTTCCTCCTTGGGCGCTCTATATCTGTCACCACTCTATTCCATTCAAAGACCATCAAAGCCCGGCTTAGCTACAAAAACGTACAGAGCAAAGGAACCGGCTATTGCTTCCACATTCAAATCTAGTTCCTGACTTCTGACATTCACTCGCCACCAGCATTCCAATCACCATCTTGGCTGGATTTATGCTTTCCCTCGGCACACCTTAGTTCCTTCCTCGATAAACACACCTCCGTACAAAACACCTTCATTGATGCCGGACGGCTGGTATCCCTGGTGCACCACATCCTTGGTTTCTCCGGTGGGTTGTTTGAGTATGCCAATGTGGTCTGAACACATCCAGATGTTAGTATTCTATCCGTTTGTGTTTGGGATAAGATAAATACTCACATTGACCCTTTCCTGTAGAATCATTCTGCCCTTTTCCCAATTTCACAACTCGCTTCAACTCAGAATATCCAGCTGAATAGTATGCACTAAGAGCACTAGATTACGATTGTAGTCAGCACATACTTCACATTACTTCCGATGCTGCGGGACGGTCGTACTTGTTATCGAAATCTACTTGGATCGCAAAGTTGTGCCACTGGTCCTCCTTAAACTCAACCTGGAACAGAAGCTTTTCCTTGGCCCCCTTTGCGCCTGAGGACGTCAATCTTAACGCCGTAGGGCTATGACCCTCCTCGGTAGTGGCTCCATAGCTCAATGTCCAGATGTGTGAAGAAAAGTCGGCCGTTTCGATGAAAGTTAACTATCAATGAGCCGTTAGCTATGGTGAGGCACTGAGGGGACATACGGGACCTACCTGGTATAGATGTGAAACGTTCAAAGGGTGTTTCATATCTTTCTGAATGGAGAAGTGGAGAGTTCTGATGCCTTGCACCGTCTTATCACTTCCGTTGTTGATATTTGGCATGAGCTCAGACCGCCGGAAGCCGTTCTGCCGGGATGATGGCCCACCCGGGACAAAAATGGACTTATCGTTGATACTCAATTCCCATGCCTTGGTGTCAGGTTGGATATCAAACTGCCATCTGTTAGACACACCCCATCGTCACATCTACCCCGCCATCAACATACCAACGAAGGAGTCACTTCGGGGAAGCTGACGATATCGGACCAGCTTTGATCTGTCGCTTCAGTTAGAACCATCCGATTTGAGGTCATGAAAAGCACTTGCTCTGCCCTTTGTTGTAATTAACATTATACGGCGAAGTAGTGTTTACATCCAGTACCAGCGGGTTGGCACAGTGGAGACGACCATCCCAGATGACCTGTGCCCCAGTCTTCGCCACACTGGATATAAGGAAAGCCGCGACTATTGAGAATGAAGGAACCATCATGAAGGAATGAATGAGTGAATGAGTGAGTGAATGAATGAATGGATGGATGGATGATTACTCTTCAAAACTGGGCTCTTATATAACCCCTTGTTTCCTACAGCGTCCAGGTAGACCCTTCGATCTAGCGTCAGCATATTTCCCGAGTGTTTTAAATCACTGCAACCGGTTTCAGCAATATCGATACACTACAAGTGCCGGCCACTTGGACGAGGCTTTTCTAACCACAAATGGCAGTATCGAGTGCGATGTTGTGCAATATACCCCTAACCCCAGCAACCTAGTCGCCCGGCGCACCCAATCTCACTCGCTAAGTATTTAATATCTTGCTCGGCATAGAATTGCAAACTTTTCAAACCGTTCACAGCTGACCACCCCGACCCCGAATGAAAACCGAACAACTTGAGATTACTCTACCCATGCTTCTCTTTGTCCTTGAGCTCCTTAAATAATCCTTTCTTTGATTGTGAGTGTCGAGTAAAGGTCGGCGGAGCCGGGATTGTTTTGAATACAAATCCCTGCGATACTACCTCGCGCAAGTAGCCGATATGCCTCCTGGCACCTCTTAATCGTGACCCGACACATCACCAGCAATCTCGTCTGAGGTTTCACACGACCCTGCTCAGCTACTGCAGTGCGCTGGGCACGTGTGTACTCCGAACGCACAAACCACGTCCGGAAGAATAACGCCATCGATGGGTCCAGAATCCCGGGTAATGCCACCTATGTAGATATCCGGGAAACTATGTTTATTTTGGTTCGGAGAATCGTGGGGGGATGCGGTGGCAGGGGTGGCGGATCCGCGGACCGCCACCACTCATCAGTCGGTCTGGAGTAACACGCTTTGAGCAGCTGTCATGTCAATTGCCCGGAGACATGCAAGGCACTAGATAGACGCAGTGCTACTACATAGCACAGCCCCAGCCCTAGCGGGACGACGTACTCCTCCAGTCGAAGAGTCGAATACTTATCGATGTGCATATATGAGTCTTCTCTGGCGATTGGCATGGTACTGTAGGCTGCTATGCCGGCGACCTTTAGCATTATGTCACTATATATATCTAACACGAAGTAGAATGCATATGGTCCGTGCTTGGGAGTTGTTCGCATGGTATCACTCTATTCGGAAGGCATATCTAGAAGTTGTAACTTCTTTCTTATATGCAGGATGCACGTCTACAAATAACTTCTTCCTCGACCTTCAGCCCGTCGTGTTAGGCAGTTTCTGGAAGTATACGTACTTCCGTTACTTCTCCGCGAGTGAACCTCCTTGGGTATTGGATCCATTCGTCCGGTGGACCAAAAAAGGAAAAGGAAAAAAACCCCGCATATTGAAACAAACCCGAACGAAATCAGTTGAAGGACCTATCCCGCCCCCGCACTACTCTCCTATCATGACTGCTGCCAAAACCTCTTCCACCCTCTCCTCCCCATGCCGTCTTCTTACGTGATCCTTCATATTATCCTTCCTAGCAGTACGATGTCCGCAGACAGAACACACTAGATGCTCCTCCCTCCGGTGCTTACTCCTCTCATGGCGGTCCCGATCCTTCTCTGTACTGAAGTAGCTATTGCATTCCGTAGACGCTCGACATGGGAATGGCTTTTGGTGCCGTTTCTTGTGTTTTCGAAGATCGCATTGGCGTGGATACGACTTGGTGCAGGAGGGGTGGTCGCAAGGGAAAGATAATGGAGCCACTGGAGCCGAGTTCGCTGGGGTATTTGAGGGAGTGGGACCTAGGGGAGGGAAGAAACATGTTATTATATCCGGATCTATTTGTGGCTCTGTGAGATCCGCGAATGGTGATGGCGAGTCGTGGGGGGAGGTTGCATATGGTGAGGGTTGTGATGATGATGGATATGGGGAGTGTGGAGGCGGGTAATTGCTCGGCGAAGAGGGGTAGGAATGATAAGGTGAGGCTGAGGCGCGGTGTGCAGAATTCTGAGAGCTTGTTGAAACGTGGTGTCGGGATGATGATGCCGAGGCGGCGAAGGATGATAGAGGGTAGGGTGTGTAATCGGGTGACAACAGAGATTGAGATTGGGACTGAGATGACGGCATCGATGATGTGCTGAAGCTTGAACCGGCGGAGAAATGGTCCCCCAATTGGCCATGGGTTCCAGTGAGGGGAAACATGAAGGCTTCGGTGTGATAGTCCGTGCTATCTTGTTGGGGGCGTATTGCTGGGTATTCTGAACCACCAGCGCATTCTTCGTCATGATAGTCTCTCCACTCACGATTCATGTTGTAGCAGAGGTGAGGTCTAGTATTGGTGCTCTGGATGATATTGCGTTGAAGAAGGATGAGTGTATTGATTGCTGTCTGGGTCGATGATGGCATTACGCTACAGAAACTGTGGCGGCATGGACAATTAAAACGCGCTGGACGGATCTTTAAAGCATTAAAGCCAGATCATCAGCATACTGGCCCACAAATGTTGGAATTATTGCTTACGAGGAGGCCTTTCGAGTGATACTAAGGGTGAACAGCTGGACGGCGACAAAAGCGATGAAGATGATCTATCGAGGATAAGTTTAGACTTGCCGTACCTGCAGTTGCTTGAGGAAGAAACAAGCCCTGACGTCGTCTACTGGCATGGGCGGTAGACTGCAGCCTTAAACGTTTATCGTTGCTGTGAGACCACCTTTGCTGCTTCGACTACTAGTTCACCCCACAAACGGTCCAAGGGCCTCCCGCGGGACAGGAGAAACTTTAAACCTATAAGAGACCCTAGCACTGCTACGGATCGCCAATGCTGGATGCTGATGTGAGGCCGTCACTAGTGCGCTCCATCGGTAAAACTGTGGCTTTTTTATCTACGGCGACAACCCAACTGCAGCGTAGGACTGGCTGAATTGGGTTTCATTGGGGGTTAGAATTTAGTGCACAGTCGGGATTCCCTTACACTGGTGTCGAATGAGATCTGAAGTTCGCTCAACCCAAGCGAGTTCATCCGGTTCCCGTCTTTTGGAAGCGTGATCGGAGAGAAAATTCTCTACATGACCTGCAGTTAGAAAGCTGCACGGAATGTCAAGCGTAAGCCGTGGCGGATTCAAGCCTACCTCTAGAGATTCAGTACGTTAAGCAAAAAGAACAGTTTGATCCAAATTTGAAGACCGAGACATGCAAAAATTTCGGGTAGTTTGACAATTATCTGGGTTCAAAGGGGAGGAAGAAGGATGGCAGGACTACTAAATGCCCTCTCGTCAGTCGTGCCGCTGGATCAGGGACCCCCAGGCAAGCCGAATGCAGCGTAAGAATTTGGGAGTGCAATTGAGGCAGTTGGGTTCCAGCGGAGGAGCACCCAGAATGTTGTGAGCACAAACTGGTTCGCCGAATACCAAAAGTCTGGATAGTCTCAGATTGGGCCATTTGGATTTTACTCTATCTGTTGAGAAAAAAAGACCCATGCTCAAGCAAAAAGCAAGACAAATACCTATTCTTCACGGGGTTTTCTGTAGGCAGCAATCACCAAGGGTATCCTCTAAGGCATCTATTCAGCCCTGTACGCCCTGATGGGCCCGCCAGGCGGGAAAATTACCCTAATAAGTTAGTCATGATGACCAAGACCCTTCTAAAGAGCACATATTGATAAGCTAAACACACGTCCAGGCACAGCGAAGTTTATATATAACATCTGCATCTTGCATTAGGTGCTTGCCGGTTACCGTTATTGGTTAAGCGTCAGCTCTATGAAACGTGCGTACCGTATGGAATGAGGTAAATATCGTTTGTAAATATCCGCATTGGTACGTACAACACGAGATTATTCGAACCTCCGATTCCCAGTAGTGAATGCCGAATACCTATTAAATCCAGCTGCCTATGGAGCCGAGAAGTGCTTCGTCAGTCTCCAGGATATTGAATCATAACTGTTGGTGGAACCGCCGGCCCCACATCCCCCACTCTTGAAAGGGAGGCTACTGTCAAGACTAAACAGCAGAGCCCACAGATTGAGGGCTATGTACTCTACTCTACCCCAACACTTTTAGCGACGGGTAAACTGTGAGTCAGTGACATGCTTCCATCCATGGAGGCTGGTTACCAAACTTTCGTAATGTGGCGTTTGGAAGTGTATCGAGTTAACGGTTAAGATAGCAGGGGGTGGAATGGGACCTGTCTGGATCCGATATGTAGTTGTTTATGGTCCCGAAAGGTAGAGTAGAGCATGTTGTCATCGCACAATTGTCCGCGTCTAAGTAAGGTTGGACGCGAATGTGCAGTGCATGTGCAGCTCCAGCCGCCATGAACCCGTATTGTTGAGCCATCTGCCGTTTTTCTTCTTTACCGTTGGCTACTAATCCAACCAAACAACAAACTGAACTTTCGGGTTGCCACATCTGGATATAATTACAATTGGATTTCTGATCATAAGCATGCCATTCAGACTCATTCTTTATTCCGGCTGATGCAACGGAGCAATAAGATAGGTAAAGACTCGAGAATAGGGACGGTGAGGGGAGTAGGTTTAACCGCATTCGAACCGGGGCAGCGGAAGCCTAAGTCAGGCGGAGAGAGAAGGCAGGCGGCGGTTGGCTGCTCAGTGTGAGAGCTTACAACCCGAATTTTCCATTTGTCTGTCCTGTAGACCGTATTCCCCACATAATGGCAGCTAACTAACGTTAATGAACCTTAAGCTTATCAAGTCAAATACCAGCTGCAGATCGCGATTATATATTCGATGCATATGGGATCCAGAGTTATCCAGACGCATGGCCCTCAATTGAACGGCTTTTCACGTGTTTGTCAGGTTAGAATTATCCGGAAAAGTGCTGTGGATGGTGAATCCAGAACCAGTAAGTTATCCGCAACAAGTCTGCAATGATATTGAAAAAAACCCCTATTTGACAATCTCGCCAATGCATAATTAACCCCAACCCATATCCCACATGAGTCACACTTTCGGCGATACTTACTTAGTCTACTAAGTAGTATTGAAGAGACAATAACATGAGCTCTCACCCGAGTGGCCCGACGAGAAATACATTCGACTTTCTTGCTTACTTTACTATATTACTATATTCCGGCTGAATTTTTCCCTGAATTAGAGGGAGGTGGGCGAGGATTGTGCTCAGCCAGATCATGGCTAGCAAAAAACGGATGAGAACCTCGAAAGTGCTCTGTGGATGCCCGGAGAAGCACTGTCAAGACAACTGTGAGGGTGCCGAATATATGAGCAGGACTAGAGTCGCCTCTTCCGGTGTATTGGCAGACGCCAAACAGCTTTATTGGCACCTGTCATTCGGGCATATAGAATGCCAAACCTTTGTACTACTGCGACAAAGCGAGAAAGGAAAGCGAAGTGTCTTGTTGTTGTTGCTGGTTGACTTCAGTTACAGACGGACCTTTGTTTGAATCCTGTCTTTGTTTTGATGCCGAACGTTAACTTCATGCTAGTCTGTTGATACTCTACATCATTGAGTTCTTGGCTAGCTAGCCAGTGCACAAACATATACGAACTTAGAAACTATGTGTATTCAACATGAAAGCAGGGACACAAACAGTGGTAACCCCCGATAATTAAGACAGGCACCCCGCATTCTAACGGATTAGTACTGAACGAACTTACGGAGAATTGATACTACTCGCGTCCGAGCCCGCCAGTGATACTGCCAAACAATCCACAATGCCAGATAGAAAGCTGGGCAGCCTAGCAGACACCGAGCCCCAGGAACCCCAGGCAGATATTCTTGATGAAAAGAGTCGTACTAGAACTGATGGACCCGACCCTGATGGCTTTGATGGGGATGATAGCTCCGAGGGTTTCTACAAGGTGCCAAAAGAATCGAAGAGCAACAAAGATGACACCTCGAAGGAGGGTGAACCGACTAGTCCGCGTAATAACAATGGGGATGCCTCAGAAGGTGAGAAGAACTCCCTAGAAGATTCGCAGCGTACCACAGACACCAGCCCAACCAGCATAGATGTTCAGCCATCTATCTATACGTCTTCCAAACCACCTGTAGCATTACCCGAGCCTTCACGTTCTCCGCCACCTTTAGCTCCCCCAGAGGAAGAGAAAATGGTTCCCTTAGACAGGCAAGAACCTATTTCGCATGGGCATTCGCCACAGCCTTCCAACACTGACAGTAACTCTTCTGAGGACCCGCAGATCGATCCTGGCGCCTGTTTACCAGATTTGCAAGACGCGATGGATTCTGATCTGCTGGATGACAGCGCAGTAAGGGACAGGGAAATACATCAACAAGCCATGAAAACCATGTCTGAACTAGACCGAGAAGCCCCGCTGATGTACCCGTTCAAGCACCGAGATATCTATCAAGAATACTTCACTGTAGAGGGAAACGTGTACAAACCATATCGATACCTTGGGTCAAACTCGGATAATCCTGAAATGGAGTTGTTGACTTACTACACTCCAGATGGCAGCAGAAACGCGATAGATGTACGCCCTCGGCAACCTTCTTCGGCTGGTGATACATACCAACCACCAAAAGATATGCTACGACAAGTTGGAGATGATGGTTGGGAAGAGCGTCTTACTGGAAGACTGGGTGAGAACGACTGGAACTATCTCGAGGACCTATCCGAGAGGATGTCTGATGGGAGCAAGAAGCGGCAACAAGGACTCCAACGAAGGCTCGAAAGGGAAGCGGTCGAATTGGAAAGGAAACAGGAGTGGGAGAGAGAGCGGGAATCAAGACAAATTGAAAGTGCCGAGGAAAAAAGGAAGGAGGAACAGCAAGAGGCGTTTGAGGGACGTCCACGTGAATTTTACATTGTCGAGGACGCCCAGAATAATCGCCGCTGGGTCGTTGCCGAAAAAAATGTTGAAATACCCGAAAACCTGGTATACTTAGACCAGAGCGCCTATAAATTCACCAATAAAGTTACCCCGAATCCCCACCCGCAATACAAAGATCCTCGCGACCAATACACCACTAGGCACCGTTCCTTCTGGGATTCTTACCCATGTGACAAAGAACGGAGGTGTGCTTGTTTCAAACAGAACTTGGAATGTCCTACAACGGTCCTGTTCAAAACTGGAGACGGTAGAGGCGTTGGATTGCGAGCCCTACGAGATATCAAGGAGGGAGATTACATAGGGGAGTTCCGAGGTGACATCGAAATCAGGAATAACAATGAAAAACGAGAAAAATTGCTTCAGGAGTACGAAGATATGGATATGAGATACGCGGCTGGCGGGCACTGGGACGAGCACACTGATTTTGGGGTCGATGAGAACGGAAATGAACTCTCGTTCAGTTATTACATCGATGCTAAATATGCTGGAAACGAAACAAGATTCATAAACCATCACTGCGATCCTGACAACGTTAACAGCGAATATTTCCAGGAGAACCATAAAGGAAGAATGTACCTAGCCATCAGAGCGATTAGGCACATTTACAAGGGCGAGGAGATTCTCTTGGATTACGGGACTACGAATGATTGGACCGTTCACAGTGGTACATGTCTTTGCGGCAGTGAGAGATGCCGGTACTTTGCCATTCTTAACAACGCTGCGCGGGGAACATATGCTGTTAGGATCACTGATGAAAACGGAGAGAATCCCAGGGACGTCCTGGTTGAACCCGACAGCGTAGAGGAGCCTTTCATAGCGAAGTCTGTGATCAAACCTGAAAAAAAGATGAAGCCTTACTGGGTGAGATACAAGATCGATAACACCAACAGAGAAAATAACAAACTCGACTGGCCTTCTAATATTGTTGTCCACGTTATTCACTATATGCCTAGGGTAAAGGAAAAGAAACTCAATAAGTTTGACGAACTGATGACGAGGAGAGCTGCTTCAAGCGGGAGAATGATGGGGCGCTTGGCCGATTTGTATGCTGAAAAGCGGCGGCAAGGTTAGCTGCACACAGCTGAAGAGCTGATATAGAGGAGCCGCAGGATTCTGCACAATGAGTGTGCACATGCGGGTACGGGTGCGGGGGCGGGGCGGAGACGGGTTTTTACATGTGAGGACGGAGATAGTTATAGGGGGGTAATGACGGTATGAATTCCGGACAAATTCTAGCTTCCAAAAGACAGGATTTTGTAAACGGAAATAACGGAGATTTCTCTATACTTTAGAACATCAAACAATTGATTCTCAGAATTGTATTCCATTCACGTGACTTCTCAGACCGCGTGGTATCCAGCAACACGCCGTTTGCATGCAACGATCAATGGAGGATGTAGCGATCAATGGTTACTTGAGTAATGAATGGATGGCAGTTGAACACGCGATTCCTCTTGTCGTCTTGCGAGTATTGGGTTTGGTGTTGAACCTGGGTTGCGATCCAGGCACAAACTTTATACAGCTACGGTCGCCATAGGGCCTGGCGACAATCGGAAATCGTCATCCCTCTCATCTCAATCAAACTCGCGATTCTTCGCAGACCACTGCTGCCACTGATACCACCACCACCTCTGCCTACCTGTCTCCTTCTCGCTTTCTTTATATACCACCCCTACTTCGCCCTTCCATGGTCCACCATGCTTCATCTTTCTGTGCTGAATCGTCTCTCTACCCACATGGAAAACAACAGTCTTGTAGGTATGTTTTGCCTTTTCTTCGCGCATGGCGCGTCATGTGCTGACGTTTTGATTCCAACAAGGCAGCTTCCACGTCGCGCTGAATTGGCCCGTCAGACTGAGCATTCTGGACCTCGCACAAGCCGCGTATGAGCTTGAAGACTTCACCATCTCCACGGTACTGAAGTGGGCGTTTAATGCGTTGGAGAATGTGAATCAAGTGGCGCAGGCATTCGCGATACTCTACCAAGTACGTACCTGCTTTTTATATATTGGTGGGGTAGCGTTGGGCGGGTTGGGCGGGTTCCGACACTGCTGTGTTGGGCGAATCGGTGTCGCGGTCCGTTGGACGTGTGACGGGCTAACACGTCGCGCACTCTGCAGCATCACTACCGAACGACGTTCCAACCACTGGCCTCGAAAACTTCAACTGGCATATTGGCTGCGTTGGTTTCAGCCCATCAGGATCTGCGTTACAAATTTAACTCAGCGGCTTATCTGCAGCTTCCGGGACAGCTGTCACTCGCCCATATTTGGTCGCGCGCTGCAACTCTGTCGTTAGTATATATGGTCATCCGTTTCCTGATCCTCTTCGGTACTTCAACATTCGCAAAAAGCGTTTATCACTCAACAGTCGGACCACTCCGGGAGCTCTCACTGCGCGCTGTTGTTGTCCCCTCAATCTACTCTTTCCGTCGCACCGTTAAGTCCCTCAACCACACCATCACTCCAACCCTCCTCCTCGAGATCCTGGCTCTCCCTGTATTCTTGGTTCACCAAATCGGCTATCGCAATCTACCCCCTAGAAAACCCGACGAGAGTCTCTACTTTCGCTACATTTCTATCGCAGCATTGACACCGCTCTGGATTCTGGCCGTAGCGGCGGCAATGGTTCTGTTTATGTTTGGCGCTGTCATCGACTTTTTTGGCCGAAATCTGAAGCGCATGTTCCGCCGACGACCCAAGACCTCGGGGTGGTATCAGTTGGACGTGGAGCGGGGCGGCGCATGGCAACCGGACTCTGCGACCAGTAGCAGTATCGAGGATATGACCAAGCTTCCTGGGGCCTGGGGAAGCGCCAAAGTATGGGATGATCTCAGGAGGGATCAGGAAGCGCTGATCCGGGAGAAAGACAACTTTGATTCAGAGAAAACGGCGTGGAAACAGGAATGTGCACGAACCAAAGAGGAAAAACGGGCTTTTGAGCAAGAGAAACAACGACTACGAGAGGAGCAGGCGGCCTTTCGACAACAACAGCAGAGGTGGAAGGAGGAAAGGGAAGCTGCCGAAGAGGCGAAGAGGGAGGTGGAAATGATTCTAAGGAGCTTTATCGAGAAATCGAAAAAGAGTGGGATGGTTATTGCGGGAATGAAGAGAGGAATTGAGATGAAACAGATGATGCTTGGGAATCCGACGCCGCCTGCCAGTCCTAAGAGTGAACGGGCTACGACAGCTATGCCGGCCCCAACTTATGGTTCCAACAAGAGGCGGACAAGGGTGCAGGCTGCGACTATGATTTGAATGGTGTGAACGACAGCAATGCGGAAACGATGGCTACGCAATTTTGGATTATGGGCATCGGGGTGGAAGCTTGATTATCTCTAGCTGGTAATGAGCAACGACACATGAGACGGGGAAATTTTTAGGAAGGCGTTTTTGTACACAACATGGGTCTGTTTCTGGGGTTTATCTGTGTACTGTATATGCGTGGGATTTGTTTCTTGTCCTGGGTGGGATATTGCATCGCGTGGTTGTTTGGGTTGGGATGGGCATCCCTTAAGGCGTTCTTCCCTGGTTGTATTTGTCTCTCATATCTTCTTGCACTTATGGGTTTTGTTTATTTGGTTTAATATTTTCCGGATTGTGTTGGGATGGGCCGTTACTTGTTTATTGGAAGGGGGGGGGTTGATGACTTATCCAGCAGAGATACTTCAAGGCTTACAGACGTTTAATGGCAGTGGTTAAGGCACGGGCTTGCCGCTACATGATATGTCACTGTTCATTCGTACAGTTGGATTTCCTCAAAACTTCACCAACCATCATGATCATCGCTTCATAACTCCAATGATTGATGCCCCTATTTTGGTGTAAAGTTATTATTATACATACACTAGGTACTCTTGTAGTAGAGTACATACTAACTTATGTACTGTACTCGCTTTTCGGTGTGCCTTGCAGTAGTGGCGTAGGCGTGCCAATCGAGGTCCGCTATGTCTCATCACCAACTTCTGGGGAAAAAAGTGCACTCCCGACCGGCGCCGTTCTGCACCGGGCTTGGTTATAGAAGCAACTTAGTCTCGAGGTGGCGTTACTGCGTCCGAGACTCCGAGACTAGGAGCAACTTCATCCGGCGGAGTTCAGAGCGATTCCGGGCATGCGCAGTCAACTTTGACTGGATATTCAACCTCATCACCGTACGCGTCCGCTACCTATCTCGTCCTCTGGCATCTCAGCTCCGAGGGCGCTTTCAACCATCCCGCACACGGATATTGGCTTCCGCATCCGCTGCATCTAGACTCCTGCGGCATCGGGTGTTGTCCTACTGGCCTTGTCCAAGTGATAGAAGGTGACTCGTATCAGCTAGAGTAAGTAGGACATCAACGTTGAACTTCCCCGTGCTAATTATCGCGGTAGACTCGTACATGGACATACCTAGCACATACCGCCATCCTCTGCTGGATGAAACAGCTAAATAATATCCCAGAGAGCTATATCTGGGTTAGGGTTCATAGCGGAGCTCCTTTTGATCCCCGCCCATCTGTCTCTCCATAACCATCCGTCATTCCGAGTCCCCAGTATCTAGGAGGGAGACTACAAGAAACCGGTGGACTCCCTTGGGCAGCAAATAGGACAGCAGACGGTTATGAGAACGACTGCATGCATTGGCTGTTTTTAACTTGTGAATCGCTTATGAGGACCAGTGTTGCTATATACTCTATCTTTCGCCGTACATGCCTCGGCCCCAGGCGTGGCAGTCAAGCCTAACTGTCTGGTCTTAAGGAACTTGGTCTTAAGTTCACTTAAAACTATGCCACTGAAATTGTGTCGACGTCGATTAGTCATACACGTGACCTGATTAGTAACCATAGCCAATCAGAAGCGACTTAGCAAGTGATTAGTGGTGACTAAAGCGTATCGTGTCAGTGCCAACATCATGTGATCGGATTTTCACCCCTTATCCCTTCGCACCAAGAAACATGTGAAGCAATTGGAAAAGGTGTTTAGAATTAGCAAATGAAAAGGGATCACAGTCATATGCTGGAAGCTGGTGAGGTGATGGAGCTGAGCTACTGGAGATGAGGGAAGCCTGTGTATGTTTGTTGGGGAGATCTATCCAGCAAGCAAAGAAAAAACAACTGGGCTACTCTACATGTATGCTTCACTTATATCTTTACGAACTTAAGACAATCGTCTTCGCGCAGTGTAGCAGCCAGTAAGACTATGCCCGGGAGACATGGACTTGGATTAGTCAGAAAACGAGTGATAAGCAGTGAGTAAAAGTGCTTCGGCGGAGAAACTTTGATCACGTGATCAGAGCCGTGTCCCTGTGAGTCGTTAATCACGTGATCAGAGCCGTTAGGATTTCTTGTTTTCTTCTTGGGATTTCTTAAGTGTGTATGTAGCAAATAAAATGGTATCTCTGGTCATATGCTGGAACCTGGAGAGGAAGTGACTGAGCTACTGGAGATGAGGGAAGCTGGATGGAAGGTGGGGGGGAGGTGACTGGAGATGAGGGAAGCCTGTGGAATGGGATATTGGGCAATTGCTTTCACCACATTCACATCTATCCAGCAAAGCAAGCAATGAAGTATGGCCTGAATATGGCATAAATCCGAAGGTGGGAGAGAGAGGTTATTTTCACATCAAATTACTTTGCTTTACCGTTAATCCTTAAGACCTTTTGACTAAGCGTCAGCGCAGCCCCCAGTGAATTGACTGTCCGGAAACACTCTCAAGGAAGGTTCACGAGCCTGCACGAGTGAGTTTCTATGAACCCCCGGTTCCTGCAGCCACTTACAACAACCGATCATTCAGTTACTATAGTTAGCATGGATTAAAGTCTAGCATACGTACCCCCCCATTTCTACACCGGACAGAAAAACGCACCCAATGAAACGTGGTAGCTAAATTGAAACTTTACTTCTTTGTTTACCGGCATTAATCGGAAACTTCACGGGCCAGCAAGTTGACAACGCACTCGACGTACAGCACGATGTTTTCTCTCACCCCCAGCCTCCGATTTTTTGCTGCTGCAAAGGAACCGGCGACAACGAAGCAAAAATGATGGTTGGATATGCGGTCATACAGTCCAATAGTATTGTATCAGCTGAAGAACATTTCCGTATGGCCGTGCGGACGCAGCAATCAGTCTTCCAGGGTATAGCACGGATTTTCTTCCAATCGATAAATTATTGGGCTGGATGGATATCGCGTCCACTTCATTTGATGATGAGTGATGGAACATGACGGAGACTCATGGATTATCATGTCAGGATGACCTGTACTACGAAAGAGCGCGATTTCGACGCCGGAGCAGTGCATATCGTTGGTGGTTTGGGTTCGGAAGTAGATTTGGGTGTACTCCACAGAATCCTAGCAGGGCGGCTTCTAAATCTCATGGCAAATCGGATGGCCTCCAGTGCGGAGTATATCAAACGCTTTCCGGTCTCTCCTTTTCCTTTATTTGAATGGCGGCCACGACCCGACCCGTCCCGCAATCAAACCCGCCGATACCACAAACAACTCACCCAAAGCCAAACGAAGCAGATCCTCAATCAAAACCTTCCAATCCACTGGCCCGAATATCATCACCCACAGATCGAGCCAAAGCAAGCTGACATCGACAATCACTCACTCGATTGATTGCGAACGATAGCATGAAGTCATAAATGAAACACACGAAACGCACAAACAACTCGATTCAGAATTTATGATTCGCTGGTAACTGACCAAATAACTAAACGCGGTTGGCGATCGTATGCATAACTAATGCAGGTAAAATTGAAGGAATGATACGTCCGCGAGTCAGAAGCCGGATAGAGAGATGGCCGCTGCATGACACACACCACCACATTCCCACCACTACGACGCGATGGTCTTGTGAAGGAGTAAGTCATACACAGCGGAATGAGATAGTGATATCGTAAACTAAGAGGAAGAATTACGACATCGAGCAGGAAGCATGTGCTACAAGTTCGGTAGACCCAGATCTCGTGCGGTGAACGAGAAAGCGATTGGGACAACGGAAGATATCCCAAAGTTCCAGATGCACTCCCATCTTCCGACTACCGATAATTTCCTGGCCCCGCAACTATATGGAAGTTCAACAGTTCCTGATGGGTTTGCATATCCTGGTGCGGGGTCTAGAAGCAAAATGCGGGGCTCAAACATTGGTGGGTCATAGGAAAAGCATCGTGACGTCCAAGCTTTGACCATAATCCCCTCACCATTTTCATCCTATGTTTCAGGGTCTCAAGACGGCGGACTTGCACCGCGCCATTGGCGAGAAACGAGGCAAAACAGTGGTCCAAAACTCCGAATTGCTTGGCCTTTCGTATCTTCAGTGGTACTGTTTTGTAGTACTGCAGATGCGTGGTATAAGGATAGGAAGGTGGTTATGGCAGCCGTCTTGGTTTAACTGCATGGCCGAGTGACTTGTAATGGAAGGCTCTATGGGCCAGTATGGTATGGTTAATAACGTGAGGCAGTGAAATAGCGCATATTCGTGCGATTCATTCCGGGGAAATATTGTTTGAGTGATCATGACTTACTCTATATATAGAGGGGATTATGTGAAATATTTGTCGTACTGCTGATTCCTCAATTGAATGATGAAGGCGAAAAAAAAATTCATGGAATTGATACCATCGGATGTAGGACAAGTAATTGTGTTTGCGGCGGTGTCCGCCGTTCGACCTTGTTCCGAGCAGCCTGGTGGTGCAAACGCCCCAATCACTGGAGCCGGCTTTGTGGGGCAATGCCATGTGGTAGCTAAATCGCTATCGAAAAACATGGCCGAAATTTATTTGACGAAAGGCGGAGACGAGGTTGCGGAGAAGCGGGCTACATTGTAATAAACGAGGCGCAGTCGAATGAATGCCGTGATGCTGCGGCTTTGCTCGAGAACGCCCTGCAAGGCCGCTGACAAAATTACCTATAGCGATATGTAGATTCGTCGGGAAATCACTCTTCTTTGGGAATTTGAAAATTGACCACAATACCCACATTGCAGATCGAGGCCGCCGGAGTACACCACATTCAATTGGACCAAAATTCCAAACTGCTGTTTTTTTCGAATCCAGCCCAGATTTGTGATGCGAGCACATCTGATGCCGACTCGTCCCTTGCGTTCCACGTAGATGAATGTACCTATGTACACGCGACAGCATCTGGACTAAGACACTCTGGAAGGTCGGTGCATTGGTGGGAATTGTGGTGGTGGCGTAGTGCGGCGTCGGCTACAGTCGCGATCTCACGATGCGGCCTGCTCTCAGTGATTTGTGCTCGAACCCGAAGCCCCTCATTTGTCCTCATCATCATTCATCATCATTGAGTGCGAGCTCATTTAATTTTAAAATTGAGTCATCGATGGCGCTGCCTACATCGTCTTCCGTCGCTGCGGGCCTCCCATTTTCTTATCGAGGATTGGTTCGTCCGACATCCTGCGAGGTGTTGAGCTGCATTGCATCGCTCATGCAGCCAAAGGAGGAGCCGTTGGTGTGCTGCAGAATTAGGCACCATCGCCCAATCGCCACGTCGAGGTTTTTTTTTTCCAGTCAGACAAGGTGGATGGTAAGCAGAAGCACAAACAATCTCGGCCCTGTCTGGGGGTGGACAGGAGGCCAGCATGTAGAGAAGGCGGGTGGGCGGGCTGGGGCTTGCGGGTGGAGTGTCGAGATCGAGAGAGCAAGCAATATATATGAAAGGCAGTTTTCGCCGATTTTTATGCTGACCCCCTTCAACTCTTTTCTGTTCGCGAACATTCATATGAGTCTTCCTTCCCTCCCTCCTTCCTTATACCCTTTCAAAACAAGCGATAAGGGCAAGAAACCGAAATACCAACGATAGCACTTCCAATCCAAAAGTCTGTTCCGGCGTTCAACACCTTCAGCAGCAAGTATACTGTTCGCTACACCCAACAATGTCGCCCACGTATTCCGAACGTAACAGGCGATCTAGTTCGCGACCTCCCCAGCGTTCCCGTGGTGTACCGCACAGCGAGGGGGATTATTACTGTTCTTATGGACCGGTAAGCTTTTCTCTCGGTGAATTTTTAAGGTGTTTCGTATCTCTGGAAAATATTCCTGGTCCGAGCGTGAAACTTCATCCGCTAGCGAGTTCGTTATTCCCCGCATCGAGTGACTGTCTGTGGAGTACAGCTTGTCAGCTGTGCAGGGGCATGAATATCTTATTATAACCTCTCCCTCCTTCCACTTTCCCTTTCCTCACTGCACACCAAATTTCATCAGTATGGAGCCCTTTCGTTCGCAATGGGTTCGGAAAACCTTTCAAGTAAGGTTTTAGATGTTCTCTAACGCTGCTTGTCCATAGAACTCCCACTATAACTCGGGCATCGATGAATCTTCTTCAGAATGCTCCTCACGGTGCAGCAGCGACCCTCCCTCGCTGCGCATACCAGTCGGAACTAGAATGCCGCGAGCACCTCACGCACCATTATCTCCTACCAGCGCTCCGTCGCTCGACTCCTCCTCGGATAGCCCGTCCAGTCAAGCCAGCTCTCATGTGTATCCCTACCACTACAAGTACGGCTCGTTTTCCCCGGACACGAATCCCGAAATTGTCGACAATGGCTATTCGTACACTGGCGCTTACCACCGTGGTACAACCCACGGTGATCACGCATGGCGTTCACCGATAATTCACCCTCCCCCGCCTCCAAAGCAAAGACCGCCCCCAGTGCCCCCAGTGCCCCGTCCCGCTGTGGCGAATCTCATTATTGCAGACCCGGAGGATCTCGGATCCAATCTCGGATCTCCTCTCGGTGGCCCAAAAGCTGCCTCGTACTTGGGAGTGGACGCACCACCGCCAGAGCCTGTCGTAGAAGTAAAAACAGCGGTACCACAAACTCCGGGTCCGACAGCAATCGAGGCTCAGTCTCCTCCGTATCGAGCATCTCATGAGCATCCTCACCACTATCCCCCTCGCCCCCACCCCCACTACCACCACCACCCGCCCCATCCAATGTCGCCAAGATCATGGGGACCAGAGTATGAAGAGGAAGATGAGGAATATGATGATGACGATAGCTATGAGGATGAGGGCCCTAGATATACGCGGCGAGTACATCGACATAGATCTCGACCACGGCAACAAGTACGTCATGTTCATGGACGAGACGAACGAGAATCCCGGCCGCGATCTCGCTCACGGCCTCGACAACCTCCTCCTCGCTCTCGCTCGCGGCCACGAGGTAAAATACCGGTAGAAATGATATCGGCGGATCACAGACCGCGACATCGCCACCGATCACGTTCCCGACACCACAGGCACGCCCACCGTTCCAAATCACAGCATCGAGGGCCACCACAACCGCCACAACCACAGAGATCGGCTGAGTTGCAGGCGCAAATCGATGCGCTTACAGTGAGGTTGAACAATATCATGGATGATTCATATGCGAGGGATATTATCGCAAAAGAGAACATCAAATTTGATATTTTGTTCAAAGAGGAAGGAGGAGGCCCGCCGGCGGCGGCATAGTGTTTTTGTTGTTTTCCTGCCTTTTTTTAGCGAGCGTTTTCATGGGTTTTCGAGGGGTGTACTTTTACTCTGTGTTCTAGTTGAGAAAACTTGCGGGACATTGCAAAGGATGAGAAGCTTCTTCCTCGTTTTCTGCTCTGTGACTGAGTCACCAGTTCGCGCACACTCGCGCACGCACACACGTGACAACTTGCTCCGCCACACAACAATTACAAATCTACCGGTTACATTGAGGTTTCATGTTTAGAGCCCAGGCTATTCAATCTTCGTTTTTCGAGTAACGGTCAGTGGTGCAGAAGCGTATTCACGGAATGTCACTCGGGTATGGCGGAATGCTTGGTTTCTTCCTAAGCTTCTTACTGTACTCTAGATCTCCAGTAGCCCATGACACTATCTTTAGTCGTTCTAGAAATTAATACTGGGACTTATGTCTATCAGGCACAGGATCCCAGTGATGATGATGCAACAACGTAAGATCAGATAGTCATGGCAGCTTACATCAAGAGCCAGTCAGTCACGCAGGTGCGCCCTAAAAGTCATTGAAATGTTGAGTTTTTCAACATTTTCCACGCTGCATGCCGTTAATTGATCCGCATATCACCGGAAACCTCAGCCTAGACGTTAGTGTTGATACCTGGTAATATACGGATCAGGCAGGGAAGAAAACCTACATACTGCTCTCGTAAACGAAACTTTGCCTCGCCCGCTCGGCAAACCGACCTACCAGTTGTATTGTAAAAAAAACAAAAAACAAATAGGATGCATTCCTCCAATATCTGCAGTGGTCCAGCCAATCACGAAGACCCCCTTCCGGAAAGAATATCGGGATTTAGTAATGATGGAAGATCCCGGATATCACTACAGCTCGCTCAGTCTCACTCGCTTTACGGAAACATGCCTCGTATAGAACGTGGCCGGATTCCTGCGAATGAGATATCCAGCAGAGAAAACGAGGACGGTCATAATAGAGTATTCTTCTCGTCTGGTAGCACCAGCAATAAAGATCATGGGTCCGTTTGGTCATATTTTTTGGCAGCGACCGCAATAGCCATGCCGTTCATGCCCGGGCAGAGCTTAATTATAACAAGCTCCAGGCTGCCAGGCTGAGAGGCAATATATTTCTGCTTCGTACATCTCTGAAGGCATGAAACCAAAGACAATGCAGCAATTCTGCACTAAGCAGTACCACCTCTGAGTACTCCACTCCACAGAACTAGGTACTCTCGGAGTCGAACGGTGTAGATCTGAATACTGCCAGTCCCTCACTCTCACACTGTCTGGGGTATTCCAAAGCTTCAGTGACATCATCTCTCGTTCATCAAAGAGAAGTGGCACGGACAGGTGCTGACTTTAGTACAGCTGCGGCAAATGCCATACAGCCTGCGGGGTATGTGGGACTGCGTCCGGGGTTTCGTATGGGAAGACAAGCCCGCGGAATAGGCATGCACTCCACCTTTCATAAAGCTCAAGGGATGGCGAGGATATCTTTGACAAGTAGGAACAAGCAAAGCTCATGGCCAACGGATTGATTGCACTTTCTCTTTCTTCCAGACCCCACCTCGGATGCTCATCGAGTAGGATAGCTGCAGACAGCCCGATAACGGTGTATTCCGGCGTCTGACAGTTCCAAGTGGTCGGTTTGCATAAAGAATATCCACTAGCTGCAGTTGAAGGAGGTGAATCAAGTAGCTTGAACCATGTTTCAAAGAGCGAATCTTAGCAATGATGCTGTCCAGACTCACACCCGCTGGGTTTGTACTCAACCCACCCGTTACCGACGGGTTCCAACGCGCGAGCCGGCCAAGTAGCATTATGTGCGCAGCGGGGATTGAGCACCACAGCTGAAAGTTACACTGAAGTGTATGAAACCAGATTGCGGTACTTTCCAGGGTGGTCTGGGTCATTATCGATGGTGGTGCGCAGATAGCGAGAGCTCTGCTTGTTGGAATCGCTGCGCTTCATCGCGTGTGATTCGTTGCCAACAGCCGGTCAATTGACACCAATCAGATACCGGAACAAACATCTCGATATCATGTTCTTCAGGATGAATGGAGCCACGAAAATATCCACAAAACCAGTAATCGCCCTTCTGCTGACGAAACACCTAAAGCTGGATGCCGATGCTCGTGGTCGAGTGACACTTGGTGAAGACGCCATGTCAAGCTGGTGACCAAAGACCATCGTTTTTTATTTATTTACCTTGATGAGAACCACTGAACCGTAGAGAAAATTGGCCTCGGAGTGTAGTTCACAGAGCAGAGGGTTCCAAAGATGCTCAAACGAAGACCTGGCTTCGAGAGAGTCTCAGGTACTTCCAGTGTCGTAATTTTTTATTGCTTCCTTGATTGCTTTCTTTTGATTGATGTTCTGGGTGCTCGAGAGGGAAAGGTCGAAGAAAAAGATGTCTTGTTTATAGAGTATTTGATAGCTGTCGGATCGATGTTATCTGTGCACAAATACTTTATCTCCACCTTGGTGGGGGCTCTAAAGTAACTCCCGCAGAGCCTCCATGTCATAACTCCAACCACTCCTCTCCATCATCACCACACTTCAAACTCTCTCGATGGAGAACCACTCCGAATCCCCCACCACTGCATCTTCCGACCCCTCCTCGTTCCTCAGCGAAATTATCGGCGGTCCCATTGTCGTAAAGCTCAACTCCGGGGTTGAGTATCGAGGTACCTCCCCCCACCTACTGTTGCTTCGTCGTCAGGTCTCAGTTATCCGCGCACCACCGATGGGGAGATAAAAGAGCTGGTGAACAATGTGGGACGATGGAAAAGGAGGAGTAACGGAGGGGTTGGCGTGAGGCAGGGACTGACATATGCATACTACAGGTGAGCTATCCTCCGTTGACGGATACATGAACATTGCGCTCGAAAAGACCGAAGAGTATGTTGCTGGTCGTCTAAGAAATCGGTACGGCGATGTGTTTATACGGGGGAACAATGGTGGGTCTATCGCGGTATCCAGGGATAATAGGAGATGAGGATGGTTGTTAATGCATCAGAATAGTTCTGTACATCTCGCAAGGTTGAATGGGGGGATTTGAGGCGGACAGGCGGGAAGTCGGCCGGAGCATGCCCGACGGACTATGATATAGGATAATGCGAATACGGATAAAGGAGCGAATGGAACTTTGGGAACACGGATATGTTAGGCTATGCTTCATATCAGGTATCAGACAGAAGTAGTCAAAATGACATGCCCATATACTCCTGCTACAAATATCTGTTGGCAGCCTTTCGCACATTCCATCCAAACAACCAATCTCTCATATCATGAAATTAGATGCCTGAAAAAAGAAGTCAAGAACAAAAGCCGCCGCAACGCCATCTAGAGTAGTAGATCAGAATACCGAAACATTACTTCCGCTATTTCTTCCCCAGTCTCAACAAGCCCTTTAACTTCTTCTCAATGTCGCCCCTCGCCCCTTTCGAGCTGCCGCTATCGTCCTTCCGCTTCCCTTTCCCTTTGTCGTCATCCTTGTCGGTATCCGTGTAGTCGGTGTTACTGGGAGGTGTCGGCTTTGGAAGTTCTTTTGAAGCTTTTACAAGCTCTTCTTTTAAGGCAGGCTCGTTCTTGGCCTTCTCACTGGCTTCTTTGTTCCACGCTAGATGTAATGATGCGCCGGAACGGAGTTTGAGGTCGATTGTGAGTCGTCGGGCGTCATCCTTAATCACGTCGCGAGGTGGAATCACTATGATTTATTGGCATAATCCCCTTGTGTGAGAAGGGCATATACTTACTGAGAATAAACGGTTCATTAGGATGACGTAGGGTGCTCCGGATTTGAATGTAGAGATCTCGAGCTACGCAAAGAACGTTAGGGATGGCTGCAGTTGCAGAAGGGAGAACTTACCAGTGCATTTTCCGTCCAGTTCCTGCTGCGAGGTATAGCCATCAGGGAATCTAACCTTTATTCTTAACTATAACAGTGCGTGAGTAAAGTCCAACTGATATTATTAGCCAAGCAACCTACAACACTGATTTTCTCCATCTCCTGTCTGTATGCGGCTTCCTTTTCAGCGATTTCTTTATCAGACAACAGCCGCTGCGGTTGAGCTGCAATATGGTAGCTCTCTTTAATCTTCTTCAGTTCGGCAATGCCAATATCGAATGCAGAATCCGGTACGTCGAAAGCTGCGGCCGCAGGCGTTGCTGATGATGATGGTTGGTACACTGCAATCTTTGGCTCCACTGGTAGTGCTGGTTCTTCCGAGGCGGGTGGCTTCGGGGTTTCGCTTGTTCTTTCGACAGGCTCAGGTACTGTGGCTTCGTTCGCAGGTTGCGTGGACTCTTCGACTTCCGGGGGTTGAGATGTCTCTGACATTACCGTATCAACATCTGATGGCTTCTCAACCGCCTTTTGAGGTTCAGAGGGAGGCGTGCTAGATCCTGTCTCCACGGCGGTCTCCGTAGGAAATCCAGCAATCTCCATAAGGGCATCCTCGTATGGAATTTCAGTCGGTAGAAACCTCAACACCAGTAGCTCCCTCCCACTACATCCCAGGTCTTGCAACGTCGTCCGTAGTTCATCAAACTTCGAAAGCTCTCTATTCGCAACCCTTACTGCTGGCATCTGGTATAGCAGCCTTCCGGAGCCAGCTCCGGGAGAGGGAGCACACCTCTCGGTGATGTTGACATTGCTCCTCCCTGCATTCCTTGCATCCTGCTCAAAGGATCTGAGAATCCCCCAAATATTGGTAGTCGGCGGGAAAGAACCCGAGAGCTGTTCTACAGGATCGACGGTTCGAAGTACAACGCTGATAGCCGCCGAGGTCGATGCGGTTTGGACCAAGTCGAGCTTTGCGCCTGGACTGAGGCCGGTAAGACGGACTGGAAGGGAAAGATCAAGCTTTGTTCCGCTTCGCCTAGACCACGGTGTTAGCATTAACGTGGGCAAAAGTTCCACACAGCATATTTACTACTTCAGGATGAAATTCGAAGGTGTTGGGATGCTGAATTTGCTGCATGCTTCGGTGCGAATCTCGCTAAGCGATTTGCTGGGGGTGGTTTTAATGGTTGCGCGTCGTTGGTTGTAGATTACAACGACGTTCGACATGGCTGCGACTAGACGGGGTTAAGAAGAAAGAGGAGTCGGGGCGTTTGGCCGAGACAAAGTTTGAGGGTGGAAGAGGAAGCTCCTGAGAGCTGTGCGGCGTGCAGGCGTTTGAAGTAGAGTGGGGCTCTCAGCTCCCCACTCTCGCATTGCATGTGACTTTGGGGTTAGGTTTACGGATCCTTTACTCTTGTATACTTCGTACGAATGAATGCCATCGAACAGAAATCCCATTAGAATACCCACCTAACATAAGTACATGAACTACTGGCTCCCACTAGGCTCTCCAATGCGCTTCTCCGCAGCATGAGCCATCAACTCTCTCTTAACCAATTCGTGTTTTGCAGATGCCTGGTTGGCATTTGCCTTAGAAAGAAATAGACAGCCCCATAGGTCTTCATTCTTCACCATCTCCCCACCACCCGGAGTCTTCTCAATAAGTTTAACCAGTCCCTCCCTTAGCTCGTTAGACTCAGCAGCAACGATTCTCTCGGTGACGACTGCATCGGGCATTGGCATATCCTCATCGTTCGATTGGCCAACGAATGCCATGCGGCGGCGGGTCGCAAGTTCCAGGACGGATTGTTCCACAGTGCCGCTAACAACATAGACCCATACCGTCGTGGTCCTCTTTTGTCCGATCCGGTGTATCCGGGAACAAGCTTGCAGTTCAAGGCCGACATTCAGCAGAGGCTCACAGAGGAAAACGTGTGTCGCATTCACCAATGTCAATCCTGCCGACTGGGATTTCGCGTGGAGCAGGAAACAGGAAGTCTCCGGGTCGTGTCTAAACTTGTCGATCCCATCCGGTTTCTCCAGACTCGCAAATTTAATCCCAGCCCGTCGAAGGGACTCCTTAATCACTTCCAAAACATCGCTCCACTGGCTGAAAATAACTGCCTTGAAGCCCGGTTCGTTCCTTTTGAGCCAAAGAAAATGCCTGGTTATCATGTCGATCTTGGAACCATATGAGGAACCGTCGAGATTGACTCTTTTGATCTCTGTGAGCACCCGATCATCGACATCTGCATAGATCTTATGACCTCCGGGACTATTCGGCTCGGAATTCTGTGCTGACGCCTCAGGTTGGTTCTCCTTTTGCATGGCGAGATCCATCGGACTATACGTGACCTCGAAGAAATCAGCAGGGCGTAAGAACGATTTGCATGCAGGACAGTTGTGAGCCGTTTTCCGCCAGATAAGGATACACTCCTTGCAGAAAGAGTGGCCACAATTGGATATAATCCCGATTTCGTACGTGTCTAGACAGATGAGGCAAGTTGGCTTTTCTTCAACCTTTCTCCCGGATAGATGAGCGAGATATCTGTTCCTTGATCTGGCTTGCGAGATTTTCTTCCGAAGGATTTCCTCCTGTTGAAGGATCTTTTTGAACCCCGAATCCGTCATAACTTTTACTTTATACTCCCTTTCGATATCCAAGGGAAGTAGGGTATCGGAGACCGCCTGAATTTGCCGGTAGAACTCCATTCTGGCATTAGAGGCATTCCGGAATTGTTCAACCTCCCTTAAGACGAATCAGCAGGTAGTTTCTAAGGGTAGAATGATCAGTACGTACTTGAAAGAATCTGAAAGAGCCTTGGTCTGAATAGCCATCATCTTCTGCAGCTTTTTGTATTCCTGTTCTGCGACGGCCCTTTCGAGCTGTGCGCGCTTGCTACCACCTTCCTCTGCTTGCTTAAGGTCGTTAACTAACATACGGAGTTCGTTCAGCAAACGTTTCATGCTCTTATGGCCGTGTAGAGTATGGCCGTGTAGAGGGTTGACGCGATCCTTGTTCGCAATCAATTGAGTGAACAACTGAGAGTGTATCTTGCTGGGCCTTTGTAATGCCGTAGCTTGGTCTTGCTCAATGAGCAAGTTATGGATTTCTGTCAACGACTCTTCCCGGTCTGCGAGTAGTGCTCGAATGGCGGTCATATAGGCATAACTTTCTTCCTGCCTTTCAACCGACACTTCAACCTCATTGCCTTGGAGTTCTTCATCGTCATCCTGATCCACCAACTTCTCAACCAGGAGACTTATGAGTTTCTCACGCCATTCGTCAAACAGGTTAGCTTGCTCATTCAAAACATCCGCCAGGTTCACAATATTGTCTAAGATAGTTTGACACTCGATTCCGCCGGCTCCTTCTGGGGGATCGATGTCTGGAACTTCCGCAAAGGATTGATCTTCTTTCTTCTTGTTAAAGGCGGAGATGAAAGTTAACGCCCTCGTACGAGTTTCGTGCATCAACTCCAGCCGCAACTTCTTAGCAAGTGCGTAATACTCAGATTCCTTCTCTTTATACTCTTCAATAGTCTTGTCAGGGTTAGGTGCCTTTGGCTGATTCTCCGGCTGTTCTGCTGCACCATCCTTTGCCTCGGCCTTCTCTCTCAGCTGGTAAAAACCTTGAAGCACCAGTTAAACCAGTCTATCATCACGTTCAAACGCTGATGGATCATCCTACCTGTTCCTAACCAGTAATAACAAGCGTGTTCAATCTCCAAGAAGCCCTTGAGTCTCGATCTGGCAGCAGCAACCCGACTCGACGTCTTCTCATCTTCGTCCTCGACATCGTCATCCTTGGGCTTAGATTTTCCTTTGGGATCTTTCTGAGACTCCTTGTCTGATTCTTTGGCTTTCTTGATTTCGTCTGCCAGCGACTGACGACATTCCGCTACCGAAGCTTGTACCAACTTCAGCACCTCTTGCCAGACAGTCATTGCTTTTTCTATATTCTTAGAGTCCTCGTGGATCTGTCCCCGTTTAACCATCGACCAGAATAAGGACCGTTCGTTGGTTCGCATCTGGATCATGTGCTGATCAATCATAACAGACAAAACTTGTTCGACTGTCCGAAGAGGACCGCTTTTGAGGCCAAATGCTTTTCTATTCCGTTCGCCCGCTTCTGGATGAAGGCACGTTTGACGCAATCTCCAATCTGTCAGTTTATGACCGAGGGATAAGGTACACATACGAGACATACCTCATAAGCCAAGCACGCATTGCATCCGCGACATCATCAGGGTTCCAGAAACCGCTCTTTGGAGCACCAGTAGAATCTACACCAACTTCTTCACACATCTGAGTAAACAAATCTTGGTAATTCTGTTCCTCGACTTGGGAGAACGGCACGGTCACAACTACGCGATTTTGCGGAGGCAAAGAGATTTCATCACGGACAATATCCTTCGAATGCCGTAGAGCAAGGTGGTTGAACACAGATTTGAAAGCGTCGTGATTGTAACGTGCCAAATTCCTCCAAATATCCTTTATGCAAAGGGGTTCGTAGCGAAGGAATAGTAATAATCCAAAGCAATCGTCGATATCCTTTCGCACGGGTGTTCCGGTGACACACCACGCGTTGACTCTGGGAATCTCTCGAGCAACAATGGCAGCATTGCTTACACCAGTCTCGACCATCTGAGCTTCATCCAAGCACACTCGCCACCACGATATCTCGATAAGAGGACTTCTCTTGGGTTTGTAGACCTTATCTTTCCGAAGACTGCGATCAGGCAGCGGTTGAGCAAAATGTATTTCAGAAGAAAGTACATTGTACGTAGTCAGAACGACATCATACTGCATCAATTCTGCTACCATCCTATCGGTGTCTTGGTCTTTGGACCACTTCTTCACTCCCTTGTATGTACAGACTAAACTACATTAAAAATGACCAAAAACAGAGCTTGTGGTAGGCATACCTTTCAAATCAGGGGCATGTGTTGCAATCTCACTTTGCCATTGATGCAGAATACTTGGGGGTGTTATGATTAATGTGGCTCCGGATGCCTTGACGTCTCTATCATGATAATTATCTCGAATAACGCCCCCAAGGGCATCTGACTCTCTGCGATGTAAACACAAAAGAGCAATTAATTCAACCGTCTTTCCTAGACCCATTTCTTCTGCTAGAATCCCACCATTGTTTGGCCAATCCGATATGCTCGCCGTGAGCAGTCCTTGAAGATCATTGGAAACAATTCCCAGAATATGGGAAACATAACATGGCTGCCCGCTCTTATCAAGTTGGCTGAAAAATGTAGGCGGTAGTTTAGAATCGTATGGATTTGCGAAGGGAACCAGTTTCCCGGGGTTCTGAGCATCTAATTGCACCCCTTCCCTCTGCAACATCCAGTGTACCGCGCGTTGCTGAAAAGGAAACAGCTCGCAGCTGAGATTTTTGTGCTGCACTGAGCTTGGAACCTCTTGGGTTTTCTCGGGAACATATACAGACAGGTAAAAATCATGAGGAGTGATGTTGTCGGATTGAATAATAGGTCTTCCTGTTGGCAGTGCATGTGCCAACAGTTCCCAGTACTTTTTCCTGGAAAATGCGAGATATCGTTCAGTCCACTCATTGGTGGAGTCTATGGTAACCTTCATCACCAAGTTGAAGGACCACCGCCCATGTTCGTCGCGGACGAGCACCAAGGAGGTATGGGATTGGAATTCCTTCACTGGTGTCTGTCTTTTCTTACTATCCTTCCGAACCTCCGCTGTCCAGTAAGCGTCTTTCTGTGCATCGGCTGGAAGATCGGTATAATTGAAATGGAATTCAAGGAGTGGGGTGTTTTCATCTTCTGGATATATCTTCATGGACGGAAATTGGGGGGAACCATATCTTCGAGTTACACGTTCCCTGGGTGGGGGATGGTCAATGTTGCAATCCACTGCAAGCGAAATCGTTGCCTGAGGATAATCGAGCCCGTTAACCAGCTTGGTATACTGAACTTCATCTGTGATATCAAGGGAAAAAGTCCGCTGAATCAGTAGGATATGGTCGCCATTTACTGAGGCCGAAGAAGGTGAAGGCGACACTCTTCGACGCTTATTCACGTTTGCTCCATTCCGTGGAGAAGATGATTTATCGATGACGTCCTTCCAGAAGACGGAGTCAACTTTAATATCACCTGTTCATATTTCTCGTCAGGGTCGTCTCTGTTATACGATCAACCCAGCAGGCGGTAGAAACTCACTGTTCACTCGGATTGTGGAAGCACTTAGAGCGGCTGCTATGCTTGTAGACATGATGTTTGATTGAATGAAACTGGACGTGGCAGTGTACGGAAGTTATTAGAGCTAGGATTGAGACAGGTGCCTGAGATGATTGTAGATATCCTTTACCGACAAGAGAGGGAAAGAAAGAGATGCTATAGTTGGTGAAGTCCTCCTAGTCTCAAACGCGGTGTATCAGACTTCGAGCCTTATGCCACCTGCAGATCCTCACTTCGAGCAGTGGCGTCGCGCATTCGACGAACTACCCTAACCCATACTCGCATTCAACCACTTAGAATGAAGCGTTCATGGACAAGTGCGTGCCAAAAATCAAAAGCAACCAACTTTCACCCTTCAGCTAAGCACTTAAGAAGTGCGCCACACTTTTCTACGTCACTAGCTTGCTGTAGTGCTGCAGGGCTCTCCATTGCTTCGCTGTCCTGTTCTCCACTGTCAACGTTCTTCTCATCTCACATCACATAGGCTTTATTCGATCAGCAGTTTTCTCAAGTCCAGATTCATATCCCAAACTCGATCATTAACCATGTCCTGTACGGCGCCGCACTCTAATCTTTCATCGAGTTGTCGCTAACCTACGGTCGACATACAGCAAACATAGATTACTGTGAGCTGCAGCTCGTTTTTCAGAGTCTATTTTATCAGTACTAACTCCCCTAGACGCCGCGCTCGGAGTTTCTTCCACCGCCTCAACCCAGCAAATCCGAGATGCCTACAAACGGTACCCCTCGCCCCTCGTTCCCTGCCTGCTCTGTCTGACACTCCACCAGAGCAGCCCTCAAAACTCATCCCGACAGAGTCACCCACAATGACCCCACTCGCCCTGCGCGCACCAAAAAGTTTCAGCAAGTAAACGATGCCTACTACATCCTTAGTGATCCCGTGAGGCGTCGAGACTACGACGCGACACGTACCTACACGCGATCGTCCTCTACGCGACCACCGCCCTCAGATTCCGACTGGCAGGATGCGCAGTTCGGTGAGGCGTTTGAAGAGATGATGAATGAAGCTGGGCTCAACGAGGAGGAGGCACCAACTGCGCAAGGGGGAACAGGTTCGGTCTGGAGTTTATTAGGTGGTGTATCAGGCGCAACCATCGGTTTTATTGTGGCCAATGTTCCTGGAATGGTGGCGGGAGCAGTGGCAGGGAACCGACTAGGTGCGATAAGGGATAGGAAAGGGCAAAGCGTTTACCAGGTTTTCCGGGAACTCCCACAAGATGATAAGGCGAAGGTTCTTAAATTTTCCTTTGATATTGGTATTGGCGGATCTGCGAACGGTAGACGGGCGATAAGGGAAGAACGAAATAGAAACAGAAGGACTGACTAAAGTGTGTATAGCTGCTATCGGAGTTGGCGGCGAAAATACTAGCTCATGCTATCAGTTGAACAGGCTTTGACACGTCGGCGCCGATCCCCGGTGAAGGAGATGTTTGGACTTGGTACGATGGGTGGTTTTGATGGGGTCAAGAGAAGGAACGATTGATGACAACGGATGAATGTGATGGGATATATGATGGATACGGCGTTTTTGTGCTTTTGCGAGTTCTTTGAGCTGACCTGTCAGCGCCTTTTCTATTTCGTTGCTCCGGGTTCTGTCCTCTTTTTTTTTTTGCGAAAAGCTCTGGCTGGTAGGATATGTGTAAACATGAAGCGCAACAGCATATGACCCATATCTGCAAGTCAAATAACAGTGCCTCCCTCAAAAACCTGTTCATTCGACTCATGACTTCCCAAATTTACTACATCAACAAACTTCGAGCACCGGCATGTATGTTCTTGGTACTCCAGATCAAACACCATCCCTCCAAACCGACAGACGCCAACTTCCGTCCTTTAATAATGACCGTCCCGTCCAAAGCCGACAAAAACGAGGGCTACCCTTTCCACTCTATCAAGTCCTCGGGAGTAGGGGAGTTCTCGGAGTCGCAATATTCGCCTTGACACGCTCCACAAGGTCTGCCCTTGTTTCCGTCTCGCTGAACTCAAGATTCCTCTATACACCGCCGCCACATTTTAGAACTCAGGTCCCCTTATCTTTAAACGGAGACATTACTGCCTGAAGCCACCCGCGAAGTTCGAGAACTGTCCACTCGCTTGGATCTCCGTAGGGATCATTGGTGCTACTAAAGAGCGGCTCGTCGCGCATGATTACCCAGGCTGAGACACCTACAATTATTCCGGCGAATGCTGGGGGTATGTGTAAGTAAATGGATCTTGTGCTCTCAAGTACTCTGGAGAGTGAACGCTGGTCATTGTCTCGAACGTAGGGAATCTCGAACACGCGACGATATGTGGGCGAGAGATTCAACGTTCGAACAGATGCACAGGTCCAGGACAAGGTTTTAAGAGATAGTATCGCGCACCAAAGAAGAGATTCTGTAGCACTGTTAGACAGCTATATAATTCGCAAGAGCGGAAATTCCTGGCGCACTTTGGAGGTTATGAGACGATCTAGAGCTGTTGGAGATCGTATTTGTATCTGACGGATCATTTCTGAGTTCGCTTTTGGTGGTATAAACATGGAGTAATACGCTGGAGCTGTTCAGAGAGATGTTGGAGAGAGCTACTGACTAGCAGAGAGCTGCAGCGCTGGAATGAGCGGGGGTATCTATAACACTTGGTACGCATCGCAGAGTGTGGCGCAGCGACGGATAAGACCGATTGATGACATGTGACAATGTGGCGAAGTTTGACACATCAACCGCATCATGTGACCAGAAGGGCCAAACCCTAGCAACCGCCCACAACAGTCAAGCCGAGTGCGGTGGGGAACGCTGAGCGGCTCAGATATTGACGGTGAGACGAGGATTCCGGAATTTCGCGACCAACGACGACGACAAACCGACCCAAACTAACCCGCCGACGCCGTTCATCACACCATTCACGATGCCCAAGCAGGTTCACGACATCAAGCAGTTCATTGAGCTGTGCCGACGAAAGGATGCCTCGTGTATGTTCCGGGCTTTTTTTGCGGGAGATCAAAAAGAGGAATTTTTGTGTTGGCTAACTAGATGAAAATAGCTGCCAGAATAAAGGTCCGTTCTACATTTTCACCTCACATCTACCGACTTCGTCTCCCGCATTTTCCAATTCGAGTCTGTTGCGCGATCGCGGGAAGGAATGGAACTGTTGGTGGATCTGTTGAAGGGGAGTGGTGTGCTGATTGAAGCCTCCCGGCGGGAGTAAACAGAAGTCTACCAAGGGTGCTTCGCAGATCAAGTTCAAGGTTCGCTGTAGCCGACACCTGTACACCCTCGTCCTCAAGGACATCGATAAGGCCGAGAAGCTCAAGCAGTCTCTTCCTCCTGGTACGTTTTACTCTCTTATTCTGACTGGACCCGCGAAACAGACAATCTGATTGAAGGACTAGGACTCACCATCACCGACGTTCCCTCCGGATCCAAGAAATAAACGCATTTTCGGACGGCGCGGGCGTGGAAAAAATGGTGTGGGGATAATAATATGTACCCCCCTGGGCACATAGTGGCAATCAATAAAAAAAGTTGCTGCAATTCATTCTTCTGGAGAAAGGTGTTTTGCTTGTTTCGGAGGGTTGCGCGGGTTTTTTTTCTGCGGATCTGTCACGATAAAGGCGCTACAATGGCATTCCCTTCTGGTCCAATTTCTGTGCAGACGATTGGTGCTATGTGAACTTTAGGCCGAACTGCATGTCACCATGAGATCTCGTTTGCTGGGCTCCGACTGAACTTCCAGGTTTTTCACCTTGATATTGTTCGGCAGGAGGCAGCATTTCCACAACCTACAGGTAATAACAACATCAACTCATGAATAATGAACAAACGGGAGTTACGCATATCAGACCCCTACTGTGCACACATTTTACGACGAGCAATGGAAGTCAGCGGACCATTAACACCGAATCGAGCCGCCGCGCCCATGCTCCGCCAAAATGGCCTTTGGTTCGTCTACCAACAGGAGAGGGTCGGGAGAGCCCGGAGCTTCATGACTGGGTATGTGTGCGTTGAAAATAAAGGCAGATGAGATTTCGGTTGATACCTACATATTCAACGGGCGGTATGAGTGATGATGGTCAACCTAGCCTCACGCTTCGTCTATGAATAATCCGCACATCTTCATCCAGTCAATAGTGCTCTGGTCTCGTCCATAATCCCCCAGTTCCGCTCTACTATTCTTCCACTTCCTCATTTATATTCGTACGGCAATCCCTTGCACCCCTCCAGCCCATAAGTTTTCAGCAACCCAAACATCCGCACCACATCCAGATCCTTCAACACGAGCTCAAACTCGCCAAAATAATTCGGGATCTCAAGCTTCTTTTTAAACCCCAGTGATGTGAAGAGTCCGATACTACGTTCATTGTCCTGGTGGATTTTGACGCTCATATGGGTCAGGACACTTTCTTGCCCCTCGTACGCCGCAACAACCTCGTCTTTTCGCATCACAATGTACCATAGAAACAGCAGAACTGCTGCCCGCCCGAATCCTTGTCCCTGGTACTCCTTACGCGCGATCATTACCTCCAGTTCTCCAACGAGCCTCCGTTTCCCAGTATGTATACACTCGCTGCCACAGCCGTGCTCCGAGTCGGAATCCTCCGAGAGAAAGAGGTTGATGTCGCCGATCATTTGTTGCGGAGCGTCATCCTGCTGAGCGATGATGGTAGCTTCCGGGTTGGTGAAGAGATATCGGGTGGTTGCGGGAGGTAGACATAGGATGAAGGTTAATTTGTCGGCGTCATTGCGCCAGCTGCGCTGCATCTGGTATTCTTGGCCGAGAGTTAGGCGCTCGGATGCAGTTGCTTCTCGTATTTCCTGCCGAACCACACATACAGATCAGTTTGCAAGGCTGAGAGCGAGCCAAACATGGAGAGGTAGACTTCATCCTGCATCCAGGAATTATAGGTCAAGACATGGTGGGGTTCGTAGGGGACCAGAAGAATTTTGGGGGACAGAAGAGCTGCGAGAAGAAGAGCATGTCAGGGGGGGACGCGCGGTCGGTTAAAGACATCGTGGACCAAAAACCTGTGGAAGCGTTCAATAACATATTTTGGTTGCTGGGGCTATCAGATAATAACTTTATCTGGGGGGGTAGGGGAAGTGAAAAAGTGGGGCAGAGAAATGTTGGAGGGTTAGGGCTTTTGCGGGGGAATCTCGAAAATTCGATCTCACAGGGTCTTTGCGATTCCTGCACGTTGCACACGCCGGCATGCTTATCTCTGAAACCGTGCGACGTGCGCAGGGGCTGACCCCGTCTTGTTTCTGCAGCAGGATGAGAGGTTGATGTGTATGGCTGACGTATGTCTATAAAATGGGAATGGGGTTTCTTCCGAACGTTACGCGTGAGGCACAGTCTGGTATACCACCACACATTCCAAACATCCGTACGTCCCCTCGGTCGTGCTCGGCATGGAAAAACTCAGCCCTGCGAAAACCACCCTGGTGTGGAGAAGAAGCCAGGTTGCGGTCCAGGCTTACCTTACAACTACTAAATTAAGATTTTTCAAGGCATGAAAACCTTGTGGTGGATACGGCAATATGGGTATGCGTGGCACAGAAAAGATACATCGCAGTTCTCAACATTGAAAGCATAAGAGCGGCTGGAGAAGTGATGCGCATATGCTCGTAAATATCTCCACTCATTTCGTAAAGATGACTCCCGCAATGGCTTAGTTACTTACTGGTCCACAAGAACAGCCAGGCTTTCTAATTGGCATCTATCGTCCAATTTGCTGGTTAGATGGTTTGGAGCCGGCAACGTCAAATCGAGATGAACGTTAGGACCAGAAGGTGCTCGTGCATGCTCGTTAGATTAGAGCCGAGTAGTATATTCCACCTAGTGCAGCAACATCCTGAGCAACATACTGTTTCAAGAATCAAGACGTCCGCGTCATCCCCCATACGAGCATAATATTTGTACTCGTAATGGAACGAATTCATGAATGATGCATGAATAGATGGGTGGCGGTGATTCTGGTGGGGCTGGGGGATGGAGCAGAGCAATGCACGCACTCAACAGTCTCCACGCTCTGCCTTGACACCTTGACGCCCGCCGACTTATTTCCATTTAACACGCCTCCCCCCACCCCCAGTTACCTATCTTCATTCGTTTTTTTTCCCATCCAACGGCTCCACCACTCGTTTTTGGTCCCATCCTTCGTTTCTCTAGCTACTGCCTCCCTACATATCGGTATCAATTTTCAATTCCCATTCTTCCAGCCACTCCGAGTTCAGTCAGTTCAATTCGAAGTCAACTTTTATCGCCTGTCGTACAAGTAGCCTCTTCATCGCCAATCACTATCACTATCACCACCCACAACACGCAAGCAAGCAACAATGGCCTTCTCGAAAGCCTTCCTCTTCGCTCTCCTCCTTGTCGCAATGTTCATGCTGGTCTCGTCCACATCCGCCCAAAGCGCCAACCACAGTGTTGTAGCAGCACCAACCAACCACACCAGCAGTTCCACGAACTCCTCCGCGTCACCAACAGTACCCTCAAGTCCTTCAGCAAGTGGAGATCAACACAGCGCTGGAACGACGATATCTTCGAGCGTAGCACTGTTTGGGGCTCTAGTCGCTGTAAGCTCCTCCTTCTCATTGTCCATTCCTGTCCTCATTCTCATGTCGTACGTAACACTACTAACACGGGGGTGAAAAGGCTGCCTTATTTTCTCTTTAAGTCACGCACCCGCATTTTTCTCTGGATGATTGACGAAGCCAACGCGTGTCCACGCATACAACCTTTAATATGATGACTGGTGTTCCTTTCTTTAATTGCCGTGTCCGCTACCACCACCTTCCACTGCCGCCCCCACCGCCGACATCCCTCCTATTCACTCGGAAACGCTCTAGTGCGTCGGATTGTATCTTTGTAATCGAAGGGATTAATGAGTTCAGGTGTTTTTGTTTCACCTTTCCCATAACGCCTCTCTTGATTCATAATTCGACCTACCAAGATCAGACACACATGAAACGATCATTTTTGGTTGTCACTGTCTATTTTCAGCCGCACGGGGAAGGGAAGAAGTAATGAAGAAAGGGAAATGGGGTGATGAAGGAGAAGGGGGCAGGAGCAGGAGGTGATGTTTTGCACCGGCGGTCACTTATTGGGGTGTGTCTCTTTTTTCTTTTTCTGTGGCGAAATGGGGTTTGGTTTCTCTGGTTATGTGTGTTTCTCTGAGTTGTTTTCCCCTGGGTTTAGATTATTATTGGCCTGAGCGAGTGTACTTACGGCCTCTTTCGCCGCCTGCACTTTTTTGTGGGCCGCCGATACCCTGTATAGAGTTTTGTAATCCATTAAGACCACGGGCGCGGCACCCTTGTGCTGCCCTGTAAGCGTCTACAAAAGCTCCAGTTTCCCAATTATGCGGTCATTGTTGGTTACCCGTTTGGGGCTTGTGAAAAACTTGGAGGTGTGAACAGTCAAGCTCATGTTGATTAGCAGGCAAATCACTATTACCTACGACGATCATACGTTTGAGTTGAGATATACACCCAAAGCGAGATCATATAGCATCTGTCAATGGGTATAATTGATACTTGACAGCAGTTCTAAGCCTGTGTGGCAGTAGCAACGGCGGCAGTGCCATTTTGCCCCATCGACTTTCCCGAAATACCGTTTTTCTTCACCTCTTTAGCCTCGGCCATAGCTGCCAAGTTCTCTTCTTCAGTATCTTCGTCGACCTCCTCTTCACTGCCCTCCTCTGATCCCTCCTCTAGTTCTTCGGAATCTTCTTCGTATTCCTCAGAGTCGCCCTCTTCATCTTCGAGCATTTCCTCCCCTTCTGCCCTGAGCCGGTTCTCGAGCGTATTGCGTTCCTTTTGCAACGCGCGACAGATACTCTCGAGCTTTAGGTTCTTCTTCTTGAGTGTGTCGAGTTCCTTTTGATGACGCGTACGTTCCTCCGCCATCTCCAAAAGGTTACGATTCGTGGTTTCCGATTTACGGGAGAGCGTAAGATTTTCCTTTTCAAGTCTTTTGGTCTTCTTCGACATTTCTTCCATTTCTTTGCGAAACGTGAGGAAGAGGTCATTAGAGTTGTTGAGGGTGTCTTCTACCTGCGTGCCACATAATTTTCAGTATAAATTACATGCAGGAAACGCACAGCGACTTGGCCGTACCTGCTTGAACTTTTCCACGTAGATGTTAAGCTGGGACCTGAGTTCGGCTTCGGTCTGAGAGAACGTGGAGACTTGAGCATGTAGTGCTTTGGCGCGGTGCGCTTCCTGTTCTGCCTGTTTGCGCTGGTGTTCATATCGTGCCAGGTTCCACTGAACTTCTAGCTCTTTGGTACGTAGGAGGGACTGAAAGTGCATCTCACGCATTTCGTATTGGTCAACGAAGCTTTTGAACTTGGCCTTGAATCTTTTGTCCTATATATCAGTCATCTTCCCATGAACCTGGAGAGTGAGAAATATACAGTTCATCGTTCTCCACATTAGACCTGCGACTTCCACCGTCCTCTTCCTCCTCTTCCATACGGCTTTTGATTTCCCAGATAGTACTTTCGAACTTTTCCGAAAGTTCCTCTCTTTTCTGCTGCTCGTTCTGGGCGTGCTTTTTACTCTCGTCCTACCCACCGTAAGCACTGCGTGTATCGAAACACCTCGTGGCGGACCCGTCATATACCTTGATACGCTTGTTCTCTTTTTGCAGTTCCCTACACAGCGTCTCCAACTTGTGCTTCATGCTAACAGCTTTTTGCATCTCTGACCTCGATTGATCTTTCTCTTTTTGCAACTGATCTGCCCGCTTCCTAGACTTTGCATGATCGCGCTCAAGACGTTTCATATCGTGTAGAAGTTCACTATATTTGGTCTGGATGGCATCAACCTTGGCTAGATGATCTTCGCGGGAGGAAACGAGCTCGGCGAGTTCCTTGTTGGCTTTGCGAACGGCTCGGGCTATCAAGACATGTCAATGGCTGTGGTCAAATGGAAAGGCGTGAGACCTACAAATAGCCTTTTCTTCCTCTTCTTCCAACGAAGCATCGGTTTCCAGCTGGGATATTTTCTGATGGAGTAGATTATTGACCTAAGCCAAGTCCATAGGAAGTCATGTCAGCGTTTCCCGCCCTGACAAGAGTGTAAGAGACAACAAATTGTCTTTTCATACACCATTAGACTCTCACCTCCGAAGGGTCTAGTTTCTTCGCTGCCTTTCCATTCGTGGTCGCTGGCGCCTTTTTCGTCGTATTGTTGCTGGGAAGAGGTGGGGTCGAGTTCGACGACAGAGGATCCAGAACGCCGCCAGTATCCGCGGTAGTCTCACCATCACCGACGCCACCATTAACTCCACCCGCCACAGGAACCTTGGGCTGACCATTTCGTTGGTTCGAACTCACGTCCGCAAGAGCAGCCATAGTAGTGTGGCGTTGCGGGGGGGGGTAGGAAGTCAGGGGGAAGTGTCGTGTGCTTTGGCCGGAATACGTTCAACGGAGAATACCAAGAATAGCGCCGGCTAGCAAGGTGGCGACTGTATTCGGTGTAGGCGGCCGTAAGGCGATGGTGTGGAAGTTATTGTAAGGATGATGACGGTTGAATATGTAAGGGGAGATGAAAAGTCTGGGGTTTGAAGATTGAAGGTTGAAGAATGTTGTCGCCCACAGGCCGCCGAGGAACGGAGATGGGACCCTCCAGCGCTTCCCACAACTCCCACAAATTCTTCCCGCTCTTGGTTGTTCGAGATTGTCAAACACACTCTCCCCGCCTCTGCTCGTCTTCTTTCTTTACTCTATTCCCAAGTGGTGTCCAGGCCGGGGCGATGTCCTCCTGTATGTAGATGCTGCAAAATTATGGGATCCACGCAAAAGCCGATGCTCAATTGAGTCCGAGAGAGAGACAAATGCACGCCGTACCGTACCGCACCGTAGAGTAGGTATGTTGGCATCCGATGTGAGTAACAGTTGAGTGAGTGAGTCTTGCTAAGTTAGTGAGCGAGCGAGAATGTCTGGAGGGGCAAAAATGTCACAAGCACAACCCAACGGCTGACCCCATGCCCTGCTATTTTGCAATAAATGAATGAAAATGGCTAAAGAAACTATCCAGGCGCTTTCTAGGCTTTAAATTTACAAATACTACCGGTTGCCCCAGATTTCTGGGATATTCAATCATATAGTAGATCGCTGCCTTTCTGGCTTGCTGACTGGCTGGCTAATTGACATCACAAATCTTCTCAAGAGCTCTCCTCTCTCACAACCCACCACCTCTTACTGTCCTATTCCGTTGCACGTCCACTCCGATGCTGCGAGGGGGTCTTTTGCTCGGCCGAAAGGCGATTGGACGGCGGACAGGACTTCTTTCCCAGATACCGAAACGATCGTATGCCACTGCCCTGACCGACCTCCGACAACTCCCACAGCCAGGCGACAAACTCCATGGATTCACAGTCCAGAGGGCGAAGAGTGTCCCAGAGTTACAGCTAGCGGCTATAGAGTTGAAACACGACAAGACCGGGGCGGACTACATTCACGTTGCGAGGGATGATAAGAACAATGTCTTTGCCATTGGATTCAAGACCAATCCAGATGACGACACGGGGGTGCCGCATATACTGGAACATACCACTCTCTGTGGCTCCGAAAAGTGCGGATGGCGTGCTAAGGGCTTGTCATTTTACTCGCTAATTGATGTCTTTCAGATATCCAGTTCGCGATCCATTCTTCAAGATGTTGAACCGTAGTTTATCGAACTATATGAATGCGTTTACTTCCGGCGATCATACCACATATCCATTTGCCACCACCAATCGGGTTGACTTTAATAATTTGATGGACGTCTATCTTGATGCTACCCTCAAGCCTTTATTGCAGGAAAGTGATTTCAAGCAAGAGGGCTGGAGAATTGGCCCTGAAAATCCTGCCGATCCCAAGTCACCCTTGCTCTTCAAGGGTGTCGTTTACAATGAGATGAAAGGGCAGATGTCAGACTCTTCTTACTTATACTACATCAGATTTCAGGACCATATCTTCCCAGATTTGCACAACAGTGGTGGGGACCCGCAAAAAATCACGGATTTGACGCTGGAGAAATTGCGCAAATTTCACAAGGACCATTACAATCCCTCGAATGCCAAAATCTTTACCTATGGAGATGCCCCCATTGAGGAACACCTCAACCGCCTCAACGAGAAACTTGCTGGATTTGAGCGATTCACTGTGGATACAGATCTTCGGGAACCCATCACTCTTACAGAGAACAAGAGCATCACTGTTGAAGGACCAATTGATCCCCTGACAGATAAGGATGCCCAATATAAAACCTCGGTCTCTTGGATTATGCATGATACCACTGATGTAATCGAGACCTTCAGTCTAAAGATCTTATCCACTTATTTGCTGGACGGATATGGTTCGCCGTTATACCAGGGCCTTATCGATGAAAAGCTTGGGTCAGATTTCTCCCCAAATACTGGATTTGACACAAGTTCGAGAAAGGGTATGTTCTCTGTGGGCCTGCAAAATGTCCGTCAGGAAGACCTGAGGACAGTGCAGGACAAGATACATGAGGTCCTACGAAATGTGTATGAGAGAGGCTTTGACGAGAAAAAAATCGAAGGCATATTGCACCAGCTGGAACTTGCGCTCAAACATGTCCGTGTACACAACTGACTCAATGCGACTCTCAGTCTGCTGACATCCTAGTCCAGAAAACCGCTACATTCGGTATGTCAGTGATGCAAGGTCTTACTCCTGGTTGGTTCAACGGAGTAGATCCATTTGAAGATCTAGCTTGGGAAGAGACCGTGTCCAAATTTAAGGAACGCTATGCTCAGGGCGGCTACTTGGAGTCTTTATTGAAGAAATACCTTCTCGACACCAACACTCTCACATTCACGATGGCGCCGGATAAGAATTACGGTCAGGCCCTAGTCGATGAAGAAGCAAGACGATTGGCAGGTAAACTGGAGAAGGTCGGAGGCGAAAGCAACGCTCGGGATAGTCTCGTTGGGCAAGAGATGAAGCTCCTTGAAATTCAAGAGAGCGCCCGCAGTCAAGACCTAAGCTGTCTGCCAACCTTGAAAGTGGAAGATATTCCTAGGAAAATGGAAAAGAAGTCACTACAACACGGAAAGATTGGAAACGTACCAGTCCAGTGGAGGGAAGCGCCAACCAATGGCTTGACCTATTTCAGGGGTGCCGATTCTTCACCAAAGTCCCACAGATAAATGCTAATCCATGGACAGCCGTGAATCCCTTGGAAGATCTCCCCGAAGAATTGCGCCTGTATTTGCCATTATTTACGGACGCAATTCTAAGGTTAGGCACCGCAACGAAGTCGATGGAGCAATTGGAAGACGAGATTAAGCTTAAGACTGGGGGCATCAAAGCTAGCACTCATGTATCTACCAACCACAGCAGTTTGGAAGTCACCGAGGAAGGGTTGGTATTCTCGGGATATTGCCTGGATAAGAATGTTCCAGACATGCTAGAACTCTTGCGAACTGTTCTGCTTGAGACAAACTTTTACGCAGTGTCGAAGCTAAGAACCCTAATCCAAGGAATAGCGAGTGGGTTCGTGAATAGTTTGGCAGAAAGCGGACATATCTTTGCACGAACCTTTGCAGCTGCCCATTTGACACCAGCTGCGGTAAGTCTCCCAAAGCATGTTACTTAATGTTAGCTAACTGAAATTAATCAGAGAGCTACTGAAGTTATGGGAGGAATGACTCAAGTGAGGTTGATAAGCAACCTGGCTGCCAAAGAGATATACAACGATGCCTTGGAGAAGTTGCGGGTATGTAATACCCCCATTCTGTATTTCCGTTATTAACTTCATCAGCAAATTGCTCAATTCGCCGCTCGCCAAAATGGGATGCGAGTAGCCATTACCTGTGGATCCGAGTCTGTCTCTGACAACGAGAGAGCTGTGCAAAAGTTTGTCGACAGCCTGCCCAACGCCGAAACTCCCCAGCGAACGACCGCTCTATTTGACTTTGAGGCCCCTGCAAAAGCACTCTTTCCTCTGCCATATCAAGTTTCGTATACGGCCATGTGTCTTAGAACTGTTCCATACACCCATAAGGACGGGGCAGCACTGCAGATGCTTTCACAACTCCTAACCCATAAGCATCTTCACCATGAGATCCGAGAGAAGGGAGGCGCCTATGGTGGTGGTGCATTCCACAGAGGTACAGGCGGCGTATTTGGCTTCTACTCTTATCGTGATCCGAACGTTGCAAACACACTGAGGGTTATGGAGGGGGCAGGAGAGTATGCTTTGCAGAAACAGTGGACGGAAAGGGATCTGGAAGAAGCAAAGTTGAGTGTATTTCAGGGAGTAGATGCACCAATGTCTGTGAGTGAGGAGGGAATGATCTACTTCCTGGATGGCATTTCCGATGAGATGCGACAAGCGTATGTTGTCCCGGAATGATCCCCCCTGGAGGTAGTTAATGATTGCTGTAGACGCCGTGAACAACTTCTTGATGTTAGCGTCTCCGACATTCGCGAGGCTGCCCAGAAATATCTGATCGACCAAATCAAAGCCAACAAAACCGCAATTGCAGTCCTAGGAGAGTCTAAAGATATGTACGATGAGCAGTGGAACATCTTTCCCCTAAGTTTAGATCCCCAGGCATCCAACGGCGCATCTCAATTCGAGAAAGTTACGCTTTAGAGGAAGACAGGTCCAAGGGTATTTGGGCATTCAAAAGGAGTTCTTGTATAATATATGTATAACAGACACGACTAGACTTTCAGGATACGGTCTTTCATTCTTGACCCCACTCATCGCCTACGCTCTAGTAGAGCGTAAACCTGAACAGACGTCTTCTAGCAAAAGTCTATAGCTAGGAGATCACTGGTTACACGCAAGATTGATGAGGATACACAGCTTCAAAACCTCCCGAGTGGGATGGTTAGAAGTCCCGTTTGAACCCTCCAGCTATCAGAACTGTGCTGCCAGAGGTATGGCGTATCGGCCTAAAGCTGTGAGGACATTGGTGGTTGCATTGAACGGGTTAGGGCTATGAAGTTAGAAACTGAACAGGTTTACGGTACGCAAAATAAGGCGTTATTTTCGGCGAGATTCTTCTGGTTGGGTTTGTGATCGTTACTTAGAGCTCTACTTTAGACGATAGGTAGCGATTCCGTTGGTTCCCCTTGGATTTTGTAAGGCCAAACTTTCCCGCCCCGAATAAGCTGGCTTCAGCTACCTTATGTCGGACTAGAAAGATATCGATCTGTAGAAGTGTAGCATAATCTTAAACTCCGTTTAGGATACTAAGGTATTCGCTGGTTTGAGCACTGCGGGAGCAAGCGATGGAAAATCATATACTTTTCTTACATACATCGCCTCCCAATCTTAAACTAAAGAATATTGGTGAATGTTTTGCTAGCATCGAGAATCCCAGGTGTTGCGCACCGATTTAGGGTTGAGGGTTCATGTTGCTTTGCTGGGTAAGACATCTGTTGCAGAAACACTCCTCCCCGCTCAATCGATGACTGATATTCAGTCCGCGCAAACAGCACTATTAATTCCTTCATCCCTCCTTTTTCACTTTCCTCTAACGTTTAAAAGAGACGAGAGTTGGGCTTGAGCAGAAACACAATCCATCTACCAGCAATCACCTCAAGCGTCTTCCTCGTCCGTCACAGAGTATGAATTTGGTCAGGATTCTCCTTTGAAACCTCGCCCAGATACAGAACAAGGTCGCTGACACCTTTTTGAAGGGAATTTTCTGTGAGTGATAATACATGATCTGAGCAATGGTCCGCTATCACTTTCGCCGCGCACGAGCACGCTGCTAACCTCTGCTCGGGCCGTCGGGCTTCGGTAACCATGGCCTCTCGGGGTTTACTTTAAAGGCGAGGAAGCAGGGTTCCCCATCAAGCCAACCTCCCGTTGGTCCTATTCAATGGGCTCGAGGGCTTCTCCAACAGATGCTGATTTTTAGAAAGTAACGAGTACGTACTTCCAAATGCTAGTGGTTCTGGAGACACCCAGCGGAGAGTGTGCGCCGCGTGGATACGATGGGGAATCGTCTAGGCGATGCTCTTTGTCCCCGAATCCTGAATCAAGCTAGCGTAGAACGCCAGTCTCTCTTACCGACTCCTCTGGTGACTCGCCTACACCATCCGCAACCGTCTGCCGTGCCCTTTTTTTCTGGTGCGTGCGAATAAAGCAAGGAGGTAAGTTCCGGGCGCTTTTGTTCCCCCCAACTTGAGGAATTACAGTGGCTAATATCAAAAGTAGCTGTAGTTAATAGCCGACGATAAAGTATCATCATCAATATACCTACAGGAATACAATATAGGACTACAACATGCAATTCGCTGAAATTTACTCTATCCAGCTCCATATTAAGTCCGATGGTTGTGCCCCAGGAAGCCGCGTCATCCCATACATTAGGTAGGCATGTTCCGTCCTAACAATAGCAATTCAGACGCCACCATTTCGTGGCGAGCACTCTGGTTACTTATTCATGAAAAATGCCACCCCTGGAAGAGGGAAGGGTCGAAGTTGCTCCATTACAGGACACCCTTGCTCTAATCAAGGGCAGAAAGTCTGGGGTGGGATCAGATCATGTTTGCACTAGCAATCGACAGAGTATGAGGAATACCTGTACGGCGCGGCTGGCCGGAGGTTGCGGAAGTATAATTTGGTGTTTTGCCGGTGAATGAAGCTGGGTCCGCGAATAGCGCCCAATTCGATCATCTGGGCAAGAAATTCATGGAGGCGGTTCGAAGAAAGTTCGTGCCGGACAGTGCGGCACCAACACCGAGTTGTATGGCCAACAACCATCAAAATCAAAATACAGAGAGAAAACGCACACTAGTCATAACTGGGTCACCGAATTTGATTAAATTAACGCCCCACTTCGAGTTAACCTAAAGCTCTCACTCCTTTTAAGTTTTCTTAGCAAAAAGCAGTTCTTCCGATTTCGATCACCATTCAGAGTAAAACGTGCATGCTTAGAATACCTTCCATATGCATATTGCGGCGAAGCCTTCCCCCCTTGTTTCAGGCGCATGCTGTGTTACATACTTTTCATGGCTCCGGTCGAAAACTTCATGCAGGATTGGGTTTACTCATGTTGTCGCAGTCTTTGTCCATTGAAAAAACAATTCTCAATTTGGTATCAGATTCATAATTACGTTGCTCCTCCTGTACCATTAGACGTCCCCAATACCATAATATATTTATCAACACAGAAATAGAAAAGCCTCCTACAACAAGAAAAGCGCAGCAGCAGCGGCTCCCAATCCCAATCCGGAGACACCAAGCTTGTTTGCAGCACCAGATGGAACTGAAGATGAACTGGCGGAGTGGGTAGAGGTAGAAGTGGGCTCTGAGCTGGGAGTGGCAGAAGCGTAGGTGCCGGCCTTGGTGCTGTGGTGGGATGTAGCAGATGACGAAGGCTCGGCCGATTTGGTGAGATAGTCGAGCTCGCTTTGGGGAATGTCGACACCAGCGTTCTTGCAGAGAGTGACGGCAAACTGGATAGTCTCTGTTTTGTTCATATGTAATTAGTACTTTGAATACGTTCAGTGGGTTGCTCGGGAGCAGTACTCTTCTGGTCGGCTGCGTCACAAGAGGTCTTCACACACGGTCCGATCGTGGTCATGAAGGCCTTGTCGTTGCAAATACACTTGATATCGGTTGCTTTGCAGGTGGAGGCAGCAGCCATTGCGGTTCCGGCACATTGTTTCTGTCAAAATTCAGTGACAGTCCCAACAAATAATAGCTGCAACAAAGGCAGCGATTGATCCACTTACGGAACAGTCTGGCAACTGGCTGAGGTCTTGAGCAGACACCAACACGGCGGCAGCGGTAGCGACGAGAGCAAGGCTGAACTTCATTTTGATAAAGGGAATGGGAAGTTGAAGCAGGTATTATTAGGTAGTAGGTGGTAGGCGGTAGGAATGAACGTTGAACGAATGACTGAGGACTGAATCTGGATGGATGAAGATGGGCAGCTGCGGAAGGGGTGGGCATCTTTATAAGGCGTGCACAGGGTGACGCGGCCAAGGATCTTTGAGTATGACAGTAATATTCAGGACGCGCAAATTAGACTAATCTTGGAACAGTACCAAATGCTTATTTAGCTGATTTGTTCCCTGCCAGGTACGAGGATTCGATCTCGGGGAAAAACCTCAAAGGGTCTGGCGAATCAGTTTCAAACCGGCAAGTATCTGCTGGCAACAAAACTCTCTCCGGGAAAAGGGGTTTCCACTAATGGAGTTCCAACAGGTCTGTGATTTTCTGCAATGGCTATTGGCAACGATTTGTTGCCTTTCGAAGATCAAATTACATACAAACAATAGTCCAGCTGCTCATGTGAGTACTTAAGTAATTAACCAAGCTTTACCCATGAAGATCGACAGCCGCGGCCGCGGCGTGTACCAAATTTCCTGGGTGACCGAGAGCTTGCCCGGAATGGGATTAGCCGCTTCAGAATTACTGTTTCCAGTACATTCCAGCCACTGGTATGGTAGAGTAGAGCAGTATGAGTGAGCTGAATTGAACTTACCCAGAACAATAGCAGTGATCACCGTTCAAGAGACACCACATTTTACCTCCTTTTATGTACCCAGGTCGGTAGCCTCGGAATGCAATAATTCCGAGACCGATTTACCTAGGTATTTATAATTCTCCAGGTTCACCTTTCACGTTTTGAATGAAGTGGCTGCCCCACCGTAATTCTTTATCAGTGTGAGATCTTAATGACCTGCTTGGTCAATGAACGTTTCGAGTCTCAGGCGGCATGTACCCTCAAGCCGCTGGAAGATCGTTTCCAGGTATTCCTCATCTTTAGAATAGTTCTGAATTCCCGGCCATTACTTCCGGCATGCCTTATATTATCTAGCCTCGGAGTGTACCGTGTTCGAGACTGGCCTTGTATCCGAACTCAAGAGCCGTACCTCCCTCTCCCTCATCATTCCCACTCTACTCTAGATAAAGAAATAACCAGGAATTGAACAGCCCAAACCTAGCCTGTAGACAGCTTTCTTTTAACTCAACCTTGAAATGACTTATAATGGTTAGGAATGAGGCGTAAATCGCCTCTTGGCAGCTAGGGTTGAGGTTTATCCAGAAATCCGTCAAGTACTCTCACTTACCGGACGAGATATATCCCCGATCTCTCTCTGGGTGAACCCCGGCACTCCGTGGGTGATATTCGATGTCTGACTTCTAGACACAACATTTCTTTAACACTTTTTCACTTTGGTGCAACAACGGATGCCCGCTGTAACTTATTCCCGGTCTGAGATTAGTCTTGGCCATAAATGACCGAGCTCAACCCCTTGCACCTTTGGTAGCGACTACAACGTGTTGATTGTATATACTTCTGCTTCGCCGCGCGGCATATCCTCTCGAGATTTTGCGCCTCGAACTCACCATGGGCCTTGGAATCCTCGATGACCATCTGCTCCAACATGTCCCTGGTAACTAATTAGCCGCAACTCTGGCGCTCCAGAAGCTCTAACTAATCACTCGCGCCATAGGTACGGCGTTCATGGGAGCCGGAAGCGCGGTGCTGCCCGGCGGCGTCCAGCTTCAGACAGCCACATCGCCCGAAGAGCTAGACCCACGGCTCAAGTATGACATGTCAGGCAAGAAGCCGGTCGTGTTGATCCCACAACCGTCCGACGATCCCGACGACCCGTTGGTATGTTTCCATCACTCGACAAATGCGATCGAAAAGCGAACTGAGTGCGCCGGATATAGAATTGGTCGCTACTCAGGAGGGATTTGATCACCACAGTTTTGTGCATGGTATCGATCATGGCCGCTACGTAGGCGCCCCGCGTCGCCCATAAATTTCCGTTCCCAATGGCTCACTTGGTTCCAGGCTTGGTCCTATACTTGCTGCGAATACTGTTACTTTGGCTTTTTTTTGGGGTCGCACCTTCACGGATGTTGCGCTTCTGACAGGTAAGCACTGCCAGGTCTCAGACAAAGTAATTGGAGACTGATGGACCCAAGGATACCATTTACTTGGTGTTGGTGTCGCCGGGTTCATATTTGTTCCCTCCGCGAGAGGTATGTACCCCTCCAGTTCCTCCTCCGCCCCGCCGCCATAGGCGGAAATTTCACTGATTGTATCTGATTGCCACTTACAATTCAGTATGGGGAAAGAGGCACCTTTATATTCTGGGCACAATACTTTTGGTTTTGAGTTCAGTATGGGGTGGTGCTGCAAAGACATATAAGTCCTTGCTGTGGGCAAGAATCATCCAGGGTGTTGCTGTAACGCCTTTCGAGGCGCTGGTGAACGCTTCAATTGGAGATTTGTGAGTCCCGAATCCATCCAAATATTATTCATGATTGTTAACTATATTCAGATATCCGGTTCATGTATGGGCTAGTTTCAAGAGCTTTCATGCAACTGAGCTGACGAATATCTGATACTAGCTACGCGGCAAAAGGATGGCATTCACTAACTTTGCCCTATTCGGAGGGGCCTTCTTCACCCCGGTGATTGTTGGGAAGATGACTTCGGTAATGGGTTGGAGGTGGCCATTTTATTTTGTTGCCATATTTTCTGGCGTATTATTTCCTGTCGTGAGTCCACTACTCATATACGGGGAATTAGAATCATAATCTAGGTCGGATAGGTATTCTTCTGTGTTCCCGAGACCGCATATCGTCGGAAGTTCAACACCGATATGGCTTCCACGGAGGATTTGCTATTCCCTCAGAGGAATGAGGATCCTTCCAAGGAATTGAAAGAGCCCTCGGGCCCGACTGCAAATGGGACTTCAAAACCGTCACCGGTTTCTCAGCAATCTCAGAAGAGAACTCCTTATATCCAGCGCCTGGCTCTTTTCAATGGTCGAAAGACTGATGAGAGTATGCTTAAACTTATCCTAAGGCCCTTCCCATTGCTATTCCACCCGGCGATTCTCTGGGGAATGCTTACGCAGGGTACTCTGATTGGGTGGACCGTAGTAATTGGCGTAGTCCTTGGTATTGTAGTACGTCGCCTCTCCCCGACCCTGCGATCCCTGATTGCTAATATCATCCACAGTTCATGGGGCCTCCCCTTTGGTTCACTGAGGTAAAAACAGGCTATATGTACACAGGCGCCTTCCTTGGGGCCATGCTTGGCTTCCTGATGTCAGGCATTCTCTCCGACTGGTCTGCGAAATTCCTAGCCAAACGCAACGGTGGAGTCTACGAGCCCGAATTTCGGCTGTTTTTGGTAATCCCACAAACCGTGATTGGAGTGGTAGGCCTCTTTGGCTTTGGGTGGACTTCTGCGGATATCGGCAAATACGGACACTACTGGCCTACCTTCTTTTTCGGAATGGAAGTTATGGGGATGGTGCTGGGAGCTACAGCTTCCGCACTGTATCTTGTCGATGCTCATAGAGATCTGTCGATTGAGAGTTTTACGTGCCTGTTGCTATTCAAGAATTTCTTCTCATTTGCACTGACGTGGTATGCTGTGGATTGGGTTCAGAAACACGGTGTTTGGGAGGTATTTCGTTATGTTGGTGTGGCGCAGTTGGCAGTGGGCCTTCTCAGTATCCCGATGTGTATGTTTTTCTCCAAATTTACGTCGATAACTCATCTCATCTCTAACCCAACATGTGGCGCAGATATATTCGGAAAACGGAATCGATCCCTCACGCATCGTCACGATATCCTAAAGATGACGGGGCTTCGATGAAAGGTGTTCTCCTCTTCTCCTTCGCTCCTCTTGTGGCGCATATATTTGGAAAAACGTATAATGGCAGGATTTTAGGAGGATAAGCCGGTGTCCATATTGGGTTGCTTTTGTATCGGATTGGCTTTGGGAAGGGGGCGCGCGGGGTTGTTGCCTAGCATGTTTGGATCTTCAAAATGTTGTTTTGCAACATTCCTCAGCATGTGTGAGCGGTGGTGCACCCACAAAAATTGTTTGTAGAGTGTAATACACTGCTTTCACATAAATTTGCACCTCCACTACTACCACTACCACCACATCCAACTCCGATTTGATATCGATATATAGGTGTAAGCAGCCCAACTCCCAAAAGTTCACAACCCCGCACTTTCAACCAGTGCATGCATGCAACCATCAAGCCTCTTCAACAAATTGGTAAACAACGACAAAAACAAAATGCTCGATACGACGATCTCAAAGTATTTATGGACATTCCCACCCCGCCATGATAGCGGGGTTGGTAGCCCATGTAGTTTTTTGTGATGACGATGAAAGAAAAAGTGGCATATCGGTAGGTAGATCTATCGATCATAGGTAATATCACATATAAGATCTTGCAGGAAACCGGCGCGCAAGTCCACAAACTACGCGGCCAGCTCATACTTTCTTTTGAGCTTGCAGAAGAAAGCGGTGCATGACATGTGCATGAATCAAGGGCTGAATAGCTGCCATCACACAAGATCGCATTTCACTTAAGCAGCAGAGTTAGTTCAACTCAGCCCGGAGGGATCAGCTACAAATAAATCACGTGTTATCAACATCTCAGGTCTATAGATAATCTGCAGCTTGGTCAGATGAAGCCTGGGAAAGCCGCTCCTAACATAGACCGGTGGCAGTCAGGTTCAAATCTGATCGGACTGACTGCTGGAGAGCACGCTCCAGGGCTCCTTCATCATCCATCCCTTCCAGAAGTCAACATGTAATCCAGGAGATAAGTTTCAGTCTTCAATTTTCCGGGCTATTCAGTGAACTGTGGTTACTTGTTTATCCCCGTTGGGAATATATTTCTGTTTCTTTCCTGGCTAACTGCTCTTCGAGGTAAGCCATAGTTTTGTTACCCCTTCAACTGACCTTTGGGGATTTGCTTCTACTGGCTGAACGATGGCCGCGGGTGATTGTGCGTTCCAGTGTGGCTTATGTATATTACTCCAGTACCTTATAATTATCACCGATTTAGATACGGTAGGTGGTCTTTGCGTGTGGATTCCTCAAGTTCCGTACCAAAAGATGTGAGCGTATACATATCGCTCGTCGCAACACCCCAACCCCAATTGAAACACTTGGTCCGATATTGCACATTTCAACCGGCCAATCTGATCTCAAAGCATACAAGACACATCTCAAGTAGACGCTGCATAGTATGTCCTCATCAATGTTGGTCGTTCAACTCCTGATCCACATTCAACTACGATCGTTGGTACCCTCTTTATGATTCACAAGAGTCATACATAACACTCTGGTCCAGCGCGTATACCTATTGTCAGATCCGAATGCTGGTGATTAACTTAAACTTATTAGCTCGAGTGAGTGAACGCTGTAGCACATCCGGTAGAGGTTGAACGCCATCACTGTCTGGAATACTTATGAGGCATAAGGTCAGTATCATCGATTTCTTCTTCGAGGTTATCGGTACCTATATAAGCATGTGGTCCAAACTGTCAAAAGAGACAAGCTTTTGAGGCTGAGAGACTAAAGATGTGGAAGTTATGAACGAGAGAAAGTTGAGCGAGACGGGTTAATATTAAGCATGTGATGACGCTGCCAGCCTTATAACCCGCCAAAAGTATGATAGTTGATTGATTAATACAAAGATGAAAACCATGAGAATGAGCAAAGAGAAGTGCGCACACACGGTCACTGATGCATAGATGAAATGATATGCAGAAAGAAAACAAGTAGACATGAATATGACGTAGACAGAATCGCGCCCATCTATCATAGGTTATCACTGACTACGTTATTGGACAAATAATGGAGGCGTGCTGAAGCAAGGCTGAAGCCAGTTTTTGGTCCGTTTCCACATAATTCCGAAAGTGGTGGTCCAATAAGCATGAGCAACGGCTTAGATTGCTAGGCGGAGAAGGGGAAAAAAGAAATAGGGCATTGAAAACCACACACGCAGAAAAACACGAAGTCAGATATCGCTCAACAGCAAACAAATCGAATCATTGACATCCATCCCTCTTTCCCACATCAGTTTATACGATCCAGGACACCCCGATCCAACCCAAACGCTTTTTAAATTTCCCAATTGCCACAATGACAATCAATAGAACATGGAAAAGAAAAGAATACGACATCCAGACGACAATGTCTTCCCTTCCCAGATATCCATCTTAAAAAGCAATGAAAAGTTGTTTAGTGGACGGAATAGTTGACCTGGAGATTTATTTGGCCTCCTCGGTGGCGGCAGCGGCAGTAGTCTCTTCAGCCTTAGGCTCAGTAGTAGGCTTGTCCTCCTTCGCGGGGGCCTCGTCGGCGTCATTTCCGTCGCTTGAGGTCCACAGCGTAAGGTTGTCACGGAGGAGCTGCATGATGAGGGTCGAATCCCGGTAGCTTTCTTCGCTCAAAGAGTCAAGCTCAGCAATAGCATCGTCAAATGCCTGCTTAGCAAGGTGGCAAGCACGATCGGGAGAGTTAAGGATCTCGTAGTAGAAGACCGAGAAGTTCAGTGCAAGACCGAGGCGGATAGGATGAGTGGGGGTGAGCTCGGTCTGTGCAACGTCGGTGGCATTCTGTGAACATAAGTTAGTCAACTCCAGAAATTCTCATACTGAAGACTAGGGGATCCAACCTTGTAGGCCTCATGAGCAGCCTGGGCAGCCTCCTTACGCTTATCACCAGAGGCAAATTCGGCAAGGTAACGATGGTAGTCACCCTTCCTGTTGGTAGCTGTCAGTCGGTGCTTTTATACACACGAGCAAGCAAGATAAACCTACATCTTGTGGTAGAAAACCTTGGATTCTCCGGATTCGGCTTTGGGAATCAAAGACTCGTCGAGAACATTCAGAACATCTCCGCACACCTGTTCCAACTCGGCCTCGATCTTCTGACGGTATTCGCGGATCTTGGCAACGTGCTTCTCGTTGTTCTTTGTCTCCTCCTTTTGCTCAATGCTGGAGATAATACGCCACGATGCACGTCTTGTACCGACAACGTTCTTGTAGGCAACAGACAACAGGTTACGTTCGTCAACGGTGAGCTCTCCGCCAAGCTGTGAAGTTAAAGAGTTAACGCGTGTCCCCCGCCCGACGAACACCCACCGTCTGTTGGTAGACAAAGTGGTCGATCGCACTCCACGAGAATGATAGTCATAAGTACCTTTGCAACCTCCTATAGAAAACATTAGCATATCGATAAGAAAAGAGATGAGCTTTGAGCTTGCGCAGCAAAGGACGCGTACCTTCATGTAAGTGACCATCTCTACAATCATCGAAAAAGAATCGTCAGCGAGTCGTGTTCATCAATCTTCGTCGATAACGGGCGCAAAGGAGTGGTAACAAACCATCGTAACGCTCGGCCTGTTCGCACAGCCTGGCGAGGAAAGTCTTGCTGTTGTCGGGACTCAGTATTCTGATCGAAAGAAGTTAAATCAAACGGTAACAACAGTACCTCTCACGCTGCAGGTCGGATAAGATGTCGTTAGCACAGTTCTGTCATCATTATCGATTGGGTATGCTGAGGAGGGGCGTTGAGGCAGAAAGGAGGGGCGATGGATGATGCAGGCAGCAACAGCAACAATAACAAGGGGATTCCACCTCGCTGGTCATCTTGAATAACAGATATCAGAAGTAGACTTGGTTTTTTGGCGATAAGGAAGCAAGAAGAAACGGGGAGTCGATGGATTCTGATGGCGACAAGATATATGGCGTTGCAAGAGAGGGAGTTGAGGTTTTGGAGTGTGGAGGGGGGGGGGGGGGGGGGGGGGGTTGGCTGATAGAAGAAGATAGATAGATGGAAATCGGAGAGTTGAGGGGCAGATTGGGGAGAAAGCAAGAGAAGAAAGTGAAAGGACAAGAGAGATGAAGGAACGAACGAACGAGGCTCTCGTGCCGCTGCCCCCCCAATTTTGATTGTGGCTGGGCACTTCATTCATTCGCACTTCATTTATTCATTCATTCAGCGGTCGCGGCAGCCACACACCCGTCTTCGTCGTCATCGCAAGATCCCTTCTATGAATTTCCTCGTCTCCGCCAGAGCGAATTCTCTATTGCAACCCAGGCGCAAAACAGAGCCCTTTATCAGCACGCAGCATCCAGTCTTTCCGTTGCTATGCTGCACAGCCTATGTTATGCTATGCCATGCTATGCGCTGCTATGCTTCCCATATGTATGACATGATTTGTTGGTTGACAACCCCGCCAGAAACGACATCACCATCATCACCATCATCATGCAGCATTTCTACTCTAGAGTGGCCCCCCCTCAGGACCCTCACAATAGCAAGATAACTCTGCCAACGTGAACATCATGGTGTGTTCCTGCATCCAGCTGTACCTCCCAAGTGTCTGGACATTTCACTCTCGACCAAACACTGCAAGTCCTTGGGTACGGTCCACAGCAGCGACGGTGGATGGGATACGCCAATTCGCTGCGCCTGTGGAAGCGAAAAAAACCCCACTCCAAGAGCCCCGCATTTACTCCGGGAATGGCATCCCGATGCCTCCGAAAAGCGGTCGGACTGGAGCTACTGAGCACGTGCTCGACCTGCAATGTTATGTTATGCTAGGCACAGGCTTCAGGAGTTGTTGTCTTTTTCGCTGAAACTGCTTTTACTTGTGTCTTTTGGGCACGCCGTACGAATACTTTATCCCACCACCAACTACGTAAACTACGCTTTGTCACGATCGTAAATGCACTCTTCCACAAACTAGCCCTCGCCATTTGAGTTCATATCCTTTCCTATTGTTTTTGGAATTGAGCCCATCTTAGCCATAAATGAAACAAAAAGCCCCTCCCATAAATCCGGGTACTTAATACAACGAGAATCGAACGTCAGGACAGAAACAAAAATAATGTGATGAAATCCAACAAAGCCAGATGTCGGAAAGTCAAAAAGAAATTGTCAAGATAATAAATAACATGAATCGAAGCGAACTTCAAAGAGAGTGTTTTTCCTTCCATAGAACGGGCACATCAACGGTGCGAATAGTAAAAAAACTAGGAGTAATCCAAAACAAAAAAAAAACCGAAAGCGTTACTCATACACATAAGGGATGAAAAAGAAAACCAGTAAACTCCGTGCTATTTGAACCAGCGGTTCTGTTTCCCCGATAGCAAAACAGTTGACAAAGACATCGAAAGGGCGAATGTTGAAACAAGGTACGAATTGCTTCAGCCAAAGCCCCATTAAGAAAGGAGGATACATCAATCCATATAAAGTTCGTTTCGGAGCATTCTCTCTTGTAGATGATCATGAGACTTGTCTTTGGGTGCTGGCATCGCGTTCACTGGGGGAGGAGGCATGCTCTGTCTCCTCTGCTGGAAGGAGGGGTCGGTTGGATAGCTGTTGGGACCCTTATTATCAAGCCAGAAGCCTTCACCGTATATTAGCATACCGACAAATACCTGGTGAAACCAAACGAAAACTAACCCCGTGATATAGTCGGCGAGGAAGCACCAGGACTTGGTGGAACCCTAGAGGCAACAGGAAGACGAACATCCCGGAGTGCTCTAGCACCCCAGCTCATCCTTCTCGCAAATGGGCTGCTGGGGCTTCCGGATGCCGGCTCAGACTCGTCAATGGCACTTTCATCTAGCATAGACGATGCAGATGAGATAGATGAAACGGAGCCCCGCCTGTAGCTGGTCTGTACTCGAGGTGGGGATCCATTTGCACTTGACATGCTCATCCGCCGCTGGTTGTTGGCATGGGCGGCGGCGGTGGTGATTGGGCCTGGATATGCGGTTGTAGGCTGGGGCTGACGGTTGGATGATAAGAATTCAGAGAGGCTAGAACCCGGTGTAAATGAACCTCGTCGGTCGCGAATAGAGGTCGAGTTTTCGTTGTTTCCTTGGGAAGACATATTTGTTTTTGCGGGAGTAATTCTTTTGCAGAATTTCGGTTATAACGGTGGCGGTAGTGGTGATGACAAAAAGCGATATCAACAAGAAGCGCTGAGGTGTGCAGGAGTGATAGTGGGGCGAGGTCAGTGTAGGTGTGTAATCGATTTTGGGTTGGTTTCACAGCAGTTGGTCTGGGTTCCTGGAGGTCTCGTCAGCTCTCTGTTCGCCGCAGTTTGAAAGAAGGAGTGTCAACCCACAAAAATTGGGATCAGTTCAGAGGGAGAGATGGTCGGTGGATGCTCTTGGTGACGAGGAACCGAGGGGGCGAGAGCTTTATAGGTGAGGTGGTTGTCCACTAGACAGCTACACGGACTCTAGATTTCTTCCCCACACCCTCAGCAAGCTGCGGGTTGCACGGGTCACAGCCTAACCCCCGCGACCCATGCAAAAAAGGCAAAAGCAGGGCATGCAGCGTCTGAAACCAGCAAAAAGCCACGGCTGCCATCTCGTGGAATAGACACCAACAAGTTGCAGCAACAGGGTCACTCTGCAAGCTACTGCGGACATCACTGCCAGAATAATTTATAACGAGCAGCCGCCCTCACAACCTCCAGCAAGTACTTAGTACATACATATATCCTGCCTGATGCACGCACCCTCTCAGGATCGAACCAATGCGAGCGACATTCCGGTGACAGGGTGCAGCACAAGACAACAGCCCAGAGGCACACCTTTTGCGGTGGTTGCTTTGCTTGTGACTGGCAAAAGAAACGTCTCTGCAACAGAGACGAAGTCTGTCTGTTTATCTCTGGCAATTTATGGTTTCAGAGGTATGTGGTACACTGCGAATCATACCCACCAGGCATTCGATATCTCGCATTGCAAGTCGTGTATCTGGTCGGATCTATAATGGTTATTCTTCCAACCACCACCTCTTACCACAACCACTAACCTGCCAGCAATACAGCTTCTGTCCGCTCTGACCTTCTGCCAGATTGTCGAGTTGCTGAACCATATACAGGCAACTACATGCATTCTCCTTGGAGTTCGGTATTTCCCCGCATCCCAAGATCACCCCCCCCTGCTGCAGCCCCCAACAAAGAACGACAAGACACCCTCTCTTCTTCTGATACATATATGTGGCCTTGAGTTCTGTTAGATCTAGGGCACCCCAGTCAATTGTCTATTCTCCCGGAAGATGTGCACATATCATCTCCTCCTGGGCACTTCCATTGTTCATTAACTATTTAGAGTGCCTTGAAACAACGTCATCGGCACTCACTCCAAAACGTCATTTATGTGATCAACGACCACGACCAGAGAGTACCTGGTATACTCTGGGCGTATTCCCAATTGCCGCTTCGGCGTTGAGTACATAAGATACACAGAACCCAGCCCTGAATGGGATCCAGGCCAGTTGCCGTGACCCCCATCTTTAAGCAAACGCCAGGAAACCCCATGATACAGAGGTATATTTTTCGATCTCTTGCTTTACATTTACACTACTACGTTCTAGAGTACATATCATACTCATCATCATCCACACTCCCAGGAATTGCAATTGATCGTCAAGCTTTCACTGAGAAACCAGTCTACTCTCTTAAGTTACGCCATTGTGACCCCGCTAACCCACCCCACGGGGAGAAGGTACAAATCATTGGAACGGAATTTCGATTAACCCCATACAAGTTTGTACGGGAACCAGGATTTGGGCATTCCCATTTCTTTGTACCATGCCATGTCCGAGTACCGGTACAGTTGCCGCCACCAACCTACCCACGCTAAAGTATATAAACCAGTACCCACCACCTTGGCTGGCCAGTCACATCACAGCTAGACTATCCAGAAATATAATATGATTTCATAGTGGACGTACCTTCTCTCTTTCTCTCAACTCAATTGCCAAACGCCGGGGTTTTTGGGCTGCCAAAACCCCAATTATTTGAGGACACCCACATGTAGATTTTGTTTCCCTCGATCCCGTCGATCGGTATGATGCGTTGCAGATAGTCCAATCCTAGAGTAGGTAGAGTCTGCACCATTTCCTCACCACCACCACCAAGCGGGTGAAGGGGTGTTAGTTTAATCCATTAAGTAATCATGCTTTATCCGTACTCAACCTTTTCTCGAGTTTTCAGCGACATTGTACCAACTGCAGACCACACCCCCCAAGATGTCCACGAAGCCAGCTCACTTAACCACATGTGTTCAAAAGAAATACACCACCGCCATTGCTCACTTCACAGTATGTATGAGTCCCCAGATGTGGCAATTCCTGCCACGCAATGTCAACCTTATCTTCATACCATCCTTGTCGTTGCATGGCTCATCTGTGACCCGTACTATATGCAGTATCATAGCTATTACCGATGGAGGATTACCTAGTAAACAGTTGAACTACAAATGTGGGTAGGTGCGGCATGAGTGGTAGCCGTGGCACCGCCCACGGCTTGTGATAATAGGCCTCCAAACAGTGGTTGAGGCGCTTCTTTCTGCGTAGCTGTCGACTAATAACTTTTTGAGACATTCCCACAGTACCCCGCATCACGTGCCGAACTTAGCGCACGGCAACGCAAGCAAAAATTCGCCGCCGAGTGATTGACCGTGAGCTATTCTGTAACGCGAAATGCATGCTCCACATCACCTGGGTCCCACACGGAAAGTAGCAGTAGGACTAGCACCATATGATTCTAAAGTATCTGCACGTTCTTTTCTCCAGAGAACATGACTATATGAAGTAAATAAGTGGAACATCCCGGGACAGAAATAACGCTCATGTTCCGAACCAAAAATCAACAAAACTAACACCGAAACCCTAGATACCATCCAAGCGAAAAGGAAATTTGTGTATCATTACACATCATTCGTTTCTAGTAATACTAGATGAAAAAAGTCCCAATGACGATCATGTGGACTCGGCAACTGAGATTGTGCCGAGTTTCTGTAGAGCAGTAACAACACCTGCGGGACATGTATCAGATCTGCGATTTATTAGGTCGTTGGGGTACTCACCTGCAACGCCAGTCGTTGTCGCATTCGCCTGCGTATGCCCAGTCCCCACCCTAACCGTCGTAACATCAATAATCCCCGCCTCCTTCGCAAACTTATTGGCCCATTCAAAAACAGGTTCATCATCACGACCGCTTCCAGCTACCATGATAAAGTCAACGTGCCAATTTCTTGACTGTGTATGTTCGATGACTTTCCGACAAGCATTGACCTTATTCCATTTTAAACTCTCAACCAGAACACCACCAGTAATAGGGATTGCATGAACCGAGAAATTCTCACAAGAACCGTTGACGTGATTACAACATTCACCGGCCTGCCGTGATGCTGCAACAGGATCATCTGCTTTTTCGTGATGCCAGATAAACGAGCAGTTACGTTCCTCGATCCACGTTCCTGGGGTCCGCTCCACGTAGTAATCCAGAATCTCTCTGACGCTATTCTTCCAAGGAAGGTCTTCGTCGGCCAATCGAACCCACTCGTCTTTCCCAAATGGTCTCAAAAAACAACCTCCTTCTGCAAACATTCCAACTCCGGGGACTCGAAGGAAAATTTGGTCTAGATTCTATTAAGAGTCATTTGCCGATCGTGTTAAGAAACCAGAACAAAAGCAGAAAACTTACCTGGCAAGTTCTTGAGCTCATGATATAGACAACATTCGTTGGATCTTCGAGCAAATCGTTGATTGTATCCAGAATACGCTGGGGACTGGTGACAACAGTACTAGATGACGAACCCCATGATACAAGTGTACCCTCATATTGCAAGAAAAATACTTTCTTTCTGGCTTTTTGATACTTTTCTGCGAGCAACTTGGCAGATAGCCTGGGGATATGCGTACTGCCGCAGCGTTGCTGTTCATCCCAAGCCGCGTCCAGCTTATTCAAGAACTCCAAGAACCAGTGAGACGCCGTGTTGGCTATTACCGAAGCATAAAGCTTTTCCCATCGTTCTTTTTTCTCTCCTTCCGACATAGAGAGAGCTTTTTGGAGGGCAACAGCACACATGCTATGGTCCCAAGGATTGACTGAGATCTCAGCGCCGCCAAAGATAGATGCACTTCCGGTAAATTCGCTCAGAATAAGTGGTGCATGATTCTTATCTTGAAGGTAAACGAACTCATGGCTGGTAAGATTCATCCCGTCTCGAAGACTTGTTACCACAAGTGCGTCCGCAATCTGGAGGAGGGCAATATATTGTTGATATGTGATGTCCTGGTGTAGATATACAACTGGCTGGTAATCAAGCGTAGAATAAGCGCAGTTGATACGAGTAACGATGTCAGAAACCGTGGATTGTGATTCTACTATCGAAGTAGTAGTTAACGCAACTTGAATAAGAACCACCTGAAAAAACCCAGTTAACTAATATTCTAGTAATAACGGATTTTGCTCATACTTTGCCAATCCATTGTGGGTTTTTCTTCAGGAAGAGTTCATACGCCAGCAACTTCTGTTTTACGCCTCGAACGCCGTCAAGCTGTGACAATGTTAGAAGAAAAACACAATTGATGTAGTTAGCCAACCTTGTCTCTCGCAACAAGCAGTTTCTTTCCTGCATATCTCAGCCGCAGTTGTTCGGTCCAATCCGCCACCTCCTGCTCCTTCCTCTTCTCATCCAATTGGGTAGGTTCAATCCCAATGGGAAGATTAACGACGTTTACAAGACGGGAATCTAGAAGAACGCCATTATTTTGAACCTCAACATTAAGAAGTCGGCTGCAAGTTTGCAAAAAGTGACGGACGTATTCCTCGGTTTGAAAACCAACCATAGTTGCGCCTAGGATACCATACAGAAGCTTTTCGCGATGTGCCAGACACCGGAAAATTTCCGAGGACGGAAAGCCAACATGTAAAAAAAATCCAATCCTTGCATCAGGTCCAAGAGCGTCGCGAACCATTTTCGGAACTAGGAGAAGATGGTAGTCGTTAATCCAGACTGTGTCCCCCTTCTTGTAGTCTTTGATAATGACATCTGCAATTGACTTGTTCAACGCTTCAAAGTACTTCCACGAATGATCCAGAAATGCTCTGTCAGAAGTCAGAGATGCACCACTGTAAGCGCTTCGCAATTACTCACTTGCTCTTTGGATGATCTGGTATTAAATAGTGAAAAACGGGCCACAGTACCTTAAGACATGTCAGCAATGTTACGACCAGGCTGGAAAATGAATAGAACAGACTTCTTTGCAGTAATGATTGTAGTGACCGTCAAAGTCCGCATTGCTGGTATAAGCAACCAGACAATTGTGGTCTTCTCGTAAGCGCCCTTCAATCGCGACCTTGGTCGATTCATCAAGATCGTCGGTACCATGGCCCAAGGTTCCAACATAAACCTTCTCAGAAGGATCGGTGGAGGCCTCAACCGCGTTCTTCAGTCCGCCATTCCCAAAATCGGTCTTCTCAACGGTCCAATTCTCTTGTTCTGAGGAGCATGTGGAGGCTCCAGAAGCGGACGACCTTCGTCTACCTGGCCGCTCAGTAGTCACAGAACCAACTGGTATGTCAAAGTATCCGCTACCCATGAATTGACCGCTTCCAGCGCTGCTCATATCAACTGGAAGGAATGGTGTGGCCTTGGGCCGAACACTTCCAGGCATAATCCTACGGGGAGCACTTGAGGGGTCACTCGGGGAACCTAAAGCCAGACCTCGGGAATTGGGGATTCGGAAGAACAGCTCCTCACCACTGGGTAGAGTGGGAGTTAGTGGCGGTGTTGGACTGGAAACAAGAGCACCATGTCCCAGGCTTTCAAGAAGGTTTGGCATAGGAGTCGCAACAGAATCGTATGAGGTCTTAGGTATCTCGTTGCGCGCAGGTGGTAGCTGCATTGTTGAGGGCTCGGAGATGGTCGGTATCTGCTTGGACAAGCTCCTAGACGACCCGGGGCGACTTTCTTTCGTGTGAAACTGCACCGTATATGGCAAATGACTGTAACGAAGGAATTAATCTTCAATCAGACCAACCGGCAAGACAAAATTGTGGGACTCACAGTGCTGCCACAAATGTAGTAGTAGTCATTTTGCGGGTATTTGTTTTTATTATTTATTATTCGAGAGAGAGAATATCGTGAAGGATCCGGATTGAGGGACCGAGGAATTGAATAGAGAGCGAAGCAAGGATAAAGAAATTCCTTATGGAGCACCCAGTGGCGTTGAGTAGCAGCAGTGGTAGTGGTGGTCGTGATAGTTGTTTGTGGTTGTGGGAATGTTCCAGCGGGAGGCGTCCTTAAAACCAGAACAGAGGCTAGGGATCGGGAGGATATTCCAGCTCAGCGCATGTGCGAAAAGAATTGCAAGTGTCTTTGAAGTTCAAACAAATAATATACCGACTGGGCGGGGCGGGGCGGGATCAAGAGCCCAAGCAGCCACGGAGAAAGAAACAAGGGTTCGGGTGGCTGTGACGTAGTGTGTTCGCTTTCCAATAGCCACAAACGCATAACGACGACTGACGCCCACTCACTTCCCCTTCCTACTGACGGCCTCGGGATCCATTTTGACAGCGTTGGAAGGCGAAACGGATCTCTCTTCCGCCATCAGCAGGAAATCGAAAGAGCACATATCGGGTTTCTATTTTGACTGCACGTTGGAGAATGACGCCTCGACGGGCGTTCATTCGACGACTGCTGCACAAGGGCTAGGTGAGAAAGTACTCCACCAGGTAGACACATACTTAAAAGTACCTACTTAAGCACAAAGGTACTTAGTACGTACCAATCCGACATAGTATGATCGTCCATTCCGGGATACCAGGCGACCCCTGTTACGAATCCTTAGAATCATCTCGAACTTCACGGGTAGTAGCCGAGTGACCATCGCTTCTTGCAGCTGGATGGCATCTACCTTCCCTACCAGAGTCCGAGTACGCACCCGCTGTCTCAGACACGATGGCTTTTGTTGGAGACTTATATTCCACACAACATAATGAGATTTGATGATATTTGCGCAGGTGAGTCCCACGATATCTACCGCACAACAAGGGAGGCGCCATGGTATTTTCCTAGCCTGTTGTGGTAACAATTTGTCATATAACAGTTACATGACAGCAATAATGGTTGGGACATGCAGACTGTTGGCGAAGAAAGCACTTTGCATACAGGTGGCGAGGGGCCTCAAGATATATCTTCAATCTAACAATTCAACAATGTTTGAAACAACTGCTTGGCGCATATGGGCGGTAGTTCATGCTGAGCGAGTCTGCGCGGACCCGATTGGAGCGGAGCGGGATCGTTCATCGTGAACCTCATGAATCTCATCGTTTGCATCGTAGGGCTGTTGTGTAGATATCGGTATGTCAGATTGCAGTTAAGCCCGTCACTGAGCAGATTTGGATCCACGTCATGTCACCTCGAGCTCTAGTGCGTCTTTTATCTTCTATCTGCTTCGATACTGGAGTGTGACGCCGAAAAAGAAGAAGTTGCGATACCACCTTCGTTGAGCACCTATGAATTTGATTCCCACAAAATTTCCATGTGAGTGAGTACGTATCACTTTCTCGATAACCCTGTTGCCAATGGTGGAGCTTGTGAGAGACGGGGAATACGCGGAACTTGCAACCGGTTCAATCTCTATAGCTATCCACTCTCCAATCTGTTTAAAGATTTAGAGCATCTCCAAGGCCCGCCAACAGTCCTCGAATGCCCCATTTATGCTAACCGTATAAGCTGAGTTACTCTGCATATACCGGCAGTTATACCATATGCATAACATGCCGGTGCTCTTCTCGAGATCGATATCATACCATTGTCCAATCTCACTGCCGTGCGGGAGGATTATACGGAATACTAATGCCAGATCGGGATCCTGTCGATTTGCTTCAAAGTACGCAGTAACACGTTGATTGTTGTGACAACGATACCTCAGTGCAGGGGTTTCTTAAAACTTTATTCCAACGACAACCTCTGTTGGCAGATAAGGTGATAACTTCAAGCCTCATCGTCTGGCTATACTTATCCTAAATACTGCATGCTGAAGGTACTTCTCTTTAGTGTCGTAGATACCCCTCGTATGTACGGTAAGTTGTTCCCTTCTCTCTGGCGTTTGTCTTGTTGTTTTCAACCTCAAGGTCTTGAAGACAACACCCAACGTCATCCTAAGCCTAAATTCCATGCATGACATCACTGAGTAACCACCTTACCATTGGTCTGATGCCTTGTCAACTCATCCATCGCGAGCGGTTGCCTGCCCCGCCAATCTCGTCATCGAATGTTTACCCTTAACCACCACCTCCTTCATGCAAACAGAAACATGCTTTTGTAAACATACACTTCCGGTGACCAAGGCGCAATGTTGAGTACAATAGCATCCGCCGTAACGGGGACTACAGTTCCCGGCGCAAATGATACGACGACTGTGGAGCGACGCAACGACGGCTCGAGCTCCAGCTTCAGTTCCGTCCCAACTAGAAAACAGCAATCCACAACTCGGGATGGGGCTACCCAGACCAGTGATTGTGGATTTGGGCCCATGGATTCCTACAATACACCAAATATCGCAATATCACCCAAGGCGGTCACCAAACAGAACGTCGGTAAGATTTGTTGTGAACCTTTATGAAGTCAAATGCTAAACCAAGGAAATAGGTTCCCACCACATTCGTCGCGCCGAACCCCACGACCTCCCGGGCTATCCTATTGCTGGTCTTACCAACCCCGAATCTGCAGGAGCTGTCGCTGCATCTCTCGCCCATTCAGCTCCGAAGCCTGTCATAGCCTGGAAACCAAACCCTACATCGGCGGCCAGTGCTGCTGCATCTCTAGCCCATGCCAGTCGTGAAGCTGGTGGTCTACGGAACAGCCTTTCGATCACAGGAATCGGACCTGATCTACCTTCGCAGGGTTCGAAGGGAAACTGGTCGCTTCGTGGTGCCCGTGGAGCTATGAACGCCGAAGGGAACCGCCGGCGAGCTGATTCCTCTCCGGGTGGCCTTGGCTCCGAGAGAGATGGTGCTGTCACTTCATCCGCAAGACGAGATTCAGGATTTGTTACCAGCCCAGAGGAGGAAGTATCAGCACAAACGAGGCAGAAATCTGATATCCTTACCGCCGCAACCGTATCAATGGCGAATGATAAGCTGAAACGTGAGGAAGTGTTCCAGTCGCCTCCTAGACGTCCACACGATGAATCCGGTCCACCGTCGGTAAACACACCAGTTCCCCGACGACCCAAATATCCAAACCTTGAGGAAGCTGCTCGACGGCAAGCAGAAGAACGTCTTGCTAGAATTGGGTATCTTCCGGCGAGTAGATTGACAGCCAGCGGTCGAACGCGATCAGTATCTCTCAGTTCCAACCACCTACGACCACACAGCTACGACACGCTAGATCTGGATGAAGACATCGACCGTACAGATCGACGGAAGCGTGGACAAGACGCATTGCTTTTGATGTCTACCGCGAGGAAAAACGTTCAAACCCGCCTCTCTGAGCAAGATCGACAAATCGCAGAATCTAGAGCATTGCGCAAAGATTGGTTACCCAAGGCAACGGAGATTGCGCAGCGCCAGTCGGATCAGAGGATGCAGCGCACGCAAAACCATGGGAAGGTCGACATCGGAGGAGGTAAATACATGACACAGGAAGAAATTGACAGGATTGCCAAGAGGAATGTGAGACCAGTCATTGATGATATCAACGAACGAGCTGAGGAGCACCATCAGTTAAAACGAGAGAGACGCGAGGAGAAGGCTCGGGAGATGGCACGACGATTGGATGAAGCCGATAAGAAAATCTTTGGCTTCAGACGCCGACATGAGGTTCAAGTTGAGAGCGGATCGAGAGGTATACCTTGCAAACCTTTGGAATGATTTTTCAATTAACTCTTGCTTGTAGAAGCAAGCCCTAGGCTAAATAGCGACGAACAAGGGCAAAATGGGGAAGATGACAATTCGGGACAAGACCCAGCCTCCGTCGCTGGTGAAAATCGGGTGAGAGATCGTGAAGAGGGTGATCGCACAGAAGGTCGGACAACTCTTTTGGACAAGATCACGGGGAAAAGCCATACCCGCAGCTCACCGGAAAGTCGTGGCGCGCTCAACTCTATCGGGATGGTACGTGGGCATGTGGTTCAAAAGACTAGGATGGATCGGGCCGTAGACAGCGACGGAGACGACGCTCGGTCACCTACAGCGCCAGGTGAAGGGACCACAGTGACGAATGACAACCAGACATCACCGGTCGGTACGGATACTGCAGAAGCACACCCCACAAGTTCGGGAGGCGGGAAGAAGGAGGCTAGTCGCGACTCCCTGTTTGGCTATCTCAAACGTCCTTTTGTCAGGCGTACACCTTCGAACTCAGGCCAAGCTACAGCTCCGAGTACAACTGGGAGCCGCGGTGGTATCGGCAGCGACTTCTTTGACCGTATCCGGGGAAGTAAGGCAGAACCATCAGAGAGACAAAAACCAGCCCGAGATACTGCTGATAGAACGATAGAGGTGCATACCGAAGAGACTACCTCTAGACCTCACAATGAAACAGTCACGGTGCAAACTGAAGAGCGCACAGTTGTGACTTGTCGGGGAACAGAACCCGAAACCGGTATCACAGAGGAAGACTCATTGCATGAAATCTCGCGCGAGGGCATATCGCCGATTGTTATTAACATTCCCGATGAAGGTGATATTGTTGTCCAGACCACGGTTACTGAAACTGTCACTACCACCACGCCTATCAAGGACGTTCCCGGGGGTGAGAATGAAGCAATGGCTGCCGGAAAATCTGTCGGAGAAGCATTGGAGGCCAATATCCCAGGACCCGCTACGTCCAGTAGAACCCCCACAAATGATCCCTCCCCAAAGGAAACGGTTGGCGGTTCGACGAAAGGCAAGGAAATTGCCGACCTACAGTCCACCTCTGCCGATATCACCACACGAAAACCCACCGAAATCATCGAAGAAGCTGGAGAAGGTAGTAAACACCGGGGGACTGGATTTTCTCACGTCGTTAAACCCCGCAGTACTTCCGGGGGGGAAGAGGACCAGGAATCGAGGGGAAAGTTGGATGAGGATGTTCCAATTGCGAGGGAGAGTAAGTTCCATGAAGAATTGTAGCTGGGCTTTTGGGCTGATGCGATTGCTTTTGCTAATGTAACAGTATGAGTCTTTATTTCGTTGAGCGTCACCTGGAGATAAGGTTGAGGGTAGTCCCTCCCCAAGTCTGTCTCTTATTATACTTGGTATCTCTATCTCTAATTTCCTAATGTATGTAAGGTTATATGTATAATAATAATGTACATTTTATGCAAACCCAATCCTGTGCAGTCTACAAGAGCATAAAAGAGAATAACCGTACTCAAAGAGAAAAGTACAACTAGGTAGATAATAATCATTACGCCTGTCCCATTCGCCGATGGTAAAAGATGCCGACCCCGTAAAAAGCAATCCCCCCCAAATGCTAAACGCCTTGAAAACCAACCATGGTGTATCGTGTATCCATAAAAGCAGCATTGCCTCCGTTCGCACATTCCTTCTGAGCCTGGACTATCTAGTCCTACCCAAGATCCTCTGCGCAAAACTCCCATGATTGCTCTCGCTAGCCTCTCGATGCTCCACAATCTCCTGCCGAAGCTCCTCTTTTGTCCGCGCCTTTGGCCTCAGATCGAAAAAGAACGAAAGCACGTAGAAGGTGAACACGAATGCGACCACTACACTCATTAGCCACCGACGAAGTAAGGGAAGGAGAGAGAACATACACCACTCCAGTATAGCCGCCACATCATTAAGCTTCCTATACATAGTCACTCCAAACCCCACGCTCAGAGCAACCTCTCCACACACAATCGCCTGTTTGAAGCGGTAACTAATCTTAAGTATCGGATGTTCCGTGTAAGTCTTCCCCAACCTCCTATACTCAATGGTCGTAAACAACGCCGAGAACACAACACCGAGCATGAACAGCAGTAGAAAGAGCCTGTGTAACGTTGGGTGCCTTCTCGTATCGAAGACCGCAAGCAGGAGTAAACAAACGGCGCCCATAAATCCCGCGAGGACCGAGAGGACGTCCAGGGTTCTCTCGAGTCTGCGGATCAGAGAGTGGTTACGACGCATAGCGAGGAGGGAGCAGAAAAAGAAGACGCCTGTGAGAGCACTCCCCGTGACGAAGAGGGGTTTGAGAACGTCCGCTCCAATGTCTGAGATGTAGGCGATTCGCTGGTTGGGAGACATGGATGTGTATTTTGGCTGGCCTTGCGCAAGCCAGACTATTATCATTGTCCACAACATTCCTGATTTCTTTGTTAGGAGGTACAGGGAGAAGAGGATGGAGGAGGGGAAGGTGAGGGTGGAGGAGAAATACCGAACCAGAAAAAGCCCGCAAAAAGCGGGAAAATCCAGTAGGGGAAGTGTTTCGTTACGCGCTGGAGACGGGATTCGCGAGTTGGTTGAGGCGCGAGGTTGAGAGATGTATTGCTCGCTTGTGACGACATGATTGTGATTGATGTAGTTGCTAGAAAGGACGTGCTCCGGAACGTTCGAGTGACGGAGGGGCAGCAAACAGAGCTTTATATCCAGTCCATATCACATAAGTACTTAAGTACTTGGTACGAAGACGTATGCGCTGCAGCCAGCCAGCCAGACCAACATTTTTCTTCTGCGTCGTTGTCATTGTGTGGGCGAAGCTTCGGAGATTAGGAATATCTACGTCATAGTCTTCGGCTTCGGTTCGTGCCGAAAGTCATGTCGTGCAGCCGAAGCCGCCACATTACGCCTCGCCTTACTAAGTCCTTCATGAGACGTCGAACGCGCAACGAGATCGGGGAGGCGGTGTTTTAGAAGTGACGAATACTCTATCTGCTCCACTCCCGCTAGGGATGACTGAGAGCAGTAAAAAATAGAATGACGAACAGCTAGAGTACATGCTTTACGCAATCCAAGAGCTCACTGATCTATCAAGCAAAAGTTCCAATAATGCGGCCACAAGAAAGAAAGATATGCCTCGCAACTGTCCAAAAGGTATGGGAATGAGTGTCATTGACAAACGGATGATATTCACAGGGAAAGAGAAAGGAAATTGACAAGGGAGGGAACGATTCAGAAGGGAAAAAACAAATATACAATAATCGAAAGAAATGGCAAACTCCAAAAGTACGCTCCTATCCACGTGTTTTTGGGGGTGACTGTTGCCACCACTTGCAAGTTCGACGAGCCTATACGAAAATGTCAACACATGTATCGAATGGACATTTGCAAGCTTGAGATGTCATCATACCGGTTTACTCGTTAGCCCAGGCTAGATGGTAACGGGCATCTGGCCCCAGGCGTGATGAAACAACTCATGCATCGCGTACCAGTGGAACAGAATTCCACATACTACCATGCAGTGGAAAATGTTGTGGGATCCTCCAACCCAGTCGAAGCAACCAGGAAACCACCTCTCGGGGATTTGCAAAGCGTAAAATGTAGCGCCAATAAGATACACTAAAACACTCTTGAGTACTGGTAGGTAGAAAAGTCCGACCCATCCAGGTCCCTTGGTAAAAGACAGCTGTATCATAGGGAATGCTCCAGTGGCTCCGAGAGTCACATAGAATGCAACTCGGTAGACCCTCATATCTGCACGGTTGAATATTGGCCGCCATGGTAGAATCACACCGGCAATGCCAAAAAAACAGGTAAAAGTCATATAAATCCACCTGCTGAGTGGATCATTGTAGAACGCGGTGTATTCGGTTGTCATAATGCTGACGGCAATCAGTAGCGAAATTCCCGAATAGTCGACACATGCGAAACGTTCCATGATAGTTTGGTGAGCAATGGCAGAGAAGGTGTGCCATATAGCGCTGCAGGCCATTGCCTTTGCTGCAGCAAGGAAAAATAGGCCATTGACTAACTTGTCCGCCGTGGTGTGGTAGTTGAATATTTGTGAAGTCGGATAGAAGTAGAATGCAATCGAAAGAACCATGATGAAACCCAAGCCATGCGTCCAGATATTACAAGTCTCATTGCTGAATGAACAGAACACAGACTTCACACAGTCAAGCTTATTTTCCGTGAACCTGTAGCCTTGAAGGATATGGGGGTTAACCCGCCATGGTACTGGCAGCTCGTCATATGATATCAATCGGCGTTCCTTCGCTGCAATGATGGCGCGTTCAATCGACTCGGCCAGCTTATCTGTAGCATCCACTATCGTTTCCATTCCACGTTTCGCCCGGTCGATCTTTCGGTCCAGACTGGCATGAGCTCGAGCTTCGAAATCATCCAAGAGTTCGTCCAGGAAATGAACACTAGCTGCAACTTTTCCAGGTAGCGTTTCCTTCGCTTCTAGTGCCTCTTGGTATCGTGATTCGAGAATCTCGACAATTGCCCGAGCTCTTCGTTTCCCGCTGTCGATCACCTCGCCGCCCATTCGCCCGCACTCCTCCCTCACGTCCTGAAGCGTACTCCATGCACGCTCAATACCCTGATCGATTTTTAGGTTTCCGTACTTTTCTAGATGATCTAATCGCCGCTCGAGTTTGGTAAGAAAAACATCCACCTAGAGGTGCGACAGTTAGTGCGTGGTGTCTCGTAGTGCGGCTGAGAAGAAGCAACCTTCAACAGCAGATCCGACTCGTTCTCCAGATGATCCGTCGAATACTGTCGACCATGGTGTGGTCGTCGATACTTGACATTCGACGACTCGTAGTTATTCTCCCAGGCGTCGACTAAACCCACTGTACTGGCGCAGGATGCCATTGTGTGGGTCGACGGGTTGTGCGAGGACAGTCGGGTTGTGATTTTAAGGGCGTGGGTGTCGATGAAGTCGGAGAGAGAACGAACGAACGTAGGAGTGAACGAATGGATAATAAATAAGGGTCTCGTAATGGTCTTGTAATCGGGGGTGCATGTGTGTCCGTACTTTATTTGAAGCCGGCAACCAAAGAAAGACGCAGCAGCGGCAGCTGCGATAAGGAGTGAGTGTGCGGGCGCCGAGAACCGCTTCGGGACACGCCTCTCTCTTTGGTCAAGCTTGCAAGTTTTATCGGCCGTCCGTCCAGCCCTGCAGCTGCAGGTCCCCCCCAACAGTTTTTTTGATGTCGGAAAATCCATTTTGCGGAGCAGCCTCTCCCTTTACTGCTGCTACTACCCACTTGCAGATAACTGCTTTGGCTTTCCCTTCTCAAATTGGCCACATCTCTAAACCACAGTGCGCAAGTTCCCTCACCAATAACTACAATTTACCTCATAATTCCTTTAGCACAGTTCATCAGACCAAGGGAAATTCCCATCTTACATGTATAAGCGCCCTAACCCTGTCGTGTAGTTTGGTTCACTCGTCCCCAAATCTCGCGGCTCACTCCTGGGATATCTGGATGCTAGTTCAACCCCGCACCTTCAACAGGGTTAACGCGCTATAATCAACGACAGTGCGTTCGGCATTTCCGGCCCAAGATGATGAGAGTTAAGCCGAGATTTATGGGAGTGGTAATATGTCATCACGCACCTTTCTGAGATTTTCTCACCATTGGTTTCATTGGGTATTTACTGGATATTCACGGTAAATAGCCTCATCTGTAGGAATGAACAACGCTGATCAGACTTAGAAATAGGGGCTTCCACTTAGTTGATTCAGGAACACCATTGCATAGAGGTATATGGCCCCTATGCACTCTACTGAAACATTTTTCCGCACTCGGGCCCGGCTGCCGTGCCGAACAAAATCATATGCAAATTCTGACGTACTCTACATATATGTCCCTTAGGCAAACCCTTCTTCCCCATCGAACTGGTTATGATGGTTATGTTGGACCAAGCAGTGTACTCGTACAAGAACAATAAACATCAACAATTGCCCAGCTCTTACCTCGCCGAACCCCACCCGCCCAGTGTGTGTTGTGTTAAATCACTTGGTCATTAAGGTAAAGCACGTAGCTGAAAACGATCTCACAGCTAGGCAAATCTTTCAGGCTACTAGTCAATGCAAGGAATACCAACCACTAGGTGCTGATGTCACCAGAATTTCGCCAGTGACCTGGTACCGGTATTTACAGTGGCCGTATGACATGGATGGTAAGTGACCTTTCACTGATATTAATCTGCGTAACTTGAACATCCTTTTACCGACCCGAGTTGAGCCTTCTGTTCCTCGGCAAGAGACCAGGTTAGAGGTATTATTGGTTAAAGGATACGCTTCCATCATGAAATCAACCAAAAGCGTGGGCTCGACTCAACAGCAGTTCGGCCATAAAAAGTGGGTTACGGTCGAAGAATAGTTAAATATCACTCACTATATTACGGACGTCTGGGAGGTGTCTTCAGTGCTGCGCCGTGGGTTCTTGGATCCGACCTCGGGGTTTGCAGATACGGACTTGGTACTCTCTGGGCTTTGCTGTCACCAGGGTTTGGTTACGAACTGGTGGCCGGCACGTTGTTTTTATCAAATTTTTATCTCTGGGTCTCTACCTATCTCATCAGGCAAGCATTGTGCAGTCATAAAAAGCTGACAGCCAACAGCTTCTAGATCTCTTGAACGTGGGATTTAGAAACCCTGGATGCCTGGTCAAGACGGAGTGTCGTCAATGGAGTGGGGAGAAACAATATAGGTCAGTCATAAGAGCACATCTAAAATTCATGTTCGAGATTTAGCCAATTAACAGCGTGATCGACTGTAGATCTACCAGTAGATGTGCGGTAAAAAGCGAAAATTCTCACTTTGATTTGCCCGGGACCCACGGTCTCCATTACGTGAATACGTATGTGAATAAAAGGCCAAAATGCAGCCTGAGGATCTTAGGCTGGCGCCATCCTTTAACCAGTCCCCGGGCTCAAAAGAACCTTCGCGGATTGAGGAGTGGTAAGGCGTGTTGGTATGTACAGGTAATGAAGCAATCAACACCACCAGGAAGCGGAAGGGCTGGCGATTTGAGAGAGGCTTCTTCAAGCTTTGAAGTTCAAGGTCACCACACAGAAAACCTTATCCAGTCCTTCTACCCATTATGAATGGCTATATGACTTTCACATGCACCCTCTGGCGCATATATATATTTTCTGACGCATATATATATTTTCTGACGCGCACCTCTCGTGATCGTCCCCACTACTCCAATTCCGGCCTTCACAAGGTTAAAGAACGGCCGAGATTTCGACATTGGATTCTAGATGATAGCAGCCGAGTGATACCAAAAGCATTCCATTGTGTATTTACTGTCAGAAGTTGTGTTTAATCAAGGCCAGAGTCAGGACCCGATGCGGATAGGCAGTAGTATTATTCCTCCGCAATGAAGGTGGCGAGGATATACAATGTTATCGGTCCTCGAGTTATTGGGATCAGAGATGACGTCCGGCGAGCCAATAAAAAACCAATGCACAAAAGCCCGTAGCACCCAATTAGTCCCTGTACCATATACTGGATTAATATTCGTTATAATTGGTAATGCAGGTGATGATATAATACAAGGGTGGACATGAGAAAACCTAAACCGCTGTCTGTATAACATTTGACGTACTCTAGGTTGGCTATTGTACTCTATTCAGTTTGAGCTCATTATGTTTCGCAGGCAATACGTACTTATATACCCGAAGATACAATATGGCAAAGTTGAGTTTGATTCTTGGTACTCATGTCGTCCAGAATCCAGTCAGTCTATGTATAACAGCCGCAGAAGAGATCTTCCCATTCGATTGTGCGAAATTAAGGCGGAATTTGCAATCGATGGTCTTGTGAGTTGTTCATACCTATAGTTAGTATTTCAAGAAAGAGAAAGAGAAAATAAATAGAGCTCCACGTAGCTGGCGAATGTAGAATCCATATCAAGTCCGAACAGCGATAACATGATAACCCGTCCCCATGCATCAACGCTTGTATCCTCGCATACGGGTCATAAGGTTAGAATTCAGCTTAGGGGGGAGGGATTGATGGCACCAGTCACTGCCAATTTCGTTCCTCTGATTATAACCTTGAGCTGAGCTGGATGTGACCCAAAGGGCTGGGACCCCGAGTATCCGCAATCTGTCCCCTCAAATCTGCATGGTCCCAGACCCAGATTTCGCCATGTCATTGTTGGTATGACGTATTGCAATGTTCTTTAGTAGAGGCATAATAAAAGCCTCGATGTTGTGATAACACCAAGGGTGTCCTTTCATATCGGGATTATATGTGATCTCTGTATGGTTTGGTTTGCCCTAACTACACGGTTTGAGCACGGAAATTCCGTTGGTTCAGTTGGATGGTCTCGAACAAGCCATGAATCTATAAGGATCTATCGACTTCCACCCGGCCTCTCCACTCCTCCAGCAAGCAACTGTAACTCTACGTATTGCACATTTAGTATCTCAAAGCATCCTTATACGTTCAACGCATCTTCGAGATCAATTCAGATCCTTCAAACTCATCAAGCACACCAATATAGCCAATGGCCATAGCTACAGTCACTCTTCAAATTTTTCCCTTCTGGATTCTCGCCATCACAATCTCTTCAACGGCAGGGGATCAAATTATACTCTCGCGCGAACCATAAAATCAGGCTGTACATACTAGCAACTCGGAAACTGCGGAGAAAAACTGTGAATTTTATAATTTCCTACTGATTACCTAGGTACTATCAAAGGTAATTTGTATTGGTCAGGAAGCCCATGACAGTCCTTTCAAGTTGACGGAGAGGCACGACTATTAAGCTTTACAATACCACCTTTCATAAGGCAAGGTGAATGAATGACCGGAGAAGATCTGATGACAGATATGCTGGGCTCTCAAGCTACCTCAGCCGAGCCAGAATATATAGGAACAAATAAGCAGAAAGACGGCAAAAAAAAAAAAAAACCCGCGAGCGCCGTAGAATTAGGTATGATCATGACGGAAACCTCAAGTAGAAAAAAAGAACGTCCAGACGACATGCTATGAAATAGGTCAATAGGTATAAAGGAAAGGAGCAAATAGTGGAGAATATCGCGAATTTAAAAGTATCAGTGGATATGAACATCAACCATACACATATCCTCCAGATCCGCATCGGCAACAGTATCTTCAGGACTCAGCATATCGCCCTCAAAATTCAACATGATTTGTTTGTCCTCCCCCAGTTTTTGCGCCTTCTTATACGAGGCGATAAGATTTGCAATAGTGGTGTTCTTTCCACAGTTAGAATTCCCATTAACTGCTGAAGGGTGCTTGGGTTAGAAAACTCACAGGCCTGACTTTAATCTCACATCCCTCCTTGCCTTTCGTCTTCAACATCAATGTAAGTGTCCCCTCGTCGCTTCCGTCTTCCTTGTCCTCTTCCTCATCGCCGTCCGCTCCCTCACCACTAAGAACGCGTTGCAATATATCCTCAGTCATGGCCTCAAAATGAATGTTCCCTTTCATCACGCCCTCGGCACTGACATCAAGGTTTCCGGAGGAATCAACTTTCACGCCGATACCTTTGCAGGAGACGAAATCGGATACCCTGATGCTACCCTTCCAAACGAGGAATATATCCGCCGTTTGAGCGGGAGAGAAACCTTGCACCTTGCACCAGTGCTGTCGTACTTCTCTGAGAGTTTGGTCTAGCCGCCGCTTTATGATGAGGGGCTTCGTATTGTCAATTGGGGAATTGACAAGTATGTTTACAATGGGGGCGGTCGATGTGGTAGTGCGCATACGAGATCGCATGCGGGCTTCAAAGTTGGGTACGGTGCCGCCGCTGTCGGGTTGGGCTGAGAAGTTGGTTATTACTACATCGGCGTCCTGCGGGGAGGATGATGTGATGCGGCGGGGGTTGTGGTCAGGGTTGTTATCAAGGTTTGTGGTGGGTGGTCTGATGGATGCGCCCGTCGGCGCCGCAGAGCGCTGAGATTGCGGGGATGGGGAGCGCCTAGGTGGTGGGGGTGATAGTTGTGGAGGCGGCGTAAGGGAGTTGTCACGGATAGTCTTCCGCGCGTTCGAGCGTCCAAACTTTCTGGAGCTTGGGTCACCGTCGCTATCAGAATCGGCATCTTTCCCTTTCTGGCGTGCCTGATATCTAGATACAAGATGGTGAACATTGTTATTGTTATTTCTCCTCCTCACTGGATATGCCAAACAAACCTCTGCCGCATGTTCGCAGCACGCTCCCGTTTTCGAGATTGAGATTCTCTCCCGGGCTCCTCTTCGGAATCACTGCCGCCACCTCTCCGCTGTGATTTATTTGGTGGTGATTCGTAGCTTTCGTCGTCGGAGCGTCGCTTTTTTGATATTGGAGATCTGATCCGGGGTACATAGGACTCCTTTGAGCGGTTGAAGAAGTCAAGCAAATCATCTTGGGCTGGCAGGACAGGCACCCTGTTGCGAGGAGCATCTTGCGATGCAGCGGCAGTGGCAGGCGTCTTCTTTTTTAGTTGTAGTTTGTTAAACTTTGGTTTCCCTCTTGGCTTCTTTATTGGCGGTGGAGATTCAGGGGACGGCGAAGACATGACGGCCGAATGCTGGTGGGGGAGAATGCTGAAGGTATTTGGTGTTGGGGCAGGGATATGAACTTTAAAAGGTGGTATTGTTCGGTTGGAAGCGTGTTAATGGAAATCGCGGTGGTCCGTGCTCACAACTAATATCACGCACTACCTGTATGCGTAATAGCGTTCATAATGGAATGTCTTGGGAGCAGGGAGCCAGTTTCGGACACATATCCACCCGCATTAATATCCCCTTGCACAATATGGTTTCTACTTGAGCCTTGATCTTTCGTCAACAACACAAGAGCTGCAAGGTGTCGTACACATCGCTTTCTACAGTTAGGGGTTTAAAAAATCGTATCTAATGTGAATATAGGACTGGAAACACTGAGATAAATATATCGGCTGCTTGAGTCGTTGAGTGTTTCACTGGCTATTGTTTGAATGGGACAGGAGTGCTGGAGTGTGGCTCTGAAGATTGAGTCTGCCTTATAGCGAGGAGAACTACATAACCTCTACAGGGGGGATTCCTGTGTGCATTGAGGCATTTCGCAGTACTCGACACCCGCATCTGAGTATGTGTACCAGCAAGATGTCTGCAGATATCTACAAATACCCATGCAGTCTCAATCCTAGACCGAGCCGGTCTATGCTAAGGGCAGCTTTCCTAAGTGTTGCTGGGCCTGACCGGTCTATGGATCTGCAGATGACTGGGCGGCCGATCTGACCGCTTGGGAGCGCTGTTTATATTTCCGGCAATGGCTCCCTAAGGAAGTTGCGGAGATCTGAGAAGAGTCTATACCGTAGACTTTAGTGATTTGGTTATTGAGCGCATCATTCGCTTCACCGTCATGAGGTATAGCGGCGCGCGTGCGAATCTGACGTTGACCGCTTCATTCCCTGATCTTCACGAGCAAACTCCCATGGGACCAGCATGGGTGAAGATTCATGGCCGGAGGTTCTGGAGGTCATGCGGCCAGCTATAGTTAAAGCGATTCACCTTTACAAAGCTGCAATCGAGGAGGCTTCGGGGCGCGAGAGGGGAGTGAAGGTTTGGGATAAATATGGGAAGTTTACCGGCTGGATCTAGGATATCTGCATGGAGACGACCAAAATGAAGGACCTGAAGTCACAGGAGGATGCGGAGAAGGATACCTAGAAGAACCTGTAACTAGATCGTCAACGCCAACTCCCATATGCATCTGCACCCTCAAAGCCACAGCAAAGAAGGCTGTTAATCATTTGAAAATACTGAACTGTCCCGAGAACCCCTCCATTCTCACCAACCTGACCTCATTTACGGCGGGGTGCTTCTCCCAGCCTCAATGCAAGCAGCTTCTCCTCCGCCCGTGCAACTTCCCAGTCCTCATCCAATTCCGAAAAGTGAAGCCATGGTCTGTGTAAGTCATATTGATATAGGCGGTAGATGTAGCCTGTGGACCAGGGTACGTACACCACGGAACGAGACCATGACTTAGGCGCTTTCCTAGATTTACGTGATGTCACGGGAGTTCTTGCTCTTAATCCTTTCCACCTTAGAATTCTCGAAGCGGCAATTTAACCTAAACAAGCATAAGACTAACCGTGATAGGAATTCGGCCTATACAAAGAATACTACTTAGTCTTGGACCATTACTGGTGCTACACCAGTAAGCAGTTCGAAACTAAAAGAATACTTAGTACTTAAGTACTCCAAGCACTGCCATCTGCTCAGGTTGAATGGCAAGGGGTATTCTATGTACCAGTATGGCTGAGAAGGTGGCCATGGAGGGAGTGGAGCTTTGACATCGAGCCAAGTTACAGGCCTAGGGCAGAGGGCTTCTTAAAGTTCTCATCTGGAATCTGGACTTGTGCATGTTCAATGTTCTTGAGTTGGTGACGCAGATGGACTTTGTCTGCAGATGGACTTTGTCTCTAGACAGACTAACCTACTCTAGAGTACTTATGTATATGTGTTTACGTAGAACACTGCATCGGCACTCTATGTAGATTAAGGAATTCCTCGAGAGTACGTATACCGGTATGCGAGCTAACTCAAGGCTGACGAGGTACTTTTGTACGAAAATACACAAAAACACATCGCTACAAGCCCTTGCGAGCTGCTTCATATGCTTTCTTATCCCAGACAGCAAGTGAGAGCGCAGAAGCTTTTGATTTTCTCGAAACTACGCTGAGTGTGGCTGATCGCGAGTAGCGTTGCAGTGCGGCAACCGCCACACGCAGCTAAGGAAGCAAGCAAAGCAAAAGAACACATTTCAATAACTTCTAAGTTTCAAGTTATACATAATTGGGAAATTTTATCTCCTCAAGGCACTGTACTGCTAAAGCATAGAGCTCAATTTTATTCTCTCTATCGCTTTCTGCTTAGTACTCTCTCTTCCGGCATTCATTTTTTGATTTCTCATCATCCATTCAGCTATATATCTGTTCCGCATATCTTCGAAGTCAAATCCGATCCGTACTTTCGATACACCCCCGTTGCAATCCATCCGTCCATCCATCTCAACGAAGCTCCCAGCAGGAGGATTAGATCGGATATAATCCTACGTGAATAGGTAGTGGTGGTGGTAGTCCAAAAGGCCGTTTGAATATGGAGCGTGCATATGTAGCGACTGGAGAAGAGGTCCTCCACTTCTTCCAAACCGATGCACACAAGGGTCTAAGCGCAAAGGAAGTTTCAGCTGCGCGAGCAAAGTATGGAAAGAATGGTGAGATCTGAACCCTGTTGAGAATACCCCTCTCGGCTTTGATAGGCGCACTGACGTTGTTTCTCTTCGTTGTTGTAGCACTACCGCAAGAACCTCCTACACCGTTATGGAAGTTGGTCCTTGAACAGTTCCAGGACCAACTGGTGATAATACTACTAGCCTCCGCTGCAATCTCTTTCGTTCTAGCAATATTAGAGGGTGGCAATGATAAGACCGCCTTCGTGGACCCCGCCGTTGTCTGTTCCTCTGATTCCCTCCTATCTCCCGCTGTCGGAGGGGCATACGCTGACAGTTTGCGAATAGATACTTACTATTCTGATCCTCAATTCTGTTGTTGGTGTTTCGCAAGAAAGCAGTGCCGAGGCCGCAATTTCCGCTTTGAACGAATACTCTGCAAGTGAAGCAAAGGTCGTGAGGCATGGTCATCTGATTCACATTCGTGCCGACGAACTCGTCCCAGGCGATATCGTTGATGTATCTGTTGGTGATCAGATTCCCGCAGACTGCCGTGTCCTGTCTATCCTGAGCAATAGCTTCCGTGTCGACCAGGCTATCTTGACGGGCGAGAGCGAGAGCGTCGGGAAGGATACCCGCGCGATCAAAGATGAACAAGCAGTCAAACAGGATCAAATTAATATGCTTTTTTCCGGAACGACAGTCACTGTTGGACATGCGCGAGCTGTAGTTGTCTTGACCGGTAACTCGACAGCAATTGGCGATATTCACACCAGCATTACCTCTCAGATTTCCGATCCCACACCGTTGAAGCAGAAATTGAACGATTTCGGCGATGTTTTGGCGAAGGTTATCATGGTTATTTGCATTGTTGTCTGGCTCATCAACATTGGCAACTTTAGCGACGAGTCTCATGGCGGCTGGATTAAGGGTGCCATCTACTATTTGAAGATTGCCGTCTCGCTGGGCGTTGCAGCTATTCCGGAAGGTCTTGCTGTGGTCATTACCACCTGTCTCGCCCTTGGAACCCGCAAAATGGCCGCCAAGAACGCTGTTGTGAGAAGTTTGCCTTCAGTTGAAACGTTGGGAAGCTGCAGCGTCATTTGCTCAGACAAGACCGGTACTCTGACGACTAGCCATATGAGCGTTGCAAAGGCAGTCACTATCTCCGATTCCCAGACGGAACTTGACGAACTCACGATTGAGGGGACTAGCTTCGCACCCGTTGGTGATGTCAAAACTGCTTCTGGCGAGATTCTCCGTTCGGCTGCTGCGAACTCAGTGATAATTAAGAGACTTGCGGAGGTTGCTTGTGTTTGTAACGATTCTGCAATTGCCTACGATGAAAAGACCTCCACTTTCTCCAATGTTGGCGAACCTACGGAATGCGCTCTCAGGGTTATGGTTGAGAAGTTTGGAATTCCTACGGAGACAATCGGCAATGGATTCACTGATACAAAGACTTTGAGCGAGCACATGGACGATGCCAATATGTACTACGAATCTTATCTCCCCCGACTGGCAACCTATGAATTCTCCCGTGACCGCAAGAGCATGTCGGTTTTGGCTGGCCCGCATGACTCCCCTGCTTTGTTTGTTAAGGGTGCCCCAGAATCCATCTTGGATAGGTGTACCACCGCACTTATTGGAGTCAACGGCAACAGAGTTCCTCTTGGGTCCAAGACACGAGATCTTGTCGACCAGAAGCTTCTTGAATATACCAACTATGGTCTCCGAGTGATGGCTTTCGCAGTTGTGGACAACATTGCCGGTCACCCCCTCATCGGAGCAGCTACAACCACCCAAGAATATGCCGCGCTAGAACAGAAAATGACTTTCGTCGGATTCGTCGCAATGTTGGATCCTCCTCGCCCCGAAGTTAAGAAATCCATCCGCAAGTGCCGCGAAGCTGGAATCCGAATCATCGTAATCACGGGTGACAACAAACAGACCGCAGAGACCGTTTGTCGACAAATTGGAGTGTTTGGTGAAGACGAAGACTTAACGGGTAAATCTTATACTGGCAGGGATTTCGACGCTTTGAGCGACTCCGAGAAACTCGAAGCAGCGCAGAGAGCCAGCTTGTTCTCCAGGACCGAACCCAACCATAAGTCGAAGCTCGTCGACCTTCTCCAGAGTGCGGGTGAAGTTGTAGCCATGACTGGTGATGGTGTAAATGATGCTCCGGCATTGAAGAAGGCCGATATTGGTGTTGCCATGGGATCTGGTACTGATGTCGCGAAATTGGCCGCTGATATGGTGCTTATTGACGACAACTTTGCTACCATTGAGATTGCTATCGAAGAGGGAAGGAACATCTACTCCAACACTCAACAGTTTATCCGTTACCTTATCTCATCCAATATTGGAGAAGTCGTTTCTATCTTCCTTACCGCTGCTCTGGGCATGCCGGAAGCTCTGATTCCGGTTCAGCTTCTTTGGGTCAATCTCGTCACTGACGGTCTTCCGGCTACCGCGCTCTCTTTCAATCCTGCCGACCATGAAATCATGCGTCGTCCCCCCCGTAGCCGCGATGAGCGTCTTGTCACTGGGTGGTTGTTCTTCCGCTACATGGTCATTGGCACCTATGTCGGCGTTGCAACTGTCTGTGGTTATGCTTGGTGGTTTATGTTCTACTCCCAAGGTCCACAAATCACGTTCAGCCAGCTCTCGTCATTCCATCGCTGCTCCAGAGAGTTTCCTGAAATTGGATGTGAGATGTTTAGCAACGATATGTCAAAGAGCGCATCGACCATGTCGTTGAGTATTTTGGTCGTCATCGAGATGCTGAATGCCATGAACGCCCTCAGTTCAAGCGAGAGCTTGATTACCATGCCCTTGTGGAGAAATATGAAGCTTGTTGCTGCCATCACGTTGAGTATGGCATTGCATTTTGCATTGCTTTATATTCCTGTCCTTCAGGTTTGTAATCTTTTCTATGATATTGTGAACTGTCTTGGCTGATTATATTTACAGACGCTATTCTCGATCATTCCGTTGAACTGGGATGAATGGAAGGCTGTTATTTATATCTCTCTTCCTGTCATCTTTATTGATGAAGGCCTCAAACTGGCAGAGAGATTGTGGTTCTTACCCACGCCATCACAGGCGTTGCCGACGAAACCAAAGAAGGAATAGAGTATGAAGAGTAGAATTGGGAACGCACTTAGATAAACTTACTAAACTCTTGTTTTCCTTTGGTCTGTGTGTTGCCAGGTGTATGTAGTGATTGATTGTCAGCATGAACTGTGCTGGGGTATTGTTACTGTAGAATCCTGGTCCGGTTTTCTGTTTACTCTTACGGGTTTAGAATATGGCACAATACACCCAATACCTGACATTATTTCTCTTTTGCTTGTTTACTCTGAATATTTTGGTGGTTGGGAACGGGTGGGCTTGATGAGATATGATCACTACTAATTGGAAGGTGAGAGCTGACGTGACATTCGGAAGTCGGATAAAACAATTCAAGGTGCCTTTGAGCTTCAGTATTGCCGTGTTTGGCTCGATATATACAGGGCAGATTTTGAAATGTGGACGATTCACTTTCTCTGACTTAGATGAGGCAACCAACTGTGATGGATGAGATTGGTAGGCAAATTCACTGGTTGAATATCAGATGTATACATCGTCTATCCATGCATCAGCATTGTCATTATCCCTTCTCTAAACCGGCTTCACAGCATCATTATCATTTGAACACCGTGTAGTCGTATCGATGGGTGGCGGTTTTCGCCGTCTAATCCTGTCTCCCTATATCCCCATCACTAATTAGCTTTCATCTCACTCCCACTGGAGGTAGGACGTACCCTTAAGCAACCTCTTGATTATCTTATCTTTCGTAATAACATAGACGTGTGCGCCCCAGCCTGATAACGCATCGCGATCAACCGCGTTCAACAACGCCTGTGCACACGTCTCGAACAAATCTTCCGGCTCGAGATTAGGTTCCCACAAGCTCTCGCACGTTCCAAACAGCTGGTCTGATGCTGTACCAGAAACAATGAAATCTTTTGCAAAATCGATGCAGCTATCAATGTATCAGTATGGTTAGGCGGTAAGACAGGAGTAGAGTAATGGACCCGATGGAATCAAATCCGCAGATGAATGGCTTCCCTGTCCTTTGGTTGATCCCTGCGATGACCGGCGAGACAAAGTAAGGGCCGAAGCGCCGCTCATATAGAGAGGACGAGACAAGGTTTGCCATGGTTTCCGGCTCGATGTCGCGCTCTTCGCGGAGGCGGTACATGTTGACTTTGTAGCGGAAGAGCTCGGACCTAGCTCATTTCAACCACCGCCGTCAGCTTCAGTCGGGCCATTGGTGAAGGAGGTATACATGGTGGTAACGTCGGTTGCCAGTCCCGTTAGTCCCAGATATGCGTCGCCGTACGAAAAGATCTTGGGGAAGTTGTTGGAGACTGTTAGAGCTTGCATTCCGAGTCTCAGATCGCAGCCGATGGCGACACAGTCTTTGCCGACCCTGTTTACTTCGCCATCAGCTCTGGTCGGGATACCTGGAGATGGCAGAGTACAGACATGGCTACTACGGCACCGCCATTTATGCTGAAGGGACTGGACTGATGATGTGGTTAGTACAGTGATTGCTGAGGTCGGAGGTGGGGCGGCGAAAGCTAACCATTGGGAGGGAATGTCTTGAAAGGTCTGAATAGCGAGAAAGCTGGAGAGGGGTATCTGGGGTAATTTCAAGACGTAGTAGCACGAGGGAGATAGAGGATGATGATGGTAGTGGAATGGAAGGATGACGGATAGAGGGGAGCTTTGGAGGTGAAGTGAGGTATCCAGAAAGGATGACGCCAAGACTAGAGACGAGCCGCATTTAAGTAAGTTTCGAGCTTGGGTTGGGCAAGTGATAAATCAACAACAACCGCTATATTTCCTTTCACTGAGATCTTCTCCTTGACCATCTGCCCCATTCCCTTCGAATAATTGCTCTTCTATCACCTCTAGCAAGTTGCATCGTCTGCTATAGAATGGGGCACAACATCATCAGAGCACGTTCGACATCCAAAATATGGTTGATCATAACAGTATTGTTCGTAAAAGGCCGTGTAATTAATATACCCCCGTCTAATCACGTTTCAGATCAATAATTTCCTCACGGAAGCCGTCCGTTGCGGAAACAATAACAATCTGTAGACCATCTCCAACCTCGATATGCCTCTCGGTGGCGCTGGTAAATGCATCCTTCACCAACTTCTCCACCTTTTCCTTCGGGAGATACTCCACAGGTCGCTCCTCCATCCCAAGCGTTCCGGGGACATACTGATTCTTGAACTCGACCTATGTTGTCGCCGTGTCAGCATATCGTCTATATTGAGCAGGGGGCAGATTTTACCTGGTTATCCAGGAACGGCACGATCAACGAACTGGCCGCACCTGCCGCGGCACGGCGTTCTCCCTCCTTCGAGTAAGAACCTATAGGGTCGTAGGAATACAGCCGTGCCTTCCCGTCTTTATCGAGACCTCCGAGGATACAGTAAGCGTATTTGGGGAAGAAACGGTTTCCATAGAGGACGGTGAAGAGGTATTGCGCCGCCGCCGAAACCGTCATGTCTTTCAGATTGTGCTGGAACTTGAAATCCTATTCCCCAGGTAAGCTTACAATTAGCCTGCAGCCACTATTGTGAATCCAATAAAGAGGAATCAAACATCAACAGCTCTCCTCATGGTATCTGCAATACTCTTTGCGTCCGCTCCAAACCCAACAGTAGCAAGTACCAAAGACGACTCCTCTCCAAGCCGAAACACCTTCTTTTCCATCCGAGAATTGATGTTGTAGCCCGAGGTATGTCTTGTATCACCAGCCATGATAAGGAAATCATCGCCTGCGATGCCGATTATAGACCCGCCATTGTCGGTGTAGCTAAAGGTGGAGTTAGCAACTTCGTGGAAGGTGTCAGAGATAGGAAACGAACGGGTTGAACGCATGCTTGCGTATGCCACTAGCTGTATGACTATTGTGGGCGTAAGGTGGGGTTGCAAAGAGAAACATTTCGTTGGATGTCGATGGCAAAGAAGTAGAAGGTTGAATGTCGGTATTGTTGCTCGAGCAGGTGCGGGAGTGCAAGTTCAGCGCCCAGACAGGGTAAATGACGACAGCTTAAGTACCTTAAAAGAGGCTTCGCATTGCTCAGTAATGTGCTCTGAAGTTTTGTCTGTTATCATACATGATGTGATTAAATCTTAATATAGTAGGAGCAGGAGGAGTGAGTACCAGCCACAAACTTTCCGACTTTCACTCACCTTTCACAGCGTCCAATTCTCACTGGCAGCCAAATTTTTTTTGCAGTCTTTCTCTATCATACCTCCAACTTTGGCAGCTGAATCTTCACTTTTTCAGCTATATTTCATATTTTGCAATGCCGATAGTACTCATGGGCTAGGCAGAAACAGTGTTCAGGTATACTTGAGGATGGAAGTTAACTGCCAGTTGAAAGTACAAGATGATCAAGTTAAAGTTGGATCGATATTTGAACTTTCAAAGGAAGAAGAAATGTTATTAAAGGAATACAACTACAAAATAATAAGAGAAGTAGCAATTTGACTAACAAATGGATAGGTGGGAATCTATATCTTATTTGTACCAAAACCAAATGGTGAGGAGCTGTAATAAAGTATATGTTGGCATACTATACCACTTGGCCAAAAGGCAACTATGATACCACTTGTGTCATCCAACAATCCCTTATAACTGGTACTTTATCTGTGGCCATTACAGGAGCTGTAGTTATATATTAATTACTAAAGACTCATCAATATGACAATAAAAAACAAAATATATGTTAGGGGTTTTCCCTTAGCAGGTACACGAGGTACGGAGGATGTCCATGGTAATCTGCGTTCGATCACCTGTCACTATGATTGATCGATGTCACACCCGCAGCTATCCCATCCTCTGAGCGACGAAGTTCTAGGCGACATACGAACCTATCCAATACCGAGCCCGGACAAAGCGGAATGATTAACCCGCGCGAGGGCAGTGCACCTTCTCGATCGAACAGCAATAGTCACGGCACTTAGCTGGCGGATTCATCAGACCCGAACACTTAGGTTGGTATGCTACTATATGCCTAGGCCCCTGATAGTTTGGGACGTCATGAGTTGATGAAGCATGATCACGCCATTGCGGGGGCTTTCGGGTCAGCCGTGCATGATCGTTTCGACCAGAACTACTTTACCTTATCAGCAATATGGGACAGCCGGCTAGAGCGG